>CM032449.1:80916328-81061328 GCA_019049505.1 Pachyrhynchus sulphureomaculatus | reverse complement strand
CATATTAATAAGTCACACCGTTTACGAATGCAGACATCTACATTACATTTTCTAAAATAACTATATAAATATACAAGTTGTAAGCGTAAGCATTTAAACACACAATTTGTAATCAAATTCCGAAAAACAGATTTAATTTTATCTGAAGTCAAAATACTTTCTGGTAATTTAATGACTTAGCTCTTGAGGCAGGTGATTAATATGTGTATTTTAATACTTTCACAGTTTTAATATATTGTATTTATTTACGTTGATTGAAAAATTCTTGTCGGCAAATCAAAAACAATGTAAATAAATATTTATTTGTTCCAGGAAATCAAATATTTATTTGTTTTTCGCAGTATATCACGACTACCGAAAACACAAGACAAAATCATAAAGTAAAAAAAAATGAAATCATTTATATGCTGATATTTTTATATGTATGCGCAATATCCGGAAAGAAACAAATTTTTACTTTTTTTCTGGCTCAGGGGGGAGCACATAGAGTGATTTGCACCACATTTTTCTTCTGTAAAAAAAGAATTTGTTATTGGCTTCATAGATTTCACGACTGAAATTACAAAAACCTAGTTTTAACTATGCAATTATATTTTAGGTTGAAAATATGCAAATTAGAGGTTATGGATTCAGTAATAAAAATCAATTAATAAATTTAATAGTTCGTACTTCTACAATCCTCACGTCAAGAGTCAGTACAGCGATTCAAGAACAACGTGAATCGCCTTTTCCGCAAACGTATCGCTCCTGTAGCGCTTTAGCGACTTCCCTGCAGTACGTGTGCTAGATCCATAAAAAAAAGTCGCACGGTTTGCTCGTCAAATGACAGGCTTAATATATGGATCTTTCAAATATAGTGTATTAATAATTTCAATGTTTGTGTTATGGTATTTAAATAAATATTGAATAGGTCTAAATGTTTTTATTTCTTTTAATTCGTTTCCGCTAGTGAAATTATTTGCAGTTATACAACAATGTACGTTAGAAATCCAGTAAACATAAAATTTACAAATGATCCAGAATAACTAATTATTAACTTAATAAATAAATCTGAATAACATTATCATACATATTCAAACTATTAACCATTCAGAGGCTGCATGAATTGAAAATAAGTAATTGTAGAAGTATGTTTTATGGAGTTCATTCTTTAGTATTGAATATTTCACCTCCAATTTACATATAATGTCTAGTGATAAGATACAACCAATTGTACCAAATACGCATACTTAGTACTCAATCGGAGGCTGACACAGCAGCCATAAGTCGGCAGAGTGGTTGGCACAGCCAACACTAAAGGCAGGCAGCGCAATTTGCGAGGGATCAACCTCAGACCTTATGTGGTTTATTGTAAAACAACTAAAAATAGGCAAAGCCCATATTTCAGCAGTCTACCCACTGTTCTCTTATTCGTACATCCGTCCCGAGACGCTACTACTGATGAGCCGTGATACGGCGAAACGGGTCTCGGGATAGATGGACGAATAAGAGAACAGTGGATGGGTGCCGAAATATGGGTTTTGCTATTTTCAGTTGTTTTACAATAAACCACATAATGTAATTTATTTTAAACATTTAATGTAATTGCCCAAAGTACCTTCGAAATTGTGTTTTTTGCACTTTCAAACGTTTCAATCTGGAACAATGCTTGATAAAGAAATTTCATAAACAGATTAATTTTCTAAAAAAAATTTATAGCGATATCACTTTATGTGACCACCACTCCAAAAATTGTGTTGTACCTGAGTTATTTTGATGATACTTCTTGAAGTGCCATAATCCGATACGGACGTAGGCGACCCTCTCACTTTTGCCTGTGGTTAGTGTATTTTTTAAAATATTTTCACAGACAAGGGGGGCCTACAGTTTAATACCGGTTCCGAACGGTCAAAATGAGAGGGCTTTACTAGATTTGATACTATGGGTGGTTTGCCATTGCATTCCCGAGTGAGGCGACTGTCACGTTTAAAATTTTATTTTTATGTTTATTTTATTATTGTTTATATCTTTTTTTTATTATTATTATTTCCCGAGCCGAGATACGAACTCGAATCGCTGGCGTAGAAAGCAGACGTTACGCGACCACGAAGCCAAAAATTGTGTTCTATCGTAATTGTCGTAATAGAAAAAATGCTAATGATTGAATTATTTTGATGAGATAAATACTAAAGTCAACTTATAAGAAGAAAAATGAGGATTTGTTTTATTTTTTGTTTATAGTTATCTCCCGCAGATGCACACCATTACTTTTATAACTGTGAAGATAAATAAATTTTTCTGTGATCAAACCATCAATCTTTTACACATGAGAGATTAGTAAGTCAAACAAGGAAATTTATATCGTGCTGTGTATAGCTAATGGTTTTAGTTACCTACTGTTTTTTATAAATATTTTTCTAGATAATATAATTTGAAAATTCATAGAAGTATTAATCAAAAATATAGAATGTCTAGTAGTTTTAGAGTTGCTACTTAACAAAAGGGCAATGCAAAAATAATGAAAATTATAATGGAGTCTAATGGTTACATACGAGGGTCGCCTTTTAAGTTTTTATAAACGGCCACTAGATGGCGCTATTGAGATATGACATTATCATTGTTGTAATATTTGACATTTGTTATTGTTAAAACAGTGGCAGCTCAGAAATTGGCCGAGTAGCTTGTTTACAGTGAGCGTTTAAAAAAAACAGTTTGGTGACAAATGAAAATTTCTCTTGAAGGTTTTCGTTGGATCATTTTTTACGATTGTAGTAAAGGCCTAACTCAACAACAATGCCTAGAATCGCTTTATTCAACTTTTGGTAATGAATCACCAACAGAAAAGACTGTTTACAATTGGTCATGCTTTCGTCAGCGATGAATTTCGTGAAGGTCGACCAAAATCGCTTGTTGTTCCAAAAAGCATCGTTGCTGTGCGCAACATGATTGAAAAGGATCGGCATGTGACTTACCGTGTGATGGAGGCGTTCTTAAGCATATCGAAGACTGCAGTATATTCGATTTTACATAAATATTGAGCCGCGAAAAAAATATGTTCCCGATGGATTCCGCATAATTTGACCGAATCTCAAAAACAGGCTCTAGTCGATTGGTGTAAGGAAATGCTCAAAAAATTCGACCGAGGACGTGCAAAATCCATATACAACATCATAACAGGAGACGAAACTTGGATATATTCGTACGAGTCCTAAACTAAGCAACAATCAAGTGTTTAGGTGTTCCAAAATAAATCAAATCTAACAAAAGTGGTGCGTTCGCGAAGTACCTCCAAGAAAATGATCGCTTGTTTCTTTAGTTATATTGGATATGTTACAACCATTGCTTCAGAGGATCGAAGAACAGTTAATGCTGAATCGTATAAAACAATTTGTTTGCCAGAAGTCATCGATGAAATCAGGAGAAACAACTGAAAACGTCGCATCATTCTTCATCATGACAATGCCAGCTCTCACACAGCATGTCAAACAATTGATTATTTGACGGAGAAAAACATCGAATTAATGTCTCATTGCCTGTATTCACCTAATTTATCGGCTAACGTCTTCTTTTTGTTCCCGAATGTCAGCAACAAATGCGTGAACGGCGATTTTCATCATTTCAAGAATCTGTTGAATCCTTCCAAAACCATGTTTTTGAGGTACCAATTTCAGAGTGGAAAAAATGTTTCGAGAATTAGTTCGAACGTATGCAGAAGTGTATAAATTTTAAAGACGAATATTTTGAGAAACAATAAAACGATTTGTACCAAAACTTTTTTTTAATTGTTTTTGTAAGAACTTAAAAGACTCTCGTATGTGTACAAAACGTTTTTTTTTTATTTATTCAGCAAATTTACAATCTGCTCTCTACTATAGGAGCAATGAGTAAATCAGATGTAAGAGATCACATGAGGAGACATTCCCAGTGTAGAAGCTCTTAGTAACCATAGGTGGTCGTGAATGGCTCATTGATTTTGTAGGTTTTGGAGATCAGTTGGCCATTGTCTCTTCAGCCTGCGTATTACCCTAGGCGGTTGGTTTAGTTCTCCTATTAGCCCGTTTTCATGATTTTGTAGCCTTAGTTTTTAAAGTGTTGATAACCTGCGTATTTCTTCGTCGACGAATGGAATATATAAGTCATTATGCAGTGTCAGGTTGGAAACAAACCAGGGTGCGTTGGTTACTGTGCGCAGAATTTTTGACTGTATTCTTTGAATTATTTTTGTGTGGTGCAGCCCCGTAATTGGATACCATATGTCCATATGGGTTTTATAATACACTTGTATAATACGAGTTTATTATTTAATGTTAATTTTGAGTAACGTCCTTTAAGCCAAGCCATTTCTCTAAGTTCAATATCTATTTGTTGTCGCTTGGTTTTAATATGCTGCTTCCATGTGAGCCTCTGGCCCAGATGTAATCCGAGATATTTCACCTCGGTGTGCACAGGTAAAGAGACGTTGTTAATTGACACTTGTGGACATACAGACCTTTTATTGGTGAACGTTACTTACACTGATTTTGTGTGATTAATGGAAATTTTTCATGTGGAGGTCCATTTTTCGAAAAGATTCAAGTGGAGTTGTAAGTGGTTTGTTGCTTGAACGGGGTCTATGTTTGTTGCTAATAGTGCCATATCATCAGCGTACATAGCAATGCTAGTTTCTTGTGTGGTGGGAATGTCTGAGGTGTATATTAGGTATAGGAGCGGACCCAGAACGCTTCCTTATGGTACTCCAGCTCTCACTATATAGTTTTTTGAATACGTGTTATTGATGTACATAACCTTGCAATTAAAATACTTAAAACAGCTTTTTTAGAAATGAAATATAATTTTACGGTTCAAGATGCCAAAAAAAAATTCTACAATAATTTAAATTCTATCTTTAGAAATGACGTATTAAGTTGGTTGGTTGTAGGCGGAGTAGGCAAATGTGCCTACAACCTTCGCTTTTGTGCTCCCCTCTATTGGTTGTTTAAGAAGGTTTATTAGTTTCCTTCTAAGCTCTTCATGTAATAATTTATCGCTGCTATGTAGATCTTTCTTCTGTAAATGTTTCCTCAGGAGATAGCGGCCGGTGATTACTCCTATCACTAGTTTGGTGTGGGCGCCTGTTAAACAAATGACGTAAGCTGTTAGTTTCTTTGAGAAGCCGCCAATTACGTCCCTTGCATGTCTTTAAACAGATGTTACGAGCCAACGATCTAGATGTTGCTGATATGATTATCTGTTGATGGCCGTTTTTGTCACCTATTTTGTTATACCAAAAGCTGGTTCTGGACCCCTCTGTGGTTTTGTAGTTCCAAATCTTGTTAATTCGTCCGCTTTTTCATTACCTTTTATACCAGAAATAACCCTCAGTAGTCCAACCTTATTCTTCCTGGAGGAGAGTTTTAACCGGTTGCGTTTACACTCTATCGTGATTTTGGTGTTGGCTGAAAGGCATCAGCTTGACTGCCTAAGAGAATATATATTGCTCGGTTGCGGTAGTCTCGTCTAATATGCTTGTGAACACATGCTTCTACTGAGTGAATTTCTGCCTGGAATATTGTTGTATTTGTACTTAATGGACTGCTAAAAGTCCAGTTGAGCTTTTCTGCATATATTCCAGCGCCTACTCCGCTCAAAGATTTGATCATTATGTGTAATAGACCAGGATCGCACTTAATTCTATATATAGTGCAGTAAAAAAACTCAAAATAATGATGAGATAGGCATAGTTTAGATACAGCAATATTATGATTTTATCCACTCTGGGTATCATCATTATTGTCTTGAGTTTTTGACCTCGAAAAACAATGTAAAAAAAAGGTTAAAATGACTCCAAAAAAATTTTTTTAATGGCAACGGAAAGCTGACGTCGAGACCTAAATTTTGAAAACAAAGATCCATTTTAGACAAAATCGCATAAAATTCAAATTTCAAATCACAAATTCAACTGTGACCAGTGGGTTCAATATTTTTGTACCAAAATTTCAGGGTATATTTTCTGAAAGCTTCAAGCCGATCGGTTCACTTAATCGACCTGTACAATAAAACGAAAAAAAAAAAAAAACAGTTCTTTGCCGGTTTTTTTTCCATTTTGTAGGTTATATACGCACTTGAGCGACTTAGAACTAACGAGGATTTGTTGGAAATTTCTTTACGAAGACTTTATCTTTTTTTTGTCTCGATCCGACATATATAACCGGAGTTAATTCACATTTTTAGATCAAAAAACGCGTTTTGAGAACTTAAATTGTTTATAAACAAAAGAGCACAAGTTTTTCGAGGTCCAAAACTCAGGACAATACTTCTGGTAATACCCCAGAGAGGATAAAATCATAAGATTGCTGTATCTTAACTGTGCAATTTCAAATGCTTTTTTTACTACACTAATAGTTTTCCGAAATTATACATTATCATACAAACGGATTGCATATACAAGTTTGTCGTCGATTAGATACATAACTCTTGTGTGCTCAAATTGTACAGGCCTCATTCGATAGGCGCTATTGATAGCGCGATAGTAGAACATAAACAAGCCAACCTCTGCAGTTGATTTAACTCCGTAGTTGCCGTTCTTGCTCTGTTTTCCATACTTTAACCCCGTATATAACCATGGGTCTAATGACCGTGACGTATAACCAAAACACCATAGCTGATTTAAAGCCCCAAAATTTCCCAAACAATTTTCTGCATCTCATGAGACACATTTTTGCTTTATTATTACACAGATTAAGGGAACTATCAAAGATGAAACCATTGGATTCTAAAGGAAATTTTACTTTAATTCTGTACATGAAAACATTTTAAACGATAAAAGATAAAGTGTCTGAATGAGTGAAGAAATAAAAAGCAAAAATTTACAAGCCTGTCACTAACGGAATTAAACTGGTTGTTACTTTCGTATGATTTTTTTAATGCTTTCTGTTATTGTTGGGATTATTGGGATCTTACCTATTCAATACGACATCTCGCGGCTTGTTCACGAATTAAACTTGAAGTGAATAAATATACATATAATATTACAAATTTTCTTAAAAATGAACACCGAAAATTTACTTTTCGTGAAAAATCAAAAAAAAACTTTTATTTAAAATTGTAAAAATCACCTACAAAAGGACTTAAATGTAGTTTTTCATGGATGCAAAGTTGACAGACTGAAAGTGTGGAAAAAAGTTATCCAAATTGAACGAAAAATCCCAATTGAAGTTTGTTCCAAACTTTTTAAAAAAGAAGATTACATTCTTCGAGGTAAGTAAAATTCTTTATTCTTAAACAGTTATTTCTTTTTTTTTGTAATTTGTGTAGGTGTATCAAACAAAAATTCCTTATATAATACTGTCTCAATTATTTTGTATTCATTCAAAACCATAAAAAGTTAATAAATATTAATCTCGGAAGTGAACTGGCATTTGATTTGAAACTAGTTAAAATTTTTTCGGTTCGAATGTTTCTATTACCTCTTTACGTTTTAGTTTCCAGGTACATTTGATATCAGTGCAGGTCAAAACACTTAGCTCGTTACTACAATCATTGTAAAAAATTAATTTTTTTACCAAAATTGAAATGTAAATATTAGACATTTATAGGTTAGAATCTTGCCGGTAACAATACAAAAGAGTTGTGAGGATGTTTGCATTTTTTCACCTTCACTGGCTTTACAAGAGCACTACATACATACAATTTCTCCTGTTCTACTGTTGAATGTGCCATTTATCTCAAACACTACTGTTCGCAATTCGGCCGTGGATATACATGCTGCTTGAATTTTCGTTATGTTGGGGGGCGACAGTGTTGTCATCGATTATTCCACACCCAAGGAAAAGATTTGATTTTAAAAGTTTTTTCACCGAGTGTGAAACTCCTTTGGGCAGGATTTGTACCGACTCACTTGCAAATATTTCCAATTATTAGTAATATTTTTGAAAAATACTGTCATACTCCCAATGCTTCACACGTTACAAATTTAAATCTGCGCCCATATTTCGGCCATGTTAATAAGAATCATAGTAGGCTCCGCTCACAGGTAAAATCCCAATAGTAGTTGGAGTTTAAAAATAATTAGTCGTAGAAAAAAAATTGTTTCAATTAAAAGTTCGGGACTCTTGCAGTCGAGGAATCTGTGTTATTTTCTCATTACTTTCAATTTTACCAGAAGTTGTATGTAGGGGAAAAGGGGAAAGTCCAGTTGTAAAAATATATCGAACTCTTCCTTTGCTAACCGTTTTTGCGATTAATATCTTATACTAAAGCAGGTATCATTTAAACATAAACTTGTAGTAATTAGATTAAGATATTTTTTAGTATAAGAAAGTCAAATTCAACATTTATTTTTGAACTACAGGTGAGCAAGGGAAGTTCTGGGCAAATCACGTTACTGTTTTTTACGATTATATAGCAAATAATGTCCTTACTATCTTTTTATGTTCCACGCTAATCTGAATACTGTGATTATTTTTTGGTTGATATAGGGTATGTGCACCAGTGATCGACCAACATCCGATAGTCGACCACTTATGTTTTAAATCAGTTGGAAAAAGTTTTTATCGCATAATCCGTGACGACGTCGTAAGTGATAGTTGAACTTTAATCCAGAATCAGCTCAGCGCCCTTATGGATGGATCGAGAAAGAAAATTTAAGATGAAACTGCCTGTAAAACGTTGGAAAACTATTGTTTTACCCGGAATAAAGATGTTCAAAGCAAGACGCAAGTACAGAAAATTTTAATAGAACTAGAAATTTCGTCATTTCTTCGAGAGCTGCATGTTTTCTGAGCGGTCAACTACTGGTGTCGATTTTGTAATTCTAGTAGTCGTCATAGGCCGGTCGACTACTGGACGTCTGGTGTTTTCTTTTTTTCTAATACTCGACTATCATAAAATTATGGATTTCCAGGTGTTGCATGTTGATCCAAATATTTGATCGGCGAGGAAATCTGAGAAAAACCCACCATAAACTAATTGAGATTTTATGTATGGGAAATTTATTGCTTTATGGTCGCTGACCATAAATCAATAAATGAATGGGTTTTGCAGTTTTTTTCTATTAATCTCAAGTGCGCGAGCTACAGCCCACTTGGGATGCTAGATGTGCTGAGCGTCCCATGTGCATTTTTTCCCTGAAAAAAAGGGAATCATAAAAAATAGGAAAAGGATAGGGAAAACAGTTTTCCGCCTATGCTTCTTATTTAACCCTCTGCAACTGACTGACGATACTGCTCAACAAATTACTGGACCATCATTACATTTAGATGAACCAGGTATTTGAATTGTATTACCTATTCTGAATTAATTCTATGGGATTTATCCTACTTTTATTTATATATTTCTATCATTATTCCAGAGAATAATGATTTCTCCAGTGCTACTGTTCGCACTCTGCTCGACGATTCGATGGAGATTGATGAGCCCGTATAGCATATACCAGGTGTACAAGTATGAAATGCGGATTTCAGACAACAGATGGTGCACCAATTCCGTTTGTGCTATAAATATTTGACACTGCGCCATTTCGTTGTGTCGTCAATAAATGACAGACGCGCACGAATGATAAATTGGAAAAGCGTGTGCATAGTGTTGTGTTGTTGTGTTCATTATGTCGAAATTTATACCGAACATAGAGCATTCGCGGACAGTATTAATTTTCTGTTTTCATTTGAAGAAAACTGCTGTTGAATCATACCGATTACTTCGAGAAGCTTATGGTGAACATGCTCCGTCGCAAGATACGTGTGAACGATGGTTTCGGCGTTTCAAAAGTGGTGACTTCGATGTTGCAGACAAGGAACGTGGAAAACCGCCAAAAAAATACGAAGATGTGGAATTGCAAGCATTGTTGAACGAAGATGATTCGCAAAACACAAAAACAACTCGCCGAGCGATTGGGCGTTAGTCAACGAGCTGTTTCCAATAGGCTAAGAGAGATGGGAAAGATTCAGAAGACCGGTAGATGGGTACCACATGAGTTGAACGACAGGCAAATGGAAAAGCGCAAAAACACGTGTGATATTTTGCTCGCTCGGTACAAAAAGAAGTCGTTTTTGCATCGTATAGTTACAGAGGATGAAAAGTGGATTTATTTTGAGAATCCCAAGGGCAAAAAAATCATGGGTAGACCCAGGCGCACCATCCACATCGACCGCAAGACCGAATCACTTTGGCAGAAAAACGATGCTCTGTGTTTGGTGGGACCAGAGGGGCGTGGTCTATTATGAGCTGTTAAAACCTGGGGAAACGGTTAATACTAAACGTTATCAACAACAATTGACCGATTTGAACCCTTCGCTGCTTGAAAAAGGACAGAATACCGAAAGAGGCAACACAAAGTCATTTTTCTTCATGATTATGCTCCATCACATACGGCAAAACCAGCTCGCGACACGTTGGAAGCACTCAGCTGGGAAGTTCTACCCCACGCGGCTTACTCGCCCGACTTGGCTCCTTCCGATTACCAGTTGTTTGCATCGATGGGTCACGCACTTGCTGAGCAGCGCTTTGGTGCGTACGAAGATGTGAAAAAATGGCTCGATGAATGGTTCGCAGCAAAAGGGGAAGATTTTTACTGGCGTGGTATTCACAAATTGCCCAAAAGATGGGAAAAATGTATAACAAGCGATGGAGCATACTTTTTATCATTCTGCCGAATTTAACATGTTTTTTTAGAAAAAAAAATCCGCATTTCATACTTGTACACCTGGTAACCACAAGGTCAGGTAAACTTGTTCTCTCATTCCTCTTGCATTTTAGAAATGGAGATGCTTTCAAGCTGGATTTAATTTTTGTTTAAGAATTAAGTTTTCCAGAAATGATTATCCAGAAAACATCTGATACTAGCAAGCTAAAAAAAAGTCTCTTCTGTTTCGTCAAAGGCATGTCGTGAGTCTAGGAGAAGAGTTGAGGAGGAAAGAAGCAATTAAAATTGCGAAGCAGAAGAAAAAGAAGAAAATACAATTTTACATACATACATACATACCTACACACATACATTTACATACATAATACAACAATACAAAAAGGTACAAGCTGCTGCTGCTAAAATTGAAAAAAAGAAACAGGCTCTAAAGCAAGAAAAACCGATGAGAAAAAGAGGCTCCGAGAAGGAAATGTAGTTTTATATTTTTAATTTCATTATTGTATTGACTAGATTTAAACTCGAAATGCTTTAATTCACGGTTATGATTATTGTAATATAAAATATAATCACTTATGAAAAATACAAAAGGTGAAAATTAGCTTATTTTTTTTAATGGCATCGTAAAAGTTTATTCGATAACAAAATTCATGTTGGGAAAAGTAACATGCTGTTATTATTCTCTGGAAAAATCGAAAAAAAAAAAAACAACACCTCACTACCTCATTTAGAGCGGTAGATTTCAATTATTCAGCAAGTGATCGACTACTGGGATAGAGTGGTCGACAACTGGTGCTGTTACGTTCATACATTTGTTTATTGATTCGACAGAAAAACAAGTATATAATTTTTCAAAATGCACTAATGTAAAGTAAAGGGTTGAAATTCTATATATTGCTACCTAAAGAGTCCATATATTATGAGGGATTTTATTAAAGCTACGATTAACGTGACCTCAACGGTATTCGGGCGACTACTGGTACACCTACCCCATTTTTTTATTAATTTCATAAGTAATTAATTATTCTATATTTATACCGACACGAGGTACAAATTTATATAACAGCCGATAATATTATGTTTTATTCTATTTTATTTTATACTAATGCTCATTAGTAACTACGACTACTTGATAAAAAAAATTAACGGTTTTATAATATAAAAAACGGCTCTTTTTGACAGCACTCTAGATGAAGAAAAACTAATTTAAAAATAAATTACTCGAAATGTCAAAATTTGACAAACAGGGTCTCATTGTACCGCAACAATTTCATTCGAAATAATCCACTTTAAATTCTAAAGTTAGTAAGGTTTCTAACCAAAGCGGCAGTGCACAAAACTATTTGACAGTATGAATAAATATTGCGTTATATTTAATACATATTTCTTAAAGTTTTAATTTCGAAAATCACCCGGTATATGTTTTCTTGCAAGTGTGGACACTACACTTGAATAAATAGGGTTTTATCCTTCAGAATTTGTGTTTATTTCTTTAAAACCTCCAATGTTCCTAATCTCGCTACCTTAACCTGCCCAAAAAAGTACAATTTTGACAAAACACTCATTTGTCATGTCGGATTTTCTACAGAAATGTGTCTGCTTTTATCAGTGATGATATTTTTTGGAACTAAGCAGATTTGCGTCATATTTCTCTACAATTTGACACGTTGAAGGATGATTTCGGGAGAGATTTTAAAGATTACGGTTTACTTGAGCTCTAGTGAACGAGAACAAGAAAAAGAGTTCCTTGAAAAGATTGTAATCTTAGCAAGCTTTATAAATTTGAGTGATTCAGTGTATTCATTCATTTGTGTTGGTCTGGTAGTTTTTGTGTTAGTTTATTTTCTATCTAAGTTGCCAACAAAAAAAAGCATAAACAGAATTGGTTCGAATAACGTTTCAAATATATACGTATATATATATATATATATATATATATATATATATATATATATATATATATATATGTATGAAATTTATTAGTATGCGCTGCTCTAGTAGAAGAAAAATAAATAGTTAATAATAAAATTGTTTAAACATAAACTGGTACAATAAACCGACGATGTATCCTTTACAAATTAGTACCGCATAGGGCTGCAAAAATTGCAATTTAAATAACGTAAATAATACTCACCCAATAAAACATATTCCGTCATATAATTAACCATTTGGAACTTACCTGAAAATAACAAAAATAAATATCAGTAAAAATTTATTGCTTGCTTGGATTCTATACCTAAAGCAAATAATTTCTATTATCATGTTAAAATCAGAATTGCATGTACTCTACGTATTAGTAATTATTTTAAACTTAACTTAAAAAACAACATTTTCTGATCGAGAAAAAAATGATCTCAAGAATTATATTATTATTAGCTATAAGATCATAGTCAATATAAATTTCAGACAACCAAATAGAAGGCAGCTGGGAGCACTAGAATCATCCCTAGGTAAACATCGACAACAGAGGTGGCGGGAACGAGATATAATTTAAGTATGTAGAATTGGACATCATTTCGCTTATTTAGCTGTCCATTCTTTTCGATTTCCAAGGCTTCTCTGACTCAGACTCAGAGAAGCCTTGGAAATCGAAAAGAATGGACACCTAAATAAGCGAGATGATGCGCTGAATAATTCTACTACATAGAAGGGTCTACTAGCTAAACCAAGGAATAACCAAAACATCGAGAAGGCAGCAGTCAGCATAGCGCCGGAACCCGTAATTACCACCCAGCCGGCAAAACACCGATACTCGAACGAACACTTTCGACTCTCCACCTACAATCTGCGTAGACGCCGACCTATAAAAGTCGACGACCGCACGTCGCGTCGGTTTCTCAGTTAGCTTCGAGCGGCAGCAGCAGCTAGATCACGGTATCGAGTAGCAGCAGCAGCGGGAGCACTTGAAAATGCCAAATGAGATTTTCGCGAAACGTCGTGCAAATTCATTGTTAGACGAACGGATTGAAACCCGGAATTCTAATATGTTACATTCCACCATCCGTGAAAACCTCTATTGTAATATATATATATATATATATATATATATATATATATATATATATATATATATATATATATATATATATAAACTTGATTGGTTTTTCTTGGGTACTTAGGTTCTTTTAGAAAACACAAACTAGTCTATTTGACGTTTCGCCTTATTTTTTTAGGCATTTTCAAAAATTCTTTATTTTTTAATATTCATTCTAAAATTAGAAACACAAGGTTAAAATCTTTTAAGTCAAATTACACTTTTAAAAACATATAGCATTTTTACGCACACTCGGACATTTAAAATATTTACACTATAACAAAAATATAAAACAATATACTAACGTGTATATACCCTGAAAGTCAACTATTTGTGTGTTTGTGAATTTCAAATTCTGTATTTCTTTCAGCATATCGTGTCTCGTATTTTTTACTGATTTTTTTAAAATTTTATTATCTGTAATGGGTGTCTTAACGAAAAAAACTATTATTGATGTTAAGTATATATACCATTTTGTATTATTAAGAGGATATGCATGCCAGCATGTTTATTTTTTAATTAAATTTGTGTAGATATGACTGATTCTACACAAATTTAATTAAAAAATAAACATGCTGGCATGCATATCCTCTTAATAATACAAAATGGTATATATATTTAACATCAATAATAGTTTTTTCGTTAAGACACCCATTACAGATAATAAAATTTTAAAAAAATCAGTAAAAAATACGAGACACGATATGCTGAAAGAAATACAGAATTTGAAATTCACAAACACACAAATAGTTGACTTTCAGGGTATATACACGTTAGTATATTGTTTTATATTTTTGTTATAGTGTAAATATTTTAAATGTCCGAGTGTGCGTAAAAATGCTATATGTTTTTTAAAAGTGTAATTTGACTTAAAAGATTTTAACCTTGTGTTTCTAATTTTAGAATGAATATTAAAAAATAAAGAATTTTTGAAAATGCCTATAAAAATAAGGCGAAACGTCAAATAGACTAGTTTGTGTTTTCTAAAAGAACCTAAGTACCCAAGAAAAACCAATCAAGTTTATGTAAACAAAAGGTTCAACAGAAAAATTATTATATATATATATTATATATATATATATATATATATATATATATATATATATATATATATATATATATATATATATTCCATTTTTAGAAATATACCCGTGAAAATCTTTACATATTATAACAAGCATCTTAAAACTTTCGGTGTCCATTAAATTGACATAAAGTACTGATGCAGCTACTAAGTGAAAAAAAAGAACAGAGATATTCTCAAATTATAAAAAATAGCAACTTTTTATCTTGTTCAGCCCAGATAATGCGTCTTCGCCATATTTCAAGCGGCGGTCAGGCAGTCAGTTGTGCCAACCTATCATTACTGAAGTTATAAATTTACTAAACACTGCTTGCCCATAATAATTTTACGTAAGCAAATTCGTCTTTTATTTAATTTACTTAAAGAACTATATCATATTCTAAAATGTTCTGTATCAACATAGGAAATAATCGGGAGATATCATATTTCAATTTTCTGGATAACCTTTGTCATATCCAGAGGGTAGGTAAAAGAGACTTACTTCGAGTTTTATTAGGTCTAGTAACAGCACAGAGCTATCTTGTTACTTCCAATATTTTTACCTGGCTTGTAATTGCCGAAAATTTGCGATCGGTTATATTAAAAAAGGGGTATTTAGTCTTCGAACTAGTCAGGAGTTGAAATAAAACAATATGATACTTGCCTACAAGTAAATAAATATTTTCAGCATGATGTTACATGTACACCGTATCATATGTGATCATTAATTATTGCTTTGTATCTTTGTGCTTGCTAAGTTATCATTCTGAATTTAGTCGTAATCAACGTGCATTTCTTAATCCTCGATACGTCCCCACGACAAATTATTTACGATGAAAGTGTGTATTATGGTGCAATGAAAGCTTCCAAATATAATCCTTTATACTAAATATAATATTTTACGTCTGAATCAAATCTTTGTTTCACTTTTATTAATATGAATTTACCATTATTGTACGTTTTGTTTTTTTGTCAAAGCATAACACTTTAATAATATTGGTAGTCTGTATCACGGAAAAATTATTGTATGCGATCCAAGTTAATGGACTATTCACATTAGAACAAAAATTTCCGATATGTACAAGTCATTTCTTTTCACTGGCTTTCATTTTAATAATCAGGTCATTCAAGTTTAAGAATTTCATTCAACTATTTTTATTTCTTTGCCGAAAAGAGAGTAAAACAAAAATACTTTTTAAATACTCGTAAGATAAGCAAGATTTCAACTATTTAATTGATGTAAAGGTACTCGTAGGATATATGGAGAACTTTTAAATATAAATTCGCGATTAAAAAATCAGGTGAAAACCTTTTAACGCAAATGGGGATATTTTAGACGCAGTCCAATGGCCAGCAGCATAAAACAAAGGAAGATTAATTCATCAAAATAGATTTTTAATTTTACAAAGTTATTGATGGGGACAACCTACAAAAAATTTGGAATTGTGATCGGCTTAAGTGACGAAAAACCCACCAATTAAAGGAACGCATATCTGATTGAAAACTGATGTTTGCTACTCTCGTAAACCTAATATCGGCCGGTAAAAGCAAAACTTTTACGGTTTTAAAAAACAAATTTCTAAGAGGACTCATCTTAATAAAAACTGACGTAATGTTTGTAGAATCCACCTTACCTCGGATAAAACACAACGTCATTGAAAGCATATATTAAAAACCCTACTCCAGTTCCTTGTTGACGCAGAAAACGTAAACTGAACGTTATCCAAAACAGGCATCATATCATAAAATAGACGCAATGAAATTAAGCTACATGTTGCCTGAAGAAGATTTAAATTTCTTTTACCAATTGAAACACTACCACCGGACAGTAACTAAAAAAGATACTTATGATGAAGCATGCTTCCACGATTTCAATTAGACTTCAATTGAAGATGATCACCACTATTAAAATTAAATAATAATAATATCAGGAAATTACCAGGTTATATAATTTACTTTACAATTCAAGCGAAGGAGCAACTCACTTACTAGTAGTTAGACCTGAGGTTGCCAAAAATGAGTAAATAAAACATATTTTACCCTAAATAACTCAGTATAAGGTCGGTTTTTTAGAAAAAAAAACTAATTATTTCAAGTCGAAGTTAAAATATGTTTAACCAGGTTTTTAGCTTAAATTATGTACATCATATATATCCTATCCAGCTTGACATTTATAGCAGCTGTTACTAATTATGTTCTATTATTTATCCCATCGACTGTTCTGTGGTTGGTCTAATGATCTATTTGTTGGTCTAAAGATCTAATTAACAGTTAATATTACGTTTACATTAGCTAAAAAAGTAGAATGGTCTAATTTAACATCACATTAATTTGATAATAGAGACGCAAAAACTCGTGATACTACCATTAAAAATCTTCATTAATTGTATGTATCCAAAGATGATAGAATAACATATGTTCACCTGCTCTGTCAACGCCTATTTTATCATAATTAAGGTGGGTTGAGGTGCTTGTAAGGTTTGTGTTTTTTCTGCACTTCTGTGTCAATTAAAAGCTTGTGTGTGTACATTTTTCGCAAAGGATTTAATAATCTTCATATAATTAACCAATGCCATTTTAATCTAATATGCAAATTTCCTTTTTCTCTTATTCATCCGGCAAGCCTGAATATTCGTACTAAACCAGCCATCTGTATAATTAAATAAATGCGTTTCCTATACTTGATCTGCAGGAAAGTTTTGGCAGGCATGGCACATTGTCTCCCTGCCATCTCCTGCCGTTAGTCTTATCTAACAGGATAAAGGAGCTAACTTTATTAGCTGGAGTGAGTGGTATTATGGTTATCAGTGGCGGCACAACAAGTTTTACTCAATGAATAAATAATTAAATAAATAACGTGTGGCACATTTGTAGAAAAGTCTACCATGGTGGACGTTTGGGTCCTCCAACTTTATTTTCAGATTCTGAAAATAACATTTTATAATCGACGGTTTTACCGTGACGAATAATAAGATAAGATATAAGAACTCTAACATCCGCAAACCTGGGAACTAAACATGGATTGGTTCTTTGTAAATATCGTACAAAAGTAAATCTACAAAAGAAAAAGCCACCTCTTTAAGTTAAAAAATTTAACATACAGTCATTTAAAGATGAAATAACAAAAATCTTATATAAGAACAGGATGGAAAAAAAGTATAAAATCCCATTTAAGAAGGTGAAAATGTAGATGATATTTGGAAAAAACTGTAATAAGTAGTGCTAAAAAAGCCCTCGGAACCAAACGAGTAAACATCAATGGAAGAAGAAGCAACAAGCCATGATTCAGCGACGAATTAAAAAAAAATAGCGAAACAAAAGAAAGATGCGTATCAAGTATAGAACAGAGTCAATGACGCAATAAAATACATAAAGGAGACATATTGGGAGAAATTTTCCACAGAGATGGAACACGACCTTTTTAGAGGACAAAATAAAATCTAGAATGTACTCACGACTAGAAAAAAGAGCCGTCAACGAAGAAGTACAAGTAAATCCTATTATTACCTGACAAATGGAAAACCCACATGAACAATCTATTCAGTAGCCAGCAAGAAGAGATTGACGATGACCAGGTGAAACCAGATAACGAAGAAGAGCTGTTAGATGAAGAAGACAATCTGAAGAGGAAGTACAGGAAGCACTGAAAAACTAAAGAACAGGAAAGCTCCTGGGCCTGATGACATCAGCAACGAAATGGAGGTACTAGAATAGAAAAAGTCTTGACAACCTTAATACCTAATAAACCTCTATTTCTGTACTTAGTTGATCTAAAAAAAAGCTTTCGATACGGTACGGTTGAGAGACATGTTACAAATTTTACATCATGACTTCAACAACAACTACATTAAAGTGATAGAACAGCAGAATAAAAACAATAGGAGTACCAATATCATCTGGCATTCGACAAGGTGATAGTATGAGTCCAACACTTTTTAATTTAATAATAGACAAAATAATAAATAGTATCAATGAGGTCAATAACGGATACAAGATAGAACGAAAAACTCCAAACATATTGTGCTTTACTGATGATACAATATTAACAGCAAAAAATGAAAATGGATTACAGCGACGAATACATCGTTTCCAAGCCACAGCAGAAAGTTACAATATGAGAATACCGGTGGAAAAACAGAATCAATGGTTATAGCTTAAAACCCCATTAGATGTAAATTGGCCGTCTACAACAAAACAGTAGCACAGAACATGCACTGGGAGTATAGCTATCGAGCTCAAAAAATTTATATCAAGAAGTACTCAGTCAGGCAAATAAATCATCGAGAATATCTGGTTGTTTGAGGGACTTAATATGGAAAAATGTATACATGTCTACAGAAAGCAAAGTGCGTATATATAGACCCGTGGTGGAAGCAACAAGAGCAGAAAAATCTAGAACAAAAAGCCTGATGAGAGCTACAGAAATGAAAACGCTGCGCACTATCAAAGGAATAACCCTGAGAGACTAGGTACGAAGCACAACTATACGAGAAGAACTCAAGATTCAAGACATCGTCTGTTTCGCCAGATCAAGACGTCGATATTGGAGGGATCATGTAAGTAAGATGCCAGCTAATAGCTGGACAAGATGAGCAAAAGATGAAAAACAAGAAGACCTCCCGCTCGACCAACAAATAGATGGCACTAAAGCTGGACATCTACGTCACAACAGGCTTAAAAATAGACGAACCAAGACCTTGTCTTATAAGAAGAAGAAGAAGACATTAAAATCTGCTTTTTTAAATATACTTCTGTTTGAAAGTCTTGGTGTAATGCTCTGAATTATAGGTAAATAGTTTTTTTATTCAATCCATATATACAATATGACAAACTTCTGTAATCTAATATAAGAGAAATTATAAAAATGCATTTTTTTTTATTCTAATGATAGAGTATTACAGCTTTTGTACTGGTTATGGTGAACTACAGTTATGTAGGTATATATATGCAGGACATTTACTACATATAAATTAAAAGATAAGTTGAAGAAAATTAAATAAGACATTTCTGGTGCTCCGTATTAAATCTTTGTAAATATGTGGTCTTGTAGCATTCGGTGCTATTTATCTGATTCTAAATATAACAGTTATTCTCTATGGACTTTGACATAATACCCATTATACTTTTGCAGAAAAGATAGCTCAGAAATGGACATGTTTGTCTAGAAATATAAAAGAAAATATATTAAAAAAAAGTCCTAAGAATATAACCTAATTCTAGTAGCACATTATGCTCATTAATGAAGTAGTTTTTGTTCTTCTGAAGATGTCAACACGCTTACTTAGCCGAATGCTTGATAATTGAAGTTATAGAGTTTTATTTTGTTTACTTTAATCGACATCTTTTCCACATTTTATAAAAATAAAAACATTTTATACCGCAAATACAAATAGCTTCTTAACGATAATATTTTAACTCTTCTTACAATCACAGTAGCTTGTATCTTTAAATTGTTACCTGCACACATGGGTTGAACTTAATATATTATTGCCACTATGGTTATAGTAGAAGTGACCTTCCACAAAATTCATAACAACCGCCGGACGTGGTCTTCTCTGGAGTCTGTATTGTAATGGCCAGATGGAAGGATCTTATTATTGAGTTATTTATACCGGAAGAGAATAAAGGAAGATAAAGAACATTTCAAGAAGGACTGAAAACAGTTCCGGCTATTTAAATAGACTATAAATGATGACGTTTCTGACACTAGGTATTGAAATATGATATTTAGTGAAACTTACTCGATACATTTCACACAAATCTATTTGAAGTCTTACAGAGATAAAAAATTTGATGACAACAATATTGTACAAAGAAAGAAATAAACAGCATGAAAAGATCTAAAAAATCATACTTTTGAAAAATAATAAAAAAAAAACGCGATATCCTTCGATATCAGCATCAAAATGACCGACTAATTTGTTGAATATCAACCTTAGATTAATATTAACCAAGGCATTATTTATTTACTTACCCCAACATCGACAATCCTACCATACGTCGCGTGTGCTATGTTAATATCCTAGTTTAGCAATAAAGTAATATTAAAAGTACCATTGATAATCCACAATTCAATAAGAGTTCTTTCCGTGTTAGCTTTTAAGTTTTTTGGTGCCTCAATAGGTACATATTATGCAATAATTCAAATTTCTTATTGTATGTGTTGATCCATAACTATTTTAACCGTTAATGTTATCTAAGTTTCTAAAAATCACCTTAAACTTTACAATTGTTTTCATTTCTATTTTTTATATAACAAGTAGGCTGAAAATAGCATATCGTATAAATGCTTTTAAGTCAATCTGCAATGTTGTATTCATTTTAAACTTCTATTTTATAAAAAAATTCGGATTGACCGAAATTTCGATTATCTGAAATCACTTTGGTCCATATTATTTCGGATAATCGAGATTCTACTGTATATATATTACATTAAAATTCTGGATTTCAATCTGTTCGTTTAAAAATGAATTTGTACGACGTTTCACCAAAATCTCATTTGACATTTTCAAGTGCTCTTGCTGCTGCTACTCGATACTGGGATCTTGCTGCCGCTCACAGTATCGAGTAGCAGCAGGAGCAAGAGCACTTAAAATAGTCAAATAAGGTTTTGGAGAAACGTCGTGCAAATTCATTGTTAGACGAACGGATTGAAACCCAGAATTTTAATGTATGTATGTATATATATATATATATATATATATATATATATATATATATATATATATATATATATATATATATATATATATATACAGTAGATACTCGATAGTGTGAACCCAAAAAAAAACAACGTCTGTTCACGTTATCGATTTATTCACGTTAACAAAGGTTATATTAAATATTTAATAAAAATCTATAATTAACAATATAAACATGAAAAAAATGATCATTCTCATCAAAACAAATACGAAAAAATAAAAACAAGCTGATAAAAGTCATTTTTTGGTAAAAATAATCAAATATTTTTGTTTGTTTATGGGAACTTTTAGTCTTCTGCAAAATGGCTTTATTTCTTAGTCTTTTTATAACTATAAGAGCATTAACGTCAATGTCACTTGTTTCTTCCCACTGGTTTACTACACTTAAAGTCTCTATGACTCTATCTAACGGTATTGATGTAGTCGATAATTCAAGATTTTCTTCGACCTTCTCAATCTCATCACTTTGATGGTCTTCACTTACATCATCTTTAAAATCATTGTCACACTGATTCCACTGCAAGACATCAGATTCGTCAAAATCACCCTTTTCGGTTTTTCTGCCAGCTGCAGTTCTTTCTGCCGCCGAGACAAATGTTTTGTCTGGTAGCAATTTCCAATAAAGTCCTGTTTCATCAGCATTGTAAAGTTGCTCCAAAGTGAAACAAAGTTCCTCCTTTCTATTTTTTAACTGAATTTTTGAAATTTTCAAGAAGCGAGTCCCAAATCGCTTTTTATAGCGTTGTAGCCATCCTTCAGTAGCAGTAAATGGCTTATCATTTACTTTAATTTGAGAATGAATTAGCTTTGCTTTTTGCTTAATCATTTCTCCACTCACAATATAATTTTTATTTCGTTGATCCCAAAAACTACTTATACAATTTTTTTTCCATTCTGGGAAACCTTGAACTCTTTAATGTTTGTTTTTACCTGGTCCGACACATACAGCTCTAGAAATTAGTTCTTTTTTTTGTTTTATCTTAGAAATTGTAGATTTTGCTACACCATATTTTTTGGCTAAATAACTAACACCTTGTCCATCATTTAATCCTGGAATCACTAGCGATTTCTCGTAAAGAGTAAGACACTTTGGTTTTTTTAAGAGACATTTCATCGAAATAAACAGAAATTACGTAGCCCAAATACGCAGACACCACCTATTAACAACGAACGATCTCACGAAACGAATATATTTTTAGCTTATACGACTGGGTAGTACCGACAGTATCGGGGATTTACAACAGTGCGCAACCGCAACTGTATCAATTTTTTAGAATGGATGACATTATTTGTTTGTTTCCATTAGCGAAGTTTTGCTTGTTCACGGTATACGGTGGCTTGGGTTAATTAATAACATGTTCACGTTATGAGAGGTTTCCGTTCCGTTATGCGATGTTCACACTACCGAGTGTCTACTGTATATATATATATATATATATATATATATATATATATATATATATATATATATATATATATATATATATATATATATATATAACAAAATATATATATATATATATATATATATATATATATATATATATATATATATACATATATATATATATATATATATATATATATATATATATATATATATATTTTGTTAATAATTATATATTATATTTATATAACACGCAGGCTTTTGGTCTGACACATAGATGTCGCCCTTTTCAAAAAATCCATATGATTTTTAGGAAGTACCAACCTTCAAACGATACGTGTCACCATTTCATGACATTCCGACGATTAATTTACAAGTTACAGTGGTTTTAGTAACGATACTTTTGATATTTTCAAAATAATGGAAACAATTGAATTTCGTGTGTTGATTAAACATTGTTTTTTGATAGGAAAAAAACCGTTTAAGCAAAGCAATGGTTTGATAAGTGTTACGGGGAATCTGCCCCTGGAAAAACACTCATCATTTACTGGTATACTGAATTTAAATGCGGGCCGTACAGACAGACACCAATGATGCTAAAAGCTCTGAACGCCCAAATGAGGTGGTTACACTGGAAAACAAAAATCCACATAATTGTTTGAATGACCGTAAAGTGAAATTGCGTGAGATAGCTGACACCCTCAAGATATCAAAAGAACGTGTTAATCATACTTTGCAAGAACATTTGGGCATGAGAAAGCTCTGTTCGAAATAGGCACCGCGTTTGTTCACAGTGGATCAAAAACAACAATGTGTTGATGATTCTGAGCGCTGTTTGGACCTGTTTAAGCGCAATAAAAAGGATTTTTTCATGCGATATGTGGCAATGGATGAAACATGGATCTACCACTATACACTGGAATCAAATCGGCAGTCAGCTGAGTAAACAGCAGCGGTGAAAGCCGCTCGAAGCGACCAAAGACGGCTGGGAAGGTTTTCGCCTCTGTATCTTAGGATGTGCATGGAATAATTTTCATCGACTATGCTGAGAAGGGAAGAACCATGAATAGTGAATATTATATAAAATTATTGGGCGTTAAAAGGCAGAAATCGCAAAGAAACGGCCCCAAATGAACAAGAAAAAAGTGCTCTTTCTTCAAGATAATGCACCGTGTCACCAGTCAATGGTTACAACGGCAAAATTGCATAATTTAAAGGTCGAATTACTTCTTCATCCACCGTATTCTCCAGATTTGCCCCCCAGCGACTATTATCTATTCGCAGACCTCAAAAAAATGCTCGCGGGAGAGAGATTTGGCTCCAATGAAGAAGTTATCGCCGAAACTGAGGCCTATTGTGAAGGCAAAGGCAAATCCTTCTACAAGAAAGGTATAGAAATGTTAGAAAAGCGTTGGACTGATTGTATCGCTCTTGAAGGAGACTATATTGATGAATAAAGTAGAATTTTTTCAAAAAAAAAATGTGTTTTAAGTAGCTAGACCAAAAAACGTTTCAGCCTACGTGTTACAAACATAAAAATCCTCAATAAAAAAACCCAACTCCCTTCGACTTTGTCCTTTAACCGATTTTTTTTTGCATTTAGATATAAGAAAAGAATAAGTAGTACCCAGTAATTCCTGTGAAAAAAAGATACGAAAGAATTACCTTTTTTCTGTTAAAACTAGAAACAATGAAAAAAATACATAATTTTCAGATTCGTAGGCTCCAAGAACTCTGAAAACGACATAAAAAACACGACATATACGAAACAGTTCCTTTGACCTCCTCTTCCACTCCCTTAGACACGTTTGTGTGTGACGATCAATATGTATGCCTCAAATTTATGCATTATCTCTATCTAGAATTAGGAAAATTTTCTGAAGCGTACTGCTCAAAAAACTGTCAGTTATTTTCCGACATCAAGTATCATATGAGTACCAAACCTCAAATCGATCTTATTTCGTTCAAGAGTTATTGGACTAACAGACAAACAGACCGACGAAAATGAAAGACTATGTTTATCGTGAGGTTGTGACCATAAAGTGCAAATATCTCAGAAGGTGATTTTTACGAATACTATATTCCTCTCTAACAAGAGAATGTTGTTTGGCACATATACAGGAGTTTTCCTGTGATAGTTGGGTTGCATGAAAATAAAACCGAATTTTTAAGTTACCATCGTGTAATTTTTAGTGTTTCGTACGGAACACTTATAAGATCACTTCGGCGTCTGTCCGTCTGTCTGTCACACCCGATTTTCTCCGAAACTATTTGACATAAAAAGTTAAAATTTGGCACTAATAATTGATAGCCTCATCGGAGCCGTGTAGTTTTGAAATTTAAATTTTGACTTATGGGGTTAGTTTTGGAGGGTGAAATCGGAACTGAAAAAAAAATTTCTACCAGGTTATGGAGTGGGGTGTCAAATGAAAGCTTGTAAAAACACAAGTTCAAAAATATATATATTGTAATACCTGCGCGCACTTTTGCTTGTATTATTATTAAAAAAATTGCGAAAAATCGCTTTGTCCCCCCTTATCTCGAACAGTACTGATCAAAAAATTTTGAAAAAATTCTGGAATATTCTCCACAGGGTGTAAATTCAGTGCATTACCTTTAATAATTTATCTGGTATATAAAAAAACAAAATTTCAAGGACATCAGTTTTCAGTAAAGATCGGAAAAAAAACTTTGTTGAAAACTCATTTGTGTTTTGTAAAGTCGTTGATCATTTTATACCTCAGTAACAAAAATTTTTGCACTTGGCCGGATATTAATTATCTTAGGTGTATTTTTCATGCAAAGATACTATTTCTTTTCATTCGATTAATAAATATTTGGTTATATTAAATACGGTTTGTTTCCTCTTTTAATCACAACTGTTATTTACAGTCGCACATTTTCAAGATATTACACACTATTCGGGTAACAGGAAAGCGATTCTGTAAGCACACATTCGACATTCCTTTTCCTTAGCTCTTTTAAGACAGTGAGAAGCTCATAAATTTTAACAGAAACAGCACAGACAAAGGATCCATATTTTGACAGTTTCTTTTCTTATTTCTTTACAGAATCTCAATCCAGACATTTGTTTTTTTCGATAATCGATATACACTGTTTATCTATTAAATTAGCTGTCCACATTCGTATTTCACCGAATTAAGGAAAAAGGAAAATCATTAAGTAGTGTAACATACTTTCTTCTGTGCGCCCTACACATTTTCTAAAATAGAAAATCTTAGCAAATACGCCACTGGTTAAACCAGTGAAATTTAGGGTTTTACCAACCCGGGAGCATGACAAATGCATCTGCAACATTGTCACAGGAATTACGAATGTCCCATAAGGAGAATTAACATCCTCGAAACTTTGGCGATGTACTCAACGCGTACATATCCTTAGGCTACACGATAATTAGCTTTGTCATTTCATTGTAATGCATCTAAAAGCGTATTATTTACGATATCTTGCAAGAGATACTGTAAATGACATCATATTTACAGACAGAGGATAAAAGCATTACTTTATTTATAACTCTATCGTTATAATATTTAATTAGAATACTATATATGACAAGTGTAAAAAATGATTTTCATATGTGTTGCACCCTATGTCCTTTTTAGTGTTCCATACGGAACACTTATAAGATGACTTTGGTGTCTGCCTGTCCGTCTGTCTGTCACACCCGATTTTCTCCGAAACTATTTGTCATAGAAAGTTGAAACTTGGTACTAATATAGGAATTGATGGCCCCATCAGAGCCATGTAGTTTTGAAAGTTAAATTTTGACTTAAGGAGTTAGTTTTGGGGGGTGAAATCGGAAGTGAAAAAAAAATTTTTTTACTAGGTAATCGAATGTGGTGTCAAATGAAAGCTTGTGAAAACACGAGTAAAATATATATATATATATATATATATATATATATATATATATATATATATATATATATATATATATATACGAGGCATGTTTTTTAAGTAAGTACCATTTTGCGATTCCGCCGCCGCAGCGATACAGTCGGCGTTCCGCGCATGCGCGCTGGTAACCTACATCTCATGTCTACGCACTGACGCCATTACAGTCTGATTCTTCATTGTATACGTTGTTTACTGAGTGTTTAAGATGCCTCCGACAATCGTGAGTCCCGCCGATTGTGAAGTACGGGCTGTTATACGATTTCTTAGTGCTAAAGGCGTAAAACCGATCGATATTCATCGTGAGATCTGTGAAGTTTACCATGGAATGGTAAGGAAATGGGTGAGAGCATTTAAAGATGGCCGCACAAATGTGCATGATGAAGAACGGAGTGGGCGTCCTTCGGTCGTTAATGAAGATTTGGTGCAGAAAGTGGACGAAAAGGTGAGAGAAAACAGACGCTTTACAATTTCATCATTGTGCGACTGCTTTCCTCAATATTCTCGTAGTGTTTTGTATCGCATTGTGACCGAGAACTTGAATTACCGGAAATTGTGTTCACGTTGGGTTCCAAAAATGTTAACGGATTTGCACAAAACCCAACGTTTAGGCAGTGCATTGACTTTCCTTGAGCGGTACCACAATGAAGGTGAACATTTTTTAGACCAAATTGTTACTGGTGACGAAACATGGGTGGCCTACGTCACACCAGAATCGAAACAACAATCCATGGAATGGCGACATTCATCATCACCCAAAAAAGTGAAGTTTAAGCAAACAATTTCTGCCCGCAAAATCATGTGCACAGTTTTTTGGGACAGAAAAGGAGTATTGCTAGTGGAGTTTCTGCCTCGTAATGAGACAATCAATGCAGCGTCTTATTGTGAGACATTGAACAATCTGCGTCGTGCAATCCAGAACAAAAGACGTGGCAAGTTGAGTAAGGGTATCGTTTTGCTGCATGACAATGCCCGTCCACATGTGGCTAATCGGACCAAAGATCTCATCAAATCTTTTAAATGGGAAACTCTAGATCATCCTCCATACAGCCCTGATCTGGCGCCCAGCGACTACCATTTGTTCCTGCACTTGAAGAAGCACCTGGGTGGTCAGCGTCTTCAAGACGATAACGAAGTCAAAACATTTGTGATACAGTGGTTAACAAGTCAGGCGGCAGAATTTTATGAGGAGGGTATTCAAAAACTGGTGCCACGTTATGACAAGTGCCTCAATATTCACGGAATTTATGTAGAAAAGTAGATTAAGGTACAGGCTTTCATGTAAAAAAATAAAATTATAGCGATATCTTTGCACGTCTTTTTTTAATTCCAAAACGGTACTTACTTAAAAAAACATGCCTCGTATATATATATATATAATGTAATACTTTTCTTTGTATTATTTTTAAAAAATCGCTGTCCACCCGCCTTATCTCGAAAAGTACTTATCAAAAAATTTTAAAAAAATTCTGGAATATTCTCCACGGGGTGTAGATTAAACGAAAATTATCACAATTACCTTTAATAATTTATCTGGTATATAAAAAAAACAGAAATTTCAAAGTCATCAATTTTCAGTAAAGACTGGAAAAAAACTTTGTTGAACATTCATTTGGGGTGTGTTTTGTGAAGTCACTGATCATTTTATACTTCCGTTACAACATTTTTTATTTTAAAAGCAATCAACGTACGGAACACTAATTGCGCAAGGTCAACTTGCACTTGACCGGTTATTTTAATACATAGATAAAATAAATTATCAAAAAACTTACCCAACATTTGTATTTCATGTTTTTTTCTAGTTTTGATTATTCCTAAGATTAGGCCCTGACTAATCATATTTTGGACACACGGTACAAAAAAATTATTGCTTAGTGTACAGGTACCCACGTTTTCATTGAGTTATGGAAGGAAACAGTAAAAATTAATGATACAAATCACAGCATGAAAATATACTAACCGCGGTCTAAACACAGCTTCAATGAATATAGTTCATTTTAATTACAACTTTAAACCTGTTTAAATCAAGAAAACTATGTGGGTATGATTACCACTAGACAAGCGAGAGTAATTCAATTAGTCGCAACAAAAGATTTTTATTTTCCTATTGAAATTGATTGTTTTAATTGGTGTACCGACCATGATCATTTATCAATTGATTTTGATAAATTGTTTTTGAAATGTCATGTTGATAAATCCTAATATTGTAATACAACAATGGTAGGAGGAATATCTAGTTAAGCCTTTTGATTTTCAGTTGGAAGAGTTCGTTAGTCTTTTAGTAAAATTAAACGAACGTTTAAGGAAACTAAAGGATTTGAATGAATAGTAAATCTGCCCTTTTAATGCTATGTAAAAAATTTAAGCAGGTAAATGAATGGTTAATTAACTTTTTAGTGATAAATCAATTAATTTTATAACTGGTTTATAATTAAACGTTAGTTAAAACTTGTTCTATATAGGGTGGCTTATATGGTGATCACCACCAACTTAAATGACACAAGTTGCCTTTTATTTGAAGAATGTACTTTATGATATGCTCCTCCAAAGTAGATTGGTGTTTATATTACTTACTATATCAAAGTTCAATTTTATCCAAAATGTATATTTTAACTTAGGAGAGTATCCCATAAAACTCATTACAAAATATATAAAACCAAATTTGCACATCTCTCCGCTATTGTAATAGGCAGTCACTTTAAGATATCTCCACTTAACGGATATAAATCAAAAGAATTATGATTTTGAAAAATTATTTAGTTTCTTCTTAATGTTAAATCACTACTAATGGATAATTCAAATTTTTATCAACATTTTTTTTACAAATGATCATGACATCTAAAATTCAAATTTATTTTCAAAGTCAAGTAACTGTTATAATGAGTACTGAGAGGTGTTCACTAAAAAGAAAAAACATTGCATTATAGTTAAAAAAAAAAATACCATAAATAATTTCAATACATGAAAAAATTTAATATTTTACAGACGTTTATCAACACAAAATCACTTATTATTCACTACCGTCACATGCCAAATAGCAGTAAAAACATTAAAACAGAATAAAACATTTTTAAGTGACCGTTACTACATACATTAAAAATCCATGTGTTAATTTAATTTTCAAGAACTAAATATATATATATATATATATATATATATATATATATATATATATATATATATATATATATACATACATACATATATATATATATATATATATATATATATATATATATATATATACATATATATATATATATATATATATATATATATATATATATATATATATATATATATATATATGGGTCTAGCACACGTGCTGCAGGGAAATCTCTAAAGCGCTACAGGAGCAGACGACACCTGTGCGGAAAAAGTGATTCACGTTGGTCTTGAATCGCTGTACGTTGTACTCAGTGGGAAACACAGTCCTGGGTAAGTTATTCTAAAGGGATATAAGGTTCTCCATATAAAAGACTGCTTGAAAAGGGTTGTACGAGGAGTAATAGGCTGAAACTCATACGGATGTGAAGTATTAGCGCGACATATATTTCTAGCATGCACCGCTGTGGAAGGAATTAAGCGGGCTACATCCATCGAACCCTCTCTATGAAAATACTCGTAGAATAGGCTCAAGTCGCCAATCATTCTTCCACGTTCCAACGAATCAAGACCGCCGCGCTGGCGAATTCCGGATCTCCAATCAGACGAACATCTCTTCTCTGAATAGAATCTAACAAATGCAGTGTATGTTTGGGAGCAGAGCCCCAAACAGGGGAGCATATATATACATATATATATATATATATATATATATATATATATATATATATATATATATATATATATATGCAGCACAATTCCGATTATCCGAATCGCGTCTAGAATTTCACCACTGTCTATGTTTTGAATAGTCGACGAGTGCTATAAGTTACTCATTACGTCTATTATTATCGCAGAGGTAATAGTTTCGTTTTAATAGATATTTTACAAAATGGAACGTCATAATAATAAGCGTAAACGTGTTGCTATCACCTTAAAAGAAAAACTTAAAGCAATTCAACGTATAGATAACGGTGAACTTAAAAAATATAGCGAAGGATTTAGGTGTAGCTGTGAGTATTGTTTCTGAGTGGAGAAAAAATTGCGAAAAACTTGAAAAATAGTGGTACTGGAAAATTTATAACGCAATTACAGGCGTTTGTTATTGGAGCATATTTTAGAAGAAGTAGATGAAAGTGGCAATTTTACTGATTGTTCAAAAAAGATAAATTTGAAAAATGTTATATATTGGATAGCTTCAGCCTGGAATCAAGTAAAGATAGTACTCTGGAAAAATCTTGGCCAAAATTGATTCCACAAGAGGAGATGCATTACTCAGAGGCAGAAACAGAAGATAATGAAAGTTTACATCAAATTATTACAAGAATATCAGGATGTGAAAGTGTTACGGAAACCGATGTTTGTGAATGTTTAAACAGTGATAGTGTGGAAGATGAAATGACTGACCAAGAATTAATTAAACGTGTATACAAAAATGTTAATAAAATAGACAGTGATGACGATGATGATAACGAGGTAGAAGCCACTGACGACATTCCAGTAAAAATGTCACATTCAGAAGGACTAAAGGTCCTAAAAAAAAAAAGCGTTAACTTATGTAGAACAACAACAAAATGCAACCGCCGCGGACATTTTGCTTATCAAACGTTGGAGAGACATTGCAGCCAAAAACAGAATTAAGACAAAACGAGTGCAGTTAAAAATTACCTCATTTTTAAGACATTAAAGTTAAGAATGAAACTCTTTTATTTTCGATTTTCCGTACATATACAAAAAATAAGTAAAATAATTGTTCTATTCCTTGTTTTAATAAATACCTATGTACGTAATAGCATATCCTATAAATGCTTTTAAGTCAATCTGCAATGTTGTATTCATTTTAAACTTCTATTTTATAAAAAAATTCGGATTAACCGAAATTTCGATTATCTGAAATCACTTTGGTCCGGATAATCGAGATTCTACTGTATATATAATACATTAAAATTCTGGATTTCAATCCGTTTGTTTAACAATGAATTTGCACAACGTTTCACCAAAATCTCATTTGACATTTTCAAGTGCTCTTGCTGCTGCTACTCGATACTGAGATCTTGCTGCCGCTCACAGTATCGAGTAGCAGCAGCAGCAAGAGCACTTAAAAATGTCGAATAAGGTTTTGGTGAAACATCGTGCAAATTCATTGTTCGACGAACGGATTAAAACCCGTGCTATATTTATATAACACGTAGGCTGAAAAGTTTCTGGTCTGACACATAGATGCCGCTCTTTTCAAAAAAATCCATATGATATTTAGGAAGTACCAACCTTCAAACGATACGTGTCAAAATTTCATGACAATTCGACAATTAGTTTACAAGTTACAGTAGTTTTAGTGACGCTACTTTTGATATTTTCAAAAGAATGGAAAATATCGAAAATAACATTGAAGCAAAGCAATGGCTTGATAAGTGTTACAGGGACTCTACCCCTGGAAAATCACTAATTATTGACTGGTATGCTAAATTTAAATGCGGTCGTAGAGATATAAATGATTCTGAACGCTCTGGACGTCCAAATGAGGTAGTTACACCGGAAAACATTTAAAAAATCCACAAAATTCTTTTGGACGACCGTAAAGTGAAATTGAGTGAGATGGCTGACACCCTAAAGATATCAAAATAACGTGTTGGTCAATATGTAACAACGGATGAAACATGGATCCACCACTACACATCGGAATCAAATCAGCTGGAGTGGATAGCAGTTGGTGAAAGCCGCCCGAAGCAACCAAAGACACAACAGTCGGCTAGGAAGGTTTTGGCCACTATATTTTGGGATGCGCATGGAATAATTTTCATCGACTATGCCGAGAAGGGCAAAACCATCAATAGCGAATATTATATAAAGATATTGGTGCGTTTGAAGGCAGAAATCGCAAAGAAACGGCCCCAAATGAACAAGAAAAAGTGCTCTTTCATCAAGACAATGCACCCCGTCACAAGTGAATAGTTACGATCGCAAAATTGCATGAATTGAAGATCGAATTGATTCCTCGTTCACCGTATTCTCCAGATTTGGCCCCTAGCGACTATTATCTATTCACAGACCTCAAAAAAATGATCGCCGGAAAGCCATTAGGCTCCAATGAAAAAGTTATCTCCGAAACTGAGACCTATTTTGAAGGCAAAGATAACTCCTTCTACAAGAAAGGTATAGAAATGTTAGAAAAATGTTGGACTGGTTGTATCGCTCTTGGAAGAGACTATATTGATGAATAAGGTGGAAAATGTGTTTTTAAGTAGCTAGACCAAAAACTTTTCAGCCTACGTGGTATATATATATATATATATATATATATATATATATATATATATATATATATATATATATATATATATATACATATATATATATATATATATATATATATATATATATATATATATATATATATATATATATACATATATATATATATATATATATATATATATACATATATATATATATATATATATATATATATATATATATATATACATATATATACATATATATACATATATATATATATATATATATAATATATATATATATATATATATATATACATATATATACATATATATATATATATATAATATATATATAAACTCGTAAAACTTAACCTAAAAAGATTGGAAATGAAGACGTTATGAGTAAAAAATTACTTAATGTCTGTAACGTGACGTATATGACATAAAAAAATGATGAATAGCCAGTTTCTGTGACCAAGGAATGTAATTTAAATCAACGAACAATATGTAAAACATTTTATATTTTCTTATGCTTGTCTTCGATATTTAAAGAATAAATCTATTTGAGGTTAGGGTTCGAGCCATAGATGTCGCGCAAATTCAATAAATTTTGGACCACAAAAAATAAAAAAATTTTAGGGGGTAACTTTTAACAAAAAAAGACCCACTCTAATATATATATATATATATATATATATATATATATATACATATATATATATATATATATATATATTATATATATATATATATATATGTATATACATATATAAATATATATATATATATATATATATATATATATATATATATATATATATATATATATATATATATATATAATTGATTGGAATATCTCAACAAAGACACGATTATTTTTCACAATTATGTTCTTAATAGGATATCAGTACTTCTACTGGTCAGTGAACCAAAAGATTTTAAAATTATCGATCATTTGGCGGTGTCACTGACTGCGTTTCCAAAGGCACCTCTCAATATCAAAATCGAAACCAGTAAGGCACCAAAACTAGCAAAAAGGGACGTTAGTATTACACATAAATGTACTTTTTTTATTTGTTGATTCTATAATGTTCATAAGTAAATTTTGTTGAGTTATATCCAAAATACGATGATGACATATTTTACAGAATTAGAAAGTTTTTCTGTTTCAAAGTTAACTAAATCTTATCCCACCAGTGCTCCAGCTGATTAAACCGGTTCCAAACCAGTACCTCTCATTAGTAAATTATTGATTAATTTTGAAAAATGCAAAATAGCGTTAAGTTCTTATTTTAAACACAAATGAATATGTATTCAGTGATGTTTTTTTAAATAGCTCTAATACCTAAACATAATAATCCTTAAAATATATGAAGAAAAAATGCGGCAGAACGATCAGAAGAAAAATAACGATTTCTAGTTATTGACCTATATCCCCTGTAAAAAAAAAACGGCCAAGTGCAAGCCGGACTTGTACTGTACGGTAATTGCTTTTAAAATAAAAAAAAATTTTACGAAGGTATAATATGATCAATGACTTCGTAAAACACACCCCAAATATGTTTTCACCAAAGTTTGTTTCCGATCTTCGTTGAAACCGGATGACCTTCAAATTTATCTTTTTTACCAGATACATTATCAGAGCTAATGCACTCGTGATAATTTTTGTTCAATCTACACCTTATGGATAATATTGCATAAGTTTTTTGATTAGTACTCTTAAAGATAGAGGGCGATATGGCCATTTCTTAAAAATAATGTAAAGAAGAACTTCCGCGAGTATTACATCATACATATTTTTGAACTCGTGTTTTCACAAGCTTTCTTTTGACACTCCGATGACCTTGCAAATTTTTTTTTTCACTTCCGATTTTACCCTCCCAAACTAACCCCTTAAGTCAAAATTTAACTTTCAAAACTACACGGCTCTGATTGCGCCATCAATTTCTCTATTTGTGCCAAATTTCGAGTTTCTACTTTCAAAACCACCCCGCTCTGATTGGACCATCAATTCCTATATTTGTGCCAAATTTTAACTTTCTATGTCAGATAGGAGAAAATCGAGTGTGATAGACAGACAAAGAGGTACCAAAGTAGTGCCATAAATGTTCCGTACGGAACACTCAAAATCAGTAAGTCTCGAGATTAGCCGGACAACACAGGTTCACCAGGAACTTTACAAAAGAGTGTATATGCGAAAAATGTTACTTTACAGGGTATAAAAAGATAAACCTTTTAAAATAAATTTCATTTAATTTAATTCATTTTGAGGCCAGTAAGTAGTGTTTTCAGAGTAATAGTTCTTTGCAGTGGAGTAATGTTAATGAAGTTTGAAATTAATTATAATGGAAAAATACGATAAACTCCTGTGTTCCATGTAAAAAGATAGGGTGCGTGAACGGAAAGTATTAATAATATAAAGGCTTATCTACCAATAGCTGCATACTTATATAATGACTAGAATGTATGTATATTTTACCACAGCAAATAAATCTAAAGATTTAATAATTTAAAATTGGCAGCCTACTGTAGATCAGCTGTTAGAATGTAAGTGTATAAGTTGTTGGCATGAGAAAAACTATAGACTCGAATATGTTCATTCGAAATTTGAAATTTTGAATTTAAGCCCTCTATATAAAAATACATAGAGATGAAATAAAAAAGAATTGTATCCATAGACCTTAAATGCAAATGGAGAACAATTGGATGGGTTTAAAAGTGATTTTACTATTATCTTTAAACAAAAGTTGTAGGATCCTATCATAATAATTTATTACAACAGGAAAACGTAGCAGCTCTCGTGCAAACATGTTGGATCCGTTCACAACTTTTCTCCCTGAAATAATTTCACACTGCCAAACCTTCCTTCAAGACAGAGAGACAAGCGCTAATAATATACGTTTTTTGTATGGCGTATAGAAAAATTTTCCAAATCCGTAATCATTGTTTTCCGCTAAATTTAATACATTTTCAAGGCCACAGGAATGTGAGCTAGAAAAAGGATCTTTCACTGGATAAGAACTATTGCATCGTATATGTACTGTTTATTTTTGTAACTTATCACCTAAGGACCAAAACCTTGTTGTTGTGTTATGACCATTAATCCACTGTTACTTGTAGAGTTTTTGAAATGTCATGGCATGTATATTATAATATAACAATGCAGGAATCTTTAAGCCATTTAAATCAACAATATTTGTGCTTTGTGCGAATAGGATATTAACGATTTTAGTTTAAAATAAGCGGTCAAATGCAAGTTGGACTTGCGCAATTAGTGTTCCGTACTGTAATTGTCTTTGAAATAAAAATTTTTATTACAGAAGTATAAAATAATCAGTGATGAGATGAGATGAGATTTCAGAATTTAAAAAAAAATTATCAGTATTTTTGAAGATAAAGAGGGACGTCGATTTTTGGCAATTTATATAAAGAAAAGCGTGCGCAAGTATTATATTATATGTATTTTTGAACTCGTGTTTTAACACCCCACTCGAAGACCTGATATCAATGTTTTTTCACTTTCGATTTTAAACCCCCCCCCCATATGCACTCGTTATAATTTTCGCTGAATGTACACTTTATAAAAAATATTCCAGAATTTTTTCACAATTTTCTGATCAGTACTTTCCGAGATAGGGTGGGGGACAGGGGTCTTGGCCATTTTTTTTAAATAATGAAAGGAAGAGTGGGCGGAAGTATTACATCATAGATATTTTTGAACTCGTGCTTTCACCAGCGTTCATTTGAAACCACATTTAATGACCTAGTAAATTTATTTTTCACTTTCGATTTCACCCCCTAAAACTAACTCCTTTAGCAGAAACTTAACTTTCAAAACTACATGGCTCTGATTGGGCCATCAATTCCTATATTTGTGCCAAATTTCAACTTTCTACGTCAAATGGTTTCTAAGAAAATCGAGTGTGACAAGCGGACGAACAGACATCGAAGTGAATCCCATAAGTGTTCCGTACTGAACACTAAAAATAATATTTAAGCAGATATATTAATCACTTATTGCAAGAGGTCTTTTAAAATTATATATATATATATAACGAAAAAAATAGATTTATTTAAATGAGGTGTCTATAGTACAATTTGCATCAACAGGTATTTCTTGCAATAGTCGCTATTTTTAAATGTAAAGAACCCAGTATAATTAGACATATTTATATGTTTTTAAGTTTATGTATTCCCTATATTCCAAAAAGGTTATACTCGTATATACACGTAAGGCTAGGTGTTTTTTGTACATCAAAAAAATATATGAAACTAATTCAGTTTGAGCTTTGGGGTTTGCCCGAATTATTTTTTTATTATTGGACGGCGGAATGAAGGCTGGCTATCGAGTTCAAGAAATTACAGTGACCGTGACGTTCGTGGCTCGGCCATTACTTAATACCGATATCTCACGAATAAGGATATAAAAAAGCTGTGTCGTGAGGTGAGTTTAAAAATTAAGCCAATCGAGAATGTGGTATTAAATATAATAATGCATGAGACAAATAAAGATTAAATATATGCGTGAAATGAGATAATAAAAATAAGTTCGGAAACATTTTTCGGTCCTTCTTACTGCCCAAAGTTGAGCGTAGGACCTTAGCTGTGAAAAAAAGAAACAAATACAAGTCATAAAAAATTTTTTTATAAAAAAACTTTTATTGCGGATCAAACTAGAGTCGTAGGAACATTATTTTGTAAAACTAAAATCATTTAAATGTAAACCGCTACGTTTCGATATTAAATGGGAGGAGAAAATGTTAGTCACTGCAATTTTAAACAATTTTTGGAAATGAATCGTGAAAAAAATTTCGCATTATAATATTTTCTTAAAACTTTTCTACCATTCTTAGATGCCGTATCCTTTACTTTTTTAGAACTAAGCTTTTTTTATACAAATATTGCAAATAAAAGTTTATACAGTGGAATTAAATCATTTGTTTTTAGACAAAATTATGATTACCTTGAATCCTTTGATATGGCTATACGTCATAGTAATGTAAAAAGCTAATTAAAAGTATATTAGAAAGTAACCTATTTTTTATTAAATTCTAATTTGATTTTAATTAACTTAACACCAAATAAAATAAAATCGGTCAAGTCCAAGTTGGACTTGCGCAGTTAGTTTTCCGTACCGTGACTGATTTTAAAATAAAATAATATCTTTACCTAAGTTACGTTAATTAGGTCCCTGACGTCTTAAGATTCAATATATATTTTCAAGTTTTTTTCTGAGTCAATAATATATCATAGTTGTAATACTAAAAGTGTAAAACAAATATTTACTCCCTAAATATTTGTTTAATTATAAACAAATAAAATAAAATTATATCTCAGTACATGAGCGACTCGCCACTCGGTTACGGCACACTAACGGACAGATAGACAGACAGAGAGACGTTGCGTTTTATACATATTATATAGATCATTATTATTATTATATAAGCTGGCCAGAGAACATATCTATGAATTTAAAAAAAAAAACAGGTAAATTGGATAAGTGGTTCTCCAGTGAAAAGCGCACTAACGGACAGACAGACAGAGAGACGTTGCATTTTATATATATTATAGAAGATTATAGATAACCTGGCCAGAAAACACGTAAACTGTATAAATGGTTCTCGAGCGATAAGCATACTAACGGACGGACAGACAGACAGAGATACGTTGTATATATAATACAGATATTCTTTGCTACATGATATTGTTCCATATTTAATGGTTTAGGCAGTGTATTGCAAGAGAACGCGATAGCGGCAAACTTTTTTTTGACTTACTATTATCATCACTGCTTATTCCTTATGTTATCTAACGTAATAAAATATAGCCTATAACCTGGCCAGAAAACATATGTATGTTTAAAAAAAAAGCACGTAAATCGGATAAGTGATTCTCCAGTGATAAGCGAACTAACGGATAGACAGACAGACAGAGAGACGTTGCATTTTATATATATATTATAGATAAATTACACCGCGCATCAGCGTTTCTGTTGCATAAAATGTTATACCTAATTCTGAATGTGTTTTTCACGCTTATTTCAAATATCTAGTCGGTTTTCTTGTACCAGCTCTAGTTTTACAGATATGAGTGAAGGCACTTTTAGTAAAAAAAATACAATTTCTCGTGTTATAACATTTTATTAAAGATACCTAACTCGAATGAAATTTCCTTTTATACGATTTTCTGGCATGAGTTGACTTACGAGTACTATTCCGAATGTTCCAACAATAATCAGCCATCATATTTACATTCTAATGACCCCGCTCTGCTCCTCCATAGTGTGAATATCCTGGTGGAAGCGTTCCTCTTGTTCCTCACTTAAATCACCGAGATTTTCGGGAACGGTCTAGATGACTGCGGAGGAAGTGTAGCCTTACATTCATGTTGCATCCAAGTCGCTGGTAGTGCGGCATTAGCTGCTCAATGTGTTGAGAATAGTCGTCGAGCTTTTTATTTCCCAAGAAATTTTCCACTACCCAAACGAACTCATACCACGTATATTTTTCATTATCTATCATACAACTGGTGAAAATTGAATCACTTATTAATTTCGTGATCTGTGGGCCGTCAAAAATGCCAGCTTTTAACTTTCCAGTTCTCAGTTTTGGAAACATTCTTGAAACGTACTGAAAACATTCCCCGCCTTTGTTGAGGGCTTTTACATATTGTTTCATTAGCCCCAGTTTAATATGTAAAGGAGGCAATATGATGCGGTCTCTGGCCACGAGTAGATGATTTTTAATATTTAGCCTTCCAGGGATTAGAGCTGCCCTGGAAGGGGCGGTCTTTCCTAGTCCAGTGGTCAGCTTTAACTCTGGTGTTCCATAAGCATATGAAACAGGGATATTTCGTATAACCGTCTTGCTGGCTGACCATTTTCAGATCCACTAAAAATCCACTTATGTTCACTGTACTTGGTCTTGTTCATAACTAAAGATATTGTAGAATAGTCTTCTTTGACTTTGATTGAATATGCAATAGGCAAAGAGCCTACCTCATTACCGATACGTTTTGATGAGTGTATAAATAAACGTCATTCATTTGAGTAATATCGGTGTAATGCCATTGCATCCATTAGACTAGGAATATCACTGCAAAATACAAAATCATCTTCTTCAGAAAAGAAAGGGAGTAAATTATTTTCCCTACTGAGGTAATACGAGATATCCGTTTCTTTTGTCAATACATGTCTTTCTTTTAACCGGGAAGCTAAAAATTCTGATGCCTTTTTAGACAGTCCAAGATCTCTGACCAAGTCATCTAAGTCACTTTGATTGAGTGGTCTACGATCTCCGGAGCAATCAAAGTCACTATCCTTACAATCGTCACTATTATCGATTTGTTGGTTGAACTCATTTGGATGTTCCTGGGATGTAGATGGCTGTGGTACTAATGTATCACTGGAACTTAGGTCTAGTAACAGATTGTAAGGTAGGATAAATCCACTTAGAACGATTATTGCGGTTTATACCCATAATTTTCACAGCACAAAAATAACCATCATGATGATTTGACAGTTCATGCCAGATCACTGGCGTTTTGTACATGAAAGATGGTATTTTCTAATTTGCCCATAAACGTAAACACTCAACATAGCTTCTACACACCAAACTAGGAATCCAGGGCTTGATGTTTACCTCTAATGGAAACCGAAATAGACAACATATGCTTGTTTTACAAAGTCCAAGACATTTAAACGGAATTCTTTAAACATATAGTCGCCACAAATGACACAAAAATAATTTGGACTGTTTACGCATGTTCTTCTTGACGTAAACATCACTATAGATGCACAGAAACTAGTTTATTGATAATGTTACTGATGGTAATTGTCAACTGAATAGTAAATATTAACACGTTAACTGTATCTCAAAAATTAGAACTGAGCTAGATACAATCTGAGGGTAGATTCAGAATCAGAGACGTTAAATTAATAAACAACACTTAACAGATGTCATGCAACAAAAAAAAGTTCGATTTTGTTCTCCAGTGTTATCAAACGTAACGCATTCGTGATAATTTTCGCTACATTTTAGGAAAAATTTTCCAGAATTTTTTCAAAATTTTGTGATAAGTACTTTTCAGGCTCTCATTTGACACCCCACTCGATGACCTGATAACAATTTTTTTTCACTTCCGATTTTACTCCCCAAAACTAAGCCAGCTAAGAAGTCAAAATTTAACTTTTAAAACAACACGACTCTGATTAAACTACTAATTCCTATATTTGTGCCAAATTTCAACTTTCTATGTGAAATGGTTTCGGAGAAAATCGGATCTGACAGATAGACAGACGGCCACCCAAGTGATCTCATAAGGGTTCCGTACGAAACACTAAAAAGGCATACAAGAAAGATATCAAATATACAACAGAACAGATTCAAAATTATGGTCTCTCTTTCTCATTTGTTGTTTATCGCCTTGCCGAGCACCAAGCACACATCAACGAAAAGCAATTTACAATTCAATAGGAGTTCGGTAAACTCAGATAAAAACATAGGGACATACTAGTCTAGAATATATCGTTTAAATTTAACCTAACTAATTTTCACAAAGGTCGTCTGTTATTAGCCAGAATCAGGCAAAACAAAATTTATGTGTATATTTGACTTCAAGCATCACCGATTGCAAGGTTTTAAATTATTTCATAACACCTGTATATACTAATGAATACATTTGAAACATTAAAATACCCGTAACGTAAACCTCTGCAGAACAATACTCTGATACACACAAATACAATTAAATCTGTTTAAACACCCACCATCTAAATAAACAATCATAAGTACGAATAAATAAACAGTCTTTATTCCATTACCGCAAGACGTAACATAAAACACACCACAATATACGCACACCCATGCTGTGAACTTGCAATAATAATCCCGGTGATAGCCTGAAGGGCCCGTCGTCAAGCATCAGCTTTAGTATTTATTTTGTCCAAGTTTGTTATTGCAATAACTGTAAAGCTGGACAGCCCGCTTGCTTATTGAGAAGTCTTGATATATCCGCTTGAGACAATAAGGATATTGTTTTCGAACGAATGATGCAGTTATCGTTTTGTGAAGGGCAGAAGTTGCGCGACTTACTAAGTCAGAGACGTAGATTTTATTTAATGGACTCTTTAGATTTTCAAACTGGTACCTTATATTTTCAGCAAATTTTGTAGTTATCAGACTCCATAATGTTATACAGCATTGCGTGTTAACTAAGGAATGTTATTTTAACATCTTATAATACTCATTAAAATACATATCTTTACCACAAATATCATATATATAAAGGGTGTTTTTTATAGAGGTATAAAACTTTAAGTTGGCAACACTTTTTTTAACTGGCGGCCATTTTGTCAGCTGTCAAGTGATTTATGTTTAGTTTGGTTTGGCGTTTCAACATGAATAGACTGACGCCCGAACAAGGCTTCCAAATTGTGCAAATTTATTTTGAAAATTATGGTTCTGTTCGAAATACGTATCGCGCACTACGTCCATTTTACGGTCAACATAATCGTCCATCAGAGCAATTAATTCGATTAACTATGGAACGTTTTCGCACCACGTTTACTCTAAATGATAATACGCATCCACAGAGACGTCGTACAGTGCGTACAGAAGAAGTCATTGCTGCTGTAGAGCGTAGCGTAGAGGAAGACCCGAATCAGTCTATCCGCCATCGTGCACAGGAATTGGATATGTGTCCATCCACTTTATGGAAGATTTTGCGGAAAGATCTTGGTTTGCGTGCTTACAAAATCCAACTCGTGCAACAATTGAAGCCACACGATCACCTAGCAAGGCGTAGATTCGGTGAATGGGCCCAAAACAAGATTGCCGTTGATCCCGATTTTCATAAGCGAATTTTGTTTAGCGATGAAGCTCACTTTTGTTTGAATGGATACGTCAATAAACAAAACTGCCATATTTGGAGTGATGATAATCCTCAAGTGTATGTTGAGACACCGTTACATCCAGAAAAACTGACTGTTTAGTGTGCTTTATGGGGTGGTCCGTTGGTCCGTACTTCTTTAAAAACGATGCTGGTCAGAACGTTACAGTCAATGGTGACCGCTATAGAGCTATGATTACTGACTTTTTCGTTCATCAATTGAACAACCATGATGTGCAGGAGCTGTGGTTTCAACAAGACGGCGCAACATGTCACACAGCTCGTGCCACAATTGATTTATTGAAGGAAACGTTTGGTAACCGTATAGTTTCACGTTTCAGACCCGTGAATTGGCCTCCAAGATCGTGCGATTTAACGCCGCTAGACTATTTTCTGTGGGGATATGTGAAGTCGCTAGTCTACGCCGATAAGCCCGAAACGATTGACCACTTGGAGGACAACATTCGCCGCGTTATTGCCGATATACGGCCACCAATGTTGGAAAAAGTCATCGAAAATTGGACCTCCAGATTAGACTACGTCCGAGCCAGCCGTGGCGTTCATATGCCAGAAGTCATATTTAAATTATAATGCCAGAAGATTATCTTTCGAATAAAGTAAATTTCATGTCAATTTAAAAAATTCTTCTTTGTTTTATTCCATTTCAAAGTTCTATACCTCTATAAAAAACACCCTTTATATATATATATATATATATATATATATATATATATATATATATATATATATATATATATGTTGCAATAGAGGTTTTCACGGATGGTGGATTGTAATACATTAAAATTCCGGGTCTCAATCCGTTCGTCTAACAATGAATTTGAACGACGTTTCGCCAAAATCTCATTTGGCATTTTCAAGTGCATCCGCTGCTGCTGCTACTCGATACTGTGATCTTGCTGCTGTTGCCGCTCGAAGCTAACTGAGAAACCGACGTGCGGTCGCCGTATTTTATAGGTCGGTGCCTACACAGATTGTAGGTCGGAAGTGTTCGTTCGAGCATCGGTGTTTGCCGGCTGGGTGGTAATTACGGGTTCCGGCGCTATGCTGACTGTTGCCTTCTCGATGTTTTGGTTATTCCTTGGTTTAGCTAGTAGAACCTTCCATGTAGTGGAGATATTCAGCGCATCATCTCGTTTATTTAGCTGTCCATTCTTTTCGATTTCCAAGGCTTCTCTGACTATGCGTGTTTTATAATGTGCAATTGAGGCTATTTGTTTAGATCCCTCAAAATTGATGTTGTGACCAGTTTCATGATGGTGCTGAAAAAGAGCTGATGTTTGTTTGTTTTTGATACTTATTTTATGTTCTTGGATCCGAGTGGAGATTCTTCTGTTTGTTTGTCCTATGTAGAATTTGTGGCAGTCTACGCATGGGATGTTGTAAAGTCCATGGTTTTCCAGTTTTTGTTTTCCTTGGGGTTACCCAGGATGTCTGCCAGAGTGTTTTGTGGTTTGTATGATGTGCCTATGTTGTGTTTTCTTAGGACTCTTCCAATGCCATCTGTAACTCCTTTCACATACGGTAACAGAACTCAATTCTGGTTGAGGTCTCGTTCTTCTGTCCTTGTCTGTGGATGGCGCTGCCTTTCTAATGTTCTCCGTATAGACTGGTCTTTATATCTATTCTGTCTGTCTGTTCTACAAGTAGTGTTCGAAGCGGGCAGCACACATACCGCGCTTTAGGGACTTCCCTGTAGCACGTGTGCTAGACCCATAAAAAAATCCATTTTGCTTAAAGGCCCTAGTGATTTGTGTAATTTCTTGCTGTCTCATGTCTGGTTCAGTGAGTCGGTATGATCTCGATACAAGGGTGTTGGCTACCGACTGGATCTGGGATGGATGGTGGTGTGAGCCAGCGTTTAAGTATCTGTTGGTGTGGGTGGGCTTCCGGTAGACTGAGTACTGAAGCTAACCGTTGTTTTTCCGAGTTATGAGCACATCAAGGAAAGGGAGCCTTTTTTCTTCTTCTACTTCCAAAGTGAATTGTATCCGGTGGTGAATCCTATTTAAATAGGTCAGGAAGTTGTCTAATTCATTTCGTCCATGGGGCCAAATTATAAAGATGTCGTCAACATATCGTCACACGTCGTCGTATATATGTTACTATAACTAATATGCTTAAGATTTGTGAATTACATCAACAAAAAATTCTTTAAAAATTCTCAAAATACTACACTATACAAATAAAACTAAAAATCATGAAAAAACAACAAAATCTTTGAATTCCTCGACTCCCAAGACCTTGAAAAGAACATATAATGCTAAATATATGAAAGAACTCCTCTAATCTCCTTCCCATCCCATCGTCGGACATAAGCATCCCCTAAGTACGTCCATTTTCTTTGGTTTTGGACCCTGTTTATCCAGTCGTAACCTACTAGTCTTTTGATGTCGTCAGACCATCGGGTTTGCGGGCGTCCTCTACTTCTTTTCGCATTCCAGGTCCTCCAGTTGATTACTTTATGGGTCCATCGATTATCAGAGAGATATGACCCGTCCAGCTCCACTTCAACCTGCTAACCTTCTTAGCTACATCAGTTATTTTGGACCTTCCTCGAATTTCTTTATTATTCAGCCTATTCCTCAACGAGACGCTCGTTGAGCTACTTGTAGGCGATTTATAATTTCTTGATTCAAAACTCATGTTTCCGTTCCGTATGTCAATACTGGCAACACGCATTGATCAAATGTGTTCACTTTTAGTGTATTTGCGACATTGGAAAGGGAGATGTTCCGCAATCTGACAAACGTCGACCAAGCCAATGATATTCACGTTCATAAATCCGCTTTCAAGCTAAAAAAAACTACAGGCCTTGTCCCCTTATTAGGTATTATATTATATATACACCAAACCAATAATCTCGAATTATGATTTTTTCAGGAATACAATACTTTCCTTTGGTAAGGAAAGTAAGAATTGTTATTTATGTTAGCACATCCATAAAAAAAGAAATTTTTGCTAAAACAGTTTGACTCGACACAAAAACGTAGTCACTATTTCGAAAAAAAAATAAGGCATGAAAACGATATCACTACCCAATATATAACGCTTTATTAATTTACGTGAAATTAAGCCTTACACCTGCAGGTGTTCGTGCCAAACTACCATTATTTTGGAAAGCACGACATAACTGTGTCGGATATGGGTGTTATCTCTTCAATCTTTGCGCTAGTAATTTGATATATCTTCATTAGATGTACTTTAATTTACAAAGTTTTAAATGGTCTCATTAAAATAATACACGTATATCTATCTAAATTTTATATTAAAATATCTTAGAAAAATATAGAGTAAATATACAGGAGCAGTTGTTTAAGTTCTATTTTATTGTTTTTGCTAACTGCACATTTTAAAAATCTTAATTTTACATAGAGAGCTTCCGAAACCTAATGAACAACATAGTGGAAACTAGTATGATGGATGGATTTTCGCCAAAACATCAAAGAATTAAAATATATGATAATTTTAAAGAATAGCAACCACCCTGGACGACAAAGAGACAGAAAGAGTATAAGCATTCAAAAATAAATGGAGGATGGGACCCATCACTCGAAACCAAATGCCGGATAGAAAAATCTAGTACTATATTCATGAAGATGTTCAAGTTCTCCTGTAAGGAGTGGACACTGACAGCGGCTTCTCACCCCACCTGTGAAAAGCTTATGAAATGTGATTACACTGACCTAATTTATGGATTGCTTGAACAGACCACATCATCAATCAGAATATCCTAGAAAGAGTCGGTAAATAAAAAAGTCCTTTGGTACAATAAAAACACGCAAACTGGAGTACTTAGAATACATAGAAACAGTCAGCGTTCGGGGCTATTGGACCTATTTCTGCAGGAAAAGGTGAAAAGAAAAGGACCGGGAAGGAGAAGGATATCTAAAAAACTTAGTACATTATTCAATACAATTGTGAGCTTTTTGCAAGCCATAGTGGATAAAGTGCGGATTACCCTAATGAGCGCATTTGGAACGGATAAACACCATAAAAAGAATATTTTATTGGATTCCGCCTTATAGCAACCAATTTTTTGTTAAAAATTAGGTTAAGATCATCTAGAGCTTTCTGAAAATTAAAGAGCACCCGGTTGTCAAATTAGTTATCCAACTGACAGTGGAAACTAACATATTTGTCTCTAAATATAGACTGGTCTACCACAAGTCGCTTGCAATAGTAAAGTAATTAATGCCTCACCTAAAAAAATGCATTCAAGAGCTCAGTGATATTAACTGAGAGTAGAGACAGTTATCAAAACTCAAGAAGAAAACGCAAAACTCGTATAGCTTTTACTTTACCTTGCAACATCCATTACTAATTTCTTATACAACCAAATATGTCTTGATTTCGTTTAACTTGAAGTTTATAATTAATAAAATTACTTTATTGTAAAGTAGTTTTAAACTCCCTTCAGCCCAATAATTCAGCAAGTTTTCCTCATTAACTTTTCTTTCAAAACTTTAAACATTAACTTGTCTATATCAGCTTTAAGATTTTATAAACTGACATAATTCAGGTAAACTTATTTATCTTGAGAGAATGTGGGGTGTTTTACATCAAGTTAATTTTTAACGGCTATTACCGTAATTAAACTGATCTATTCCACAAATTTTCCAGAGAGATTTGAAAAATCACTCTTATCACATTAGAGGTGTATTTTTATTTATTGTTGCGTATAAGTTAAGTGAACAGTAAAACAACAACTTTTTTTTTCGTTTACTAGTAAAGTCCACATTTATTTTAATATTTCAACATGTTTCGCTATCACTGTAGCTTTGTCAAGAGTACTCTTGATAATGCTGCAGCTTTCCGCACAAATGCCGCTCCTAGAGAGCTTTAGAGACTTCCCTGTAGCACGTGTGTTTAACCCATAAAGAAAAAGCTTTATCAAGAGTACTTTTGATAAAACTGCAGTGATAGCGAAACATGTTGAAATATTAAAATAAAATGTGGAGTTTACCAGGAAACGAAAAAAAAAAAAATGTTTTACTGTTCACTTAACTGAGAAGTATATATATATATATATATATATATATATATATATATATATATATATATATATATATTAAAGGCAACTAATAAAGTAAACGAACACAGTCTTAACATTTTTTACTACTTGACACTATTAAATATTTAAACAAAGAACCTTGGTTATTATAATTGCTAAATAAATACTAAATTATAAAATAAAATAATTTAAAAATATAAAATTTATGCATGTGTTCAAAATGATTCAATGATGATAGATATTTCAAAACAGCCTTTCATGTTTTAAATTTAATACAATTTATATTTCCATCCTTACTTCAAACGGCGCTTATAGTACGACATTTAAACAGTTGTATGTGTATATATATATATATATATATATATATATATATATATATATATATATATATATATATATATATATATACATACATACATACATACATACATACATACATACATATATATATATATATATATATATATATATATATATATATATATATATATATATATATATATATATATGTATGTATATATATATATATATATATATATATATATATATATATATATATATGTATATATATCATCTTAAAATTTTGAATCATTCCTTGGTCTAAAAGCTGACAAAATGAGGTGATATTTGGTGGCAAAAAAAACCAGCTTAACATTTTCTAGTGGCACTTTAGAATGTTTTGTTTCTTCATTTATTATCAAATTTATGGAGCCATCTGGTCATAATTTCTGACGTCATCCAGGCCTTTTTGTTAGATTTCCATTCTAAGAGTAACTTGTCAACAACCTTTAAAACAACGAAGATTTTTACGTTTCCCAACTATTAACGGATTTTCTATTTCTCCTTCCATATTTGCACACAGTAAAATAGTTAACCGCTGTCTTGCTACCTTTTTTCCTGCATATTTATCGTTCTTTTAAAGTAAATATCTTATTTGGCATGGCTCGGTAATAAAGACCTGTTTCATCAGCATTGTATACCTCTTGTGGAGAATAATCTTTTAAAATTAGCGGTAATGTAGATTTCCAGGCCTCTACATCTTTCAAATTTACATCTGCGGACTCACCAGAAACTGACTTAAAAGTAATATTGTTCCGTTTACAGAAACTTTCCAACCACCCATTTGATGCAGCGAAATTTTCCACTTTCAAACTGCTTGACGCCCCCAGTGCTTTTTGTTTGAGTAGTGGTCCAGATATTGGAACTGCTTGTAGACAACTTGATCCACTGCTAATCCTGCTGACTTGGGAAATCTTCGTTTTGCTCCAAGTTAACACTCTCTTCAAACACCTTTTTTAGTTTGCTGTTATTTTTTAATATATCGAGAATTTGCGTTTTTCCAACCTCGAACTTTTCAGCCAGTTTTCACGAACTTAACGCAAACGTTTCACTCTCAGCGACGATAATAATTTTGTCTTTTAGTAGTACATACATATACATACACACACATTTATATATATATATATATATATATATATATATATATATATATATATATATATATATATATAGAAAGTCGAGAATTTTGCACATGCAAAATGACCAACAAAGATCCCATGAATGCTATATTCCATGCAGTTTTTCGAAGTTCGAAAATCTCAACAGATGGCGCAAGGCTCTGTATCTTGCCCAACGAGTAGTATCTCGTTTATTTAAGGTACCATGATTGCTATAAGCCAGCGAGAGTCAGTCCAACTTGACTCTCCACGGTGCTCGGATCTTCACGATCGATACCGTTGCCTTAAGCCTACTTGATGAAGAGTATAAGCTCAGAAACTATAGTCGTAGGAGGTAGGGCATGGAATATAGCATTCATGGGATCTTTGTTGCTCATTTTGCATGTGCAAAATTCTCGACTTTCTGTTGTAGTGACCAATCAAGTAACAAACCATATTCCGAAATTTTATTTCGGAACATCGATTTAATATATATATATATATATATATATATATATATATATATATATATATATATATATAAATATGTACATATATATATAGATATATATATATATATATATATATATATATATATATATATATATATATATATATATATATGTACATATACATATATATATATATATATATATATATATATATATATATATATATATATATATATATATATTTATTTATTTATATATATACACAGAATATAACTATGTTCATCTAAAGTTTTTCATCATAAATATTAATAAGCTGTAAATTTAGGAACAATTGTTTTGGTCTCTTAGAATAGGTGTTTGAGAATGGTACAATGGTACAACAGTGTTTAGAAACATGTTCTTCATAGAGACTAGAAAAAGCAAATCAATATTAATTGCTGCATATTTGTACAGCTAATTAATACTTAACTCAAATTTACAGGATATAATTTTCTCATATACTTGTATTGATCCCCATGTCGCCTATGCTAACAGTATAAAAGAGTATTTATATTTGGTGTACAGAAAGATAAAATATGTTTTTTAATATCCCTGTACTTTGTACGACATCCATAAAAAATCTATATCGCCGATAATTTTAAAATGAATTCACGGTAAGTTAGCTAGCTTGTCTATATATTAGCTGAACTATGCACTTTATTAGGTTAGACTCTTAATGATACTGTGAAATCCAATAAACCAAGAAATGTCTTTAATTTTAGGAGTGTGAAAACATAATAAATTTGACGAATTCATTACTAACCGATGTAATCAAGCAGTTTTGATATAACTTTAAATGATTGATCATGTGAACTAACACAGTATTTAAAGGATTTTGCAACTTGTCCAAATTTTAGGTTATTGCATTGTCCACTTTGTATAATACTTAGAGGTATTTGTTAGGTCATAAGTCCCAACATTATTAGTGGGGTCTTTTCAATGTGCAACCAACAATAGAAAAAACTTCATAAGATTTCCATTCATCCTAACTTTATAACTATTAAATATAAAGACAAAGAAACAACACTAATGCTTACAGATACTGCTAAAAGGATTTACAGAATGATTCAGCCTCTCCACTTTTTGAAGATGCCTCTGATATATTTCCGTGAAGCATATATGTGCGAACTGCATGAAAACATCTACAATTCTCGTCAAATGACTACCACTTTGAGGGGTAGACGGTAATTGTAATTTTTACTGACGAATCTCACAGAACAAATATTCAAAATTGGATAAACTGAAATTTTAAATTCAAAGGTTTTTCATTCAAGTTACATAACCCATAAAAAATGGTCTCTTTTATTTAAATTATTGCTGTTTTAAAACAAGAACTGAGCTGAGTTCAGCTTTAAAATTAATTTTGTTAAATTCTAATAGCTCTTTGAGATTTTTAAATATAATTTTGGTAGATAATAAGGAAAGAATTAATTTCGTGATATATAATATAATGAAAATCTACGTTGTGCATATTATCTTCTGACAATTTCTCTGTGGTTTAAATAATTTAATTATCAAGGAATTTTGTAAAATATACTCTTAAAATCTAATTTTATATTTAAATATATGTTCGTACATCTCTATATCGTTTTCAAATAATATAAACTACACTAGGCCTCAGAGAGGAGACAAGTTTTTTAAAACCAAAAAAATCTTCATTGACGGTCGAGATTTCCATATATTCGTATTTTGATCATGATTTCTCCTTAATTTTCATGTCCAAAAATTAAAAACTTTGAGTTCGATGAATGTTATATTTGATTTGGTGAAATAAATAAACAAACATTATTTGTTCACGGTTTTAAAATAAAAGTTTTCATAAGTTGAAACATTCAAGTTAAATATCCTCGCTGGTTAAAACTTTTAACTTAACAGTTTCAACCAATAAGAATGATTCTTTGTCTCTTATTGTGTACCTTTACCGCAGAAAAGAAACGAATCCAAGGCTTACATTTCAGCAGCGGCAAATCGTGAAATAATAACAAACCATTGAATTTTATTTAACAATTCTACTTCTTATTTGGCAATTTTCATAAGGAGTTATTTTTTGTTCAAGAAGACACTGAAATACAGTACAGTTTATAACAATTGTAAAAGAAAATACTGTTAGTGGTTTCATCTATACTGATTTCCATTATGTATTCTTTTGTAGTTTAATCTATGGTATTTAACTACGGAAATAATATTTCACATTACATATTTCTATATGCATTAGAATTCATGATCATTAAGTCATTCAAACTTAACATTTTCAATGTTTTTAAAGTCAACAATCTTATACAATCCATTTAATCTTATAAAAAAACACTCCAGGATGATGCAAAGAATATACTCGAATTAAATTGAAAAGGCAGTTGATTGAGTTTCAAGTTAACGACATGATATTACACTTTGACGCGAGAAAATAAACAAGATAAGGATTTAAGAAAATAAATATTCGGAAATCTAGATAAATTATGATAATATGAAAGAATTTGACAGGCTTAAGGTATTCTTTACTATCATTTAAATATTTAAGATTAAGCAATAATGAGTATATTCCAGTCAAATAAAAGATTTTTATAAATATATTTAAGGGATTGGGGTCATATATCTCCCGCTCCTAAGTATATAGGAAATAGTGCATTTCTAGCTACAGGGCTTTTTTTATTAGTGGATCATTAGGGGATCTTTTGTGTGAAAAGTATTTACTAAGTTATTAGAATTTCAGTCCATGAAAGGGTCAGAGCACAAGGATTTTTTTTACAAGGGGAATTGTCTCCCTTCCTCCAAAAGTAACTCCACCTGTAGTGTTTTCTTTTTTTTTACGAAACGCCTTTTGTACCCAAATGCCATCTCCTCCCCTTAAAGCTAGCTACCCCCCCCCCACATACACACACAAACATATATATATATATATATATATATATATATATATATATATATATATATATATATATATATATATATATATATATATACATATATATACATATATATACATATATATATATATATATATACATATATATACATATATATACATATATATATATATATATATATATATATATATATATATATATATATATATATATATATATACACATATATATATATATATATATATATATAATATATATATATATATATATATATATATATATATATACAGTACAATCCCGATTATCCGAACCAAGATTATCTGAAATCCGGCTTATTCGAAATAAACTGTTAAAAAGCAAATTGTATTCCCATTAAACGAGAAAATCCCCATTATTTGAAACAGACGATGACTGGGTTCCTTAACGCGTCGGGGACTCCCGACGTCTAGATTTTCACCGCTGTCTATGTTTTGGTTAGTCGACGAGTATTATGAGTTACACATTACGTCTAGTATGATCGCAGAGGTAACAGTTTCATTTTAATAGATATTTTATAAAATAGAGCGTCATAATAATAAGCGTAAACTTGTTGTTATTACCTTAAAAGAGAAACTTGAAGCAATTCAACGTTTAGATAATGGTGAGCTTCTTAAAAATATAGCGAAGGATTTAGGTGTAGCCGTAAGTACTGTTTCAAAGTGGAGAAAAAATCGCGAAAAACTTGAAAAATGGTGTGGTGTTTTGTCATCGCCCACACAGACACGAAAAAGTATGAAAAGCGGTGAATACCAAAAAGTGGATGATTCTTTATTTTTATGGTTTACACAGAATCGAGAACGTGGAATACCAATTTCAGAAACAATTTTGAAACATAAGGCAGTGAGTTTAAGCGAAGAGTTGCCGGTTATTGAAGCGCCTGTAAATTTTTCTGCAAGTGATGGATGGCTAGACAGGTGGAAAAAAAGACATGGCGTATGTCAACTGAAAGTTTGTGGAGAAAGATTGTCGGCTGATGTATCTGCTGCAAAAAAAAATTGCATAGAATTTTGAGCAGCTTATGAAAGAACATGGTTTACAACCAGAACAAATCTATAATTGTGATGAAACAGGCTTGAACTACAAAATGTTGCCGTCAAATACCTTAGCTTCAAAAACGAAAGCTGGAGCACCTGGTTACAAACATAACAAAGAACGTATTACTGTTCTTGCATACAGTAATTCTTCTAGAAGACACAAACTCCTATTATTATGTATTAGTAAGTCAGCAAATTCATGAACCTTTAAGAATATTGGTCGCAATGCTGTTCCTGTTTTGTATAAAAATCAAAACAATGCCTGCATAAATGCTACTCTATTTAAAGACTGGTTTTTTGGAGATTTTGTTCCCAAAGTGGAACTTTTTTTAAAAGAACATGGATATCCTAGAAAATGTATTCTGTTACTAGATTACGCCCCCACTCAACCAAGTGCGGAGTAACTTGAAAGTGGGGAAATAAAAGCAATGTTTTTGCCTCCTGCTGTAACTTCCCTCATTCAGCCTATGGATCAGGGTGTAGTGGAAAATTTAAAACGCAATTACAGGCGTTTGTTATTGGAGCATATTTCAGAAGAAGTAGATGAAGGTGGCAATCTTACTGATTGTCTAAAAAAGATAAATTTGAAAAATGTTATATATTGGATAGCTTCAGCCTGGAATCAAGTAAAGAGTAGTACTCTGGAAAAATCTTAGCCAAAATTGATTCCACAAGAGGAGAGACATTACTTAGACGCAGAAACAGAAGATAATAAAAGTTTACATCAAATTATTACAAGAATATCAGGATGTGAAAGCGTTACGGAAACCGATGTTTGTGAATGGTTGAACAGTGATAGTGTGGAAGATGAAATGACTGACCAAGAATTAATTAAAAGTGTATGCAAAAATGCTAATAAAATAGACAGTGATGACAATGAAGATAACGAAGTAGAAGCCACTGACAATATTCCAGTAAAAATGTCACATTCAGAAGGACTAGAGGCCCTAGAAAAAGCGTTAACTTATGTAGAACAACAAGAAAATACAACCGCCGCGGACGTTTTGCTTATCAAATGTTGGAGAGACATTGCAGCCAAAAACAGAACTAACGCAAAACGAGTGCAGTTAAAAATTACCTCAGTTAAGAATGAAACTGTTTTATTTTCGATTTTCCGTACATATACATAAAATAAGTAAACTAATTATTCTATTCTTTGTTTTTATTAAATACCTCTATGTACGTAATAGTATATCGTATAAATGCTTTTAAGTCAATCTGCAATGTTGTATTCATTCTAAACTTCTATTTTATACAAAAATTCGGTTTAACCGAAATTTCGATTATCTGAAATCACTTTGGTCCATATTATTTCGGATAATTGAGATTCTAATATATATATATATATATATATATATATATATATATATATATATATATATGTATATAAATCTTAATCCAGCCTAAACCAATACCTCTTGAGTTATGAAAATACTCCTGAGAAGGAAATTTAAGGACACCTTATTTTTAAACCTGCATTGCGAAAGTGCTTAATATTGGAAATATAGAGTTAAGTTTAAAATTTCTCTATTGTCTGTGATATGATAAAATGCTGACATGAAATGTAGCGAAATATGATGACTAGTCCTTAAGAAAATTTTTCCGGTCGATAATGATCGATACTTGGAGTTTTCTATATGTTAAGGTAAGAGGCAACTATAATGCTATGTCCATAAACTTTTTCCATTTCTTAACATTAATTAACGGAGTTTTAAAATTAACAGGCCTTTCGGTTTCATCGCCAAAACTATTCTGATACCACAGACTTGTATTTCATGCTTTGGAACCAAGGTGGTACTACTTGTATGGTGGAAGTATTGCTGTCCTTTCCTGGTACTTTTCTAAACTTCTACTTGCATAAAGCACTAAACACTTGTTTCTATGTTCTAAAGCTGCGACTATTTTGTTGTTACTTTGTTATAAGAACGATAAACTTCATATCTCTTAACATCAATTTACAGCGATTCAAGAACAACGTGAATCGCTTTTTCCGCACTCGTGCCGCTCCTGGAGCGCTTTAGGGACTTTCCCTGCAGCACGTGTGCCAGACCAATAAAAAAAAAAAAAAAAATCAATTAATGGAGTTTTAGAATTGACAGGTTTCCGGTAGCATCGCAAAACTCTTTTAGGTCCTGATACCACAGACCGGCTTTTTATGCTCTAACAGAAATTTCAACTTAGTGTAACCGAATTATCATGGATTACAATAACGCTAATTTTTTGAAATGCCTTTTGTATAAGAATCCACGTGGTACTACATATAGGGTGGCAGAGTTGCTATATTTTCTGATTTGCAAATACTTTTCTAAACCTCTCTTACTAGCATAAGAGAAGAACTTATCTCGTTATAAGTTTGACTATAAATAATTATGCTTAAAGTTTGATTATTATTTCAATCAATACTGAAGGAAAATTATCTAATAATATTAAAAATATATAAAATGTATCGACCGCCACCCCTTTTACCCTCTTCCCCTAGGCTCCAAGCCTATTCAAGTATTATATATATATATATATATATATATATATATATATATATATATATATATATATATATATATATATATACTAAATTAGATCGATATCTTATTTTGTTCAAAAGTTTTCTTCAAGCAGACCGACGTACAGACCGACACGCCGAGAGACTGGATTGGAGACGAAAATGGAGAACTTTTTTCCGTGATCTGGAGACTCAGAGGCTGATTTTTTTTCTTGACTGCAATACTTTTCTTTTACAATGGAAGTGTGCAGTAAATAGTTGCCATCTGCATCACGGGCGTAAATTTTTCCTTATTATAAGATGTAGAGTGTGAGAACGTTAGTTTCTCCGCTAGAGTAAGATAATAAAAAATTGCATTGGTCTGGCTTAGTTTATTTTTAATCGTCACGTTTTAACAACTAGTAATCATCTTCAATTATCTCTAAGTAAAAATAAATAGGTTTCATGACTAAAACTAAATTTGTTTCGCGATAGTGGATTACTGTGCTTCTCTGATTTTTTCTTATATTTTATTTAAGTTTATAGATCGATTAAATGAGATGCAGCTAAAGTATATATCTAGACACATTTCAGTTTTCTTAAGGGTATTTTATTTCTGCAAGTCATTACTGTAAGACTGAGTAAATTCATTTTCACATTGGGCTATGTTAAGTCATAAAACTTTTTCTGCTTCACGGAATGCTGCGGTGTTAATACTAATATGTTGCTCAGGTAAGATACTATAAAAATAATTTAATATATTAACAAAGATGAGTTCTAGAATTAAACGGAATCATAATTAATACTCTTTTAAATTGCTTTGAACATAGCTGAACATTTTATAAAAATATCTGATGTGTACACTATTAGGACTTAGGAGTTTTCATTTTGTTTAAAAAAAAAATCGATAGTTATTTACTCGGCACTCCCTTGCAAAAACAAAGTTATAAAATCAATACTGAATTTGATCTTTGCACATAAAAAAATAACCGGTCACGTACAAGTTGAATTTTCGCAATTAGTGTTCCGTACGTTGACTACTTTTAAAATGAAAATTTTTGTTACTTACTTACTTAGTCCAAAGCCTCTACCGTTAAGTGTAAGGCTGGAGGAGTTCAGTTTTGCATTTTCCTCTCCATTGTTGTCTGTCTTGGGTTAAAGTTCGTATTTTGCTCCATGCCATTTCTCTCCCCTCTATTTCTTCTTTGATTTTGTCTATCCATCTTGCTCTTGGTCTTCCTCTCCTATTTCTCACGTTTCGAACACTATTTTAGTAAGTCTATCGTCCGGCATTCGACACACATGTCCAAACCATCTGAGCTGTCCCTCTATAAGTTTCTCGTTGATGGGTTCGATTTGTAAGTTTCGTCTGAATGTTTCGTTTCTTATTTAGTCTCTTCTGCTCTTGTTTTCGATTTTTTTCAGGAATCTCATTTCCACTGGGTTGGTGCGGGATTCTTGTCTTTTAGTTAGTGTCCATGACTCACTACTGTACATAAGTGTTGGTCTGACCACTTTTTTCACAACCTCCGTTTTGATATTTTTCAGTACTTCTCTTTTTTCTAGAAATGTTGTCTTCATTACATTGAATCCTCCTGCTCTTCCCACTCTTTCGTTTATTTCCCTTTCCATTCTCCCGTTCTCTTCTATAATCGCACCCAGGTACTTAAAATGATCTACTTGGTTAATTAGCCTTTCGTTCAGCTTTATTTCGTGTGTTTCTCTGGTGTTTGATATTATCATGGTTATTGTTTTTTATATACTAATTTTCATGTTTATCTTCTCCAGCTCTTCTTTTACTACTTCAAGGTTGTATTGTCGATTTTCCCTGATATCTGCTATCAGGGCCATGTCATCTGCAAATATCAGTTCATTCAGTTGTGTCGGTCTCATTCGCCGATACCCTAACGTGAACTTTTTCATCTTTTTCTTAGCTTTCTTCATTGCATCATCCAGTACCGTTAACCATAAAATTTTTTGTTACGGAGGTATAAAATGATCAATGACTTCACAAAACACACCCCAAAAAAGTTTCCAACAAAGTTTTTTCCCGATCTTTACTGAAACCTAATGACCTTGAATTTTTTTTTATGTACCAAATATATTATTAAAGGTAATGCACTTGTGATAATTTCCAATCTACACCCTGTGGAGAATATTACACAATTTTTTCAAAAATTTCTTGATCGGTACTTTTCTAGATACGGGAGGGATAGCGATTTTTCGCGATTTTGTAAAAATAATAAAAAAAAAAGTATGCGCAAGTATTACGTCATTTATATTTTTGAACTCGTGTTTTTACAAGCTTTCATTTGACACCTCACTCGATGTCCTGGTCATTTTTTTCACTTCCGATTTCATCCCCAAAAACTAACTCTTCAAGTCAAAATTGAACTTTCAAAACTACACGCCTCTAATGAGGCCATCAATTCCTACATTAGTAACAAATTTCTAATTTCTATGTCAAGTAGTTTTGAAGAAAATTGGGTGTCACAGAGAAACAGACAGGCGGACGGACAGACTGACAGACAAACAGGCGGATAAACAGATGGACAGACACCGAAGTGATCTAATAAGTGTTCCGTACACCAATAAAAATTCAAGTAATACAAGTCATAATTTAAACAATAAATAATTTATGTTAATTTAAAAAACAAAGTTAAAGATATATCTACAACTAAAATCTGACATATCTATCTGAATACCACTTTAATCTCATTAATATTTGAAGCAATGAAAAAATAATACAATTTTCACATTCGGCCTTCTAAAAACTGTGAAAAAATAATATATTCTTGCATACTGATACCCTCCTGTACCCCTTCAACTCCTTATATGTTTAAGTGTAGATAATTACAGATAAAATTTGTTTATTATCCTAACCAAAAACCATAAAAAAAGTCCATAAAAATATTGAAACCAGAGATTTTCCTACCCAAGACAAATCATGTTATTCATACAATCGTTTCCCGCCAAATCAATCATCGACATTAACTTTCAGTGAATGCGGTAAGGAATTCAGAAAACATTGGACTGACTTACAACCCTATTCGATGTTCACTGCGTCCTGAGGATGTACTAAAGAGTTACTTTATTCTACGGCCATGACAACGTCGCAAGAAAACTGAATGGTCACCCGCTGATTTGTAGCATAAACCGCTCGATTACCGTAGCGATGCTGTCGCGTACATTTATTAATTTCAGTAGCTAGTTATATACGGTTACATAAAACTTAAATAAATAGAAAATAATCAGCAGTTAATGGTAACTATAATATTATACACTTTCTTCTCGATTAGCTAAAACTATGCACTTTATTAGGTTAAACTTTTAATGACATTGTGAAAGCCAATGAACCAACAAACCATTTGACACGAAAAATTTAACAAATTCTATACTAGTCGATATAATTAATTAGTTTTAAAGATACATTACATAATTAATCGCCATTGTTATATGGGTACTTGATTAAAACTGTACAAAATTTACCCAGACCCATTTTGTTCGAGGTTATCGTACCAAGAGACGGGCAGATCCACCGACTGACAGACACAAAGAACTCCATGCTATATTTTTATACAATGCAAAAGTCTCAGGCGGTAATTTTTTACGAATAAAGTACTTTCCTGCAGCAACGGAAACAAAAATATGTAAAATATTTGTGTTAAAGTATCTGAAATATTAGAGTTTATTTTTTGGCGCGTAAGATGCTATAAACATCTTAAGAAAATTTAGGCCAGTAATGTTTAAATTAACGTGCAAAATTTGATATCTACCCGTAAAACCCTTAAACGTGCGAGACGACGAAAATATGCTGTGTTGATTAGCGTTGTTTTAACTTAATTAATTATGCAAACACAGTAATTTTCTTCAAATAACTAGTTAAAAATAAGCCTCAACATGTACCGTAAATACGCTTCTTGATATGAATTTGTACTTTTAACTTAAGGTTAATATCAATTACTAATAGAATCTCAGTTTGTTCGCTACTCGAGTCGGTAAACTATTTTAAGCATATTTTTGATGTCATTTTGGATGGCATTTTTTTATGGGCCTAACCCACGTGCTGCAGTCCTGGACAAATTATTCCAAAAGGATGAGGTTCTCCATATAAAAGACTGCATGAAACAGGTTGTACAAAGAGTAACAAACTAAACCTCATACGGATGTGAAGTATTAGCGCGACGTGTATTTCTAGCACGCACCGCGCTGGGAGGAATTAAGCGAGCTACATCCATAGAATACTTTCCATGAAAATACTTGTAAAATAGACTCAAGTCCCCAACGGTTTCTCGATGATTCCAGCGAATCAAAGTTGCTGGCCAGTTCCGGATCTCCAATCAGGCGAACAGCTCTTTTCTGAATATAATCCAACAAATGCAGTGTATGTTTGGGAGCCGCACCCCAAACATGGGAGTAGTATTCCATCGTTGGTCGAATTTGAGCTTTGTACAAAATAAATTAACAGTTGTTGTGGACTGTGTAAAGCTTTCTAGTTCGAAATAATTTTCCCAGCTCTTGAGAAGCTCTCTTTGCTGGGTTTTGTAGCACTTGGTTCGCCCCAAGATAGAATTTTTTCCAGGTCTTTGTTAGGTTGAACGACCTCCTGCTGTCTGCGGATATTTGCATGAGTACCGATGTTCGTTCAAAGTGAATGAAGAGATAAGCGTACTGTCATTTGCAAACCTGTCGATTGGATTCCCGGTCTTTTTCAGCAGTTCGTTAACGTAAATGAAAAATAGAGTAGGAGACAGGATAAAGCCTTGGGGCACACCGGCGTTGATAGTGAAGGTGTTAAAAATAAACCCGTCGAGTGCCACTCGTAAAGAACGCTTTTCGAGGAAACTTGAAAGCCATAAACAGAACATTTCAAACATACCAGAAGAGCGTAGTTTAGCCAACAATCCATCGTACCAAACACGGTTGAATGCTTTGGATATATCAAGAGCAAGCGATCGAGATTCTCCCAGTGTTCAATTGCGTTGTTCCAAACATGTGTTACATTAAGTTAGAAGATCTCCTGTTGATCTCTGTTTACGAAAGCCATATTGATGATTGCTAATAATATTGGATTCTTCAAGATATTTTAGTAGTTGCGGATTAATAGCCTTTTCCATGACTTTCGATATTAAGGAAGCAGTGCGACTGGTCGGTATTTGTTTGGCAAGGTCTTCTTGCCTTTTTTGGAAATCGGCTGAACTGTGGCGCATTTCCAGCAGGAAGATATTCCCTTTTTGTAGGGTATGTTGAAAAATCTACAGAAAACTGGCATTAGTTCTCACGCGCAGTTTTTGAGTACTAGGGCAGGTATTCCATCAGCGCCAGAAGCTTTTTTGGTGTGGAAACTTACATTCCTTTTTCGAAGAAGTGTCCTTCCAACGGCAAGCCTTGGTTCAATCGAAAATGCAAAAAAGCTGTTGCTTCTATACATTTGACCTACTGACAATGGCTTGAGAATTCTAATGTCATAAATCGTAACATCTTCGTTTGTAAAAATTTCACTAAATACACTATATGACCACTTACACGACTAGATAATACCATAGCAATAACACCTGTTGGGACACCCAACTAACTTATTAGCTGAACTCTTTGCTTCACATTCTACTGTCAATTTCCAAGAGAACATACCGACTGTTCACAATGCGCATTCAAGGATGCCTGAAATTGTCTTTAGACAGCTTGTCATGAAACGTATTTTCATGAGGTCAGACATCAAAAAAGGTTTCGGCGCTGATGGAATACCTGCCATAGTATTTCAAAAATTCGCGAATGAACTAAGACTAGCTTTCTAGACATTTCAACCTATCCTACAGAAACTCTGGTTGGGTTTTGGATACCCAAAAGACGGCAAGAAGACCTTGCCAAACAACTACCAACCAGCCCCACTGATTTTAATAGTATCGAAAGTTATGGAAAAGACTGTCAATCCGAATCTACTACAATATCTAGAAGGATTCAATACTAATAGCAGCCATTAATATGGCTTTCGTAAGCAAAGATCAACAGGAGATCTTCTAACTTTTATCACAGATGTTGGGAACAACATAAGGGAGAATTTCGAGCGGTTCCACTTGATATATCTAAGCCATTTGACCGTATTTGGCATGACGGATTATTGGCTAAGCTATGTTCTTATGCTATGTCTGAACGGTTTTGTTTATAGCTCTATTTTTTCCTCAGAGAGCATCCCTTACAAGTAGCAATTGCCCAGTTCCTACCTTTACTATCAACGTTGGTGCGCCCTAAGACTCCAAACTATCTCCTATTATCTTTGTCATTTTGGCAGATGAAGGTACGTTTTTTTCTCCATTCAATTTGAACGCTCGAACATCGGCTAATGCCGATATCCGCAGACAGCAGGAAGTTGTTAAATTTAACAAAGATCTTGAAAAAAGTTCTATCTTGGGGTGACAGAAACCAAGTAGAATTTAACATTACAAAAACCCAGGCAGCAATTCTTTCGAAAAAAGAAAACATTGCGGAACCCGATATAGTTATGTCGGGACACTCCCCTAGCATTGTCACATATGTCTTTGCACGAATATGTTACATGCAAAGAGAATTTCTTAAAATTGGGAATATTATTTCGAACTAGAAAGCTTCACAGTCCACAACAACGTTAATTCTGTACCAATAATTAAATACTGCTCCCATGTTTGGAACTCTGTTCCCAAACGGAGCCTATTCAGAAAAGAGCTGCTGGAGACCCGAAACTCGTCAGCAATCTTGATTCCTTGAGATATCGAAGAATAGTTGGCGACTTGCACTTATACTTTCATAAAAAGTGTACGATAGATGTAGTCGGCTTAATTCCGCCCAGAGCAGTGCATGCTAAGAATACACGTCGACGTTGCGCTAATACATCACATCTGTATGAGGTTCAGCTTGTCACTCCATGTACAATCCTCTTCTTGTCTTTAATATAAAGTATCTGCCCAGTACTGTGTGTGTGTGTATGTGGGTAAAATTTGCAGCGATTCAAGGCCAACGTGAATCGCTTCTTTCGCACAGGGATTTCCCTGCAGCATATGATGGGCCGATAAAAAAAAATTATACCTGGTGGCCGCGGTAATGTTGCTTCAAAATTTATAGGTTCTTTAATTAAATATAAGTTAAACTATATAGACCTTATGTACCCTTTAAAGAATATGTGTACTATATTAGGCAGTGTAGAAAGTTTACTAGTACAAAATACACTTATTGAAGGTGCAGTACTTTAAAAAAATCATAATTAGGTATGTCTTACTTGACGATATTTAACATTGTTGATGCAAAAAGGTTAAGGCAAATCTTTTATGATAGTGTACTAAAATTGTTGACTTATAACAGTATTTATCCAGTTAACAAATAGTACTTTACCTCGCACTATCCTAAACCTCCAAAAGCCACAATTACATATTATTTTTCCTCCGTAGGAGTTTATCAACTGATTATTAAACATTAATTATACATATTATAATTCATTACAAAAACTTTTCAAATTTAATTGACACATTTTAGAGACTGTAAAGTAGATGACGCAAGACGCAAAGATCACATATTCGATTGGTTCCAAAAAATATTTAAAAGTGAGATGTGTTAATATCTCCGTTATCGCTTCAGGTTCCATAAAAGATTTTCAAATTACTAATGTAACTAAAATAAAACACCGCATAAATAAAATTTATTAAACAAGAGCTAAAGCATGAACCTCCTCACATACCATGCTTAAATACCCACTACATGTTAACGTTTATGATACCGATTAAACAAAAAAAATACCACAAACACCTTTGAAGCAAAATATATTTTGATGTAATCTGTACAAAATATATATTGAAAATAAACGCTTGCAATAAAACACCGTGCATTTCAAAATGACTTGAATATGTACAAACGATAAAGATTTCTCCCGTTCTTTCAAATCGGATATTTTTATCGATAAAAACATACTAAAATAGGTGTTAACACTAAGCGGATCCAGCAAAACCCCAGGCGGGCGAAATTACAAGGTGCAAAATACAATTATGGCGCCGGTTGAACGCAACCGCGTCTTTGCTACCGAAAGAGATACTAATCTCAACGAATGTTTTCGTAAGTACCACTTGCGCAGGCGACAGCAAAGAATTTATTCGGTATCTTGTCATTTATCTAATTGTAGTTAATTTTCATACCTAAAAGATCATAAAATGGTTGGCACCTGCTGGGTTTATACAGTTAGTACAATTTGAACATCTGTTGTTATTTTCATTTCTATGTTATTAACTAATTATAGAGATTTTATCTAATACTTTGAATAAGATAAATTTAAAACGAAAAATATCTATGAAAATAGGATGATTTTATATTATAAAGACCCCTACACACGAGCGATCTATTTGGCCTGAGGCAATTTAGCGCGAGTCCATCTTTGGTGCGAAATAGGAGACCATTCATGACTGAACCACGTTCACGTTGAGCCAGGCCAGTTTGCAGTGTACCGTGGTGTGAAGCGTTGTCAACATGGCTATGAACAAGAAGGCATTTATTAATTTATCTACTATTGCGGTTTGCATTTATTAAAAAAAAAACAAAAACCATGGATGAGGCGACGTACAATATGTTGCCTCCAATGGTCACCCCACTTATCAAAAGCAAGGGTACGAACATGAGACAAGCTATCACCCCTCACGAGAGATTGAGTGCTACTCTTCGCTACTTAACAAGTGGATGTACCTATGAGGAACTTAAATTCGCTAGAGCAATTTCACCACAGGCTTTGGGGCAGATAATACCTGACACCTGTCTAGCGATTCTGCATTGTCTCCAAAATTACATAAATGTAGATACACAGAAAACTCATTTTAATTAACTTATGAACAAAGGTTTATCTGTTAAAAATGAAGTAAAGCACTATACATAAAAAACTGAAGTAAAGAAGTAATATACGTTCTCTTTGACAGATTTCCATAATTGGTGGCATCCAATGGTCCCATGGCTGTTAGGTATATCAACGTTTCCGGATCTGCTTTACTCTTTGTAGTAGTAGATGGGTTCGGTGTATCAGTAACGATTCTGGAGGAGATGTTTAGGCATTCTATCTCAGCTGAGAATAATGCGTAGTGTATTAATCTCTGACTGAAGTCGGCAGAGATGGCAGTTTCTCTGCAACATGTTCCCCATATGCATTATGAGGTTGTTTAGGTTTTTCGAAAGATGTTGGGACGGAGCCGATAGGTTGTTGCGTTCGTTTTGTAATCTTCTCTAAAACCTGGCCTATTTTCGGTTGAGGTCATTTAAAACCTGTTGACGACATGAACGATAAGAAATGCTGGCTGCTTAGATTATAGTAGTTCATAATCGGCCTACAAACACAGGTAAAAATTCCAAGAAAATTATGGAATTATGGTTTTTTCTCTATTTATGTGCCTTTATTGCCATACATTGTGGACTGTTGGGTATTATTTAGTATAAAGGATTTTGAGGTTTTTTGCAATTATCTCAAAAACTACTCATCCAACCTCTTTCGGACCTGTCCCAGTCGATTTTACGCCTCCTTTTACATAAGCCACTATAAATCGCATAAAAATTAAATTTATTTTATTTTTAGCAGATGCCTAATACCATCCAAGAGTTGATGGCGATCGCACAACGATTTCAAGAGAGATTAAATTTTCCACACTACCTTGGCGCATGGGACTGGAAATATGTTCGGATCGTCACACCCCCTGGAAGCGGATCGTACTTTTATAATTATAAACAGTGTTACTCCATTATACTCATGGATTGCGTTAATGCTAACTATGAGTTTATCTGGGTTGAAAATCAGATGGTGGTGTCTTGAAAAATACTGCCTTTTTCGAGAAACTTGACAGTGGCCAATTAAACTTACCTTCTCCAGAACCTCTTTTGGATAATGTAATAATTAATCTGTCCTATGTTTTGGTTTGGGATGAAGCAGTTGCATTATCTTCAGGAACCCATTTAGTCAAGAAAACTTTAAACAAAGAGCGAAGAGTTTTTAACTATTACTTACCCAGAGCTAGGAGAATTGTCGAGAATGTATTCAGAATCATGGCTAATCGTTTTCAAATATTTCACAGCAGTATTAAGTTGCCGTTGGATCGAATCGATCTTGTCGTACTGACTCGTTGTTTCTTAGAAAGATCTTTCCTACATATACTGTAGAAGAAATGCAAACAGGAGAAGGAAGTCAAGCTTCAGCCTGCAATTCACTAACCTCCTTGTAAACTCACGAAATTCTCAAGCTTGTTACTGAATTGCTTAAAGCATATTTCGTTGGTGGAGAGCAAGAGCCTTGGTAAGAATCAAGCATATAAGAAAATGTACACGTATCTTGTAAAAAAAGGGAAGATAAATTATTAAATAAACAACTATTAAGACAGTGCATATGTACTGTTTACATGTTGGCGGCTAATGAATGAATAAATTGATTTTTAAAAACATCATTTCCCTTTCTCTTTGTTGAACGATCCTGGCATTGAAGACAGTTTTTTTGGACTGTTGCCCGGCTGGCAACATACAACACTGTGATGGGTCAACCAGTCTGAGAGGTAAAAACCGGTAATTATCGTTAAATTTTTGTCTTTAAAAGTATCCTCTACTCGGTAGCACAAACTTACTATTACCTAATTTCATAAACACGTGACTACTATTCGTAGAAAGTTCTATAAATCGCACATTTAGTATCCTTAGTTCAAAATTTACTACTCTTTACGCTCGGCGATAAAATTGATTTTACTTATAATTTATAATAAACCAATATATTTTTTTATTAATTTACTTATTTATTATGAATTTTAAATTTAACTAAAAATTATTAGATTCACATTACATTTACAGTAACTCCAGTTTTTTAAGTTTAGGTATACATTACATATGTATATAGAGAGTGCCCCATATGTAAATGGAATAATTATTCCACAGCATTTATTAATCTGTGTATCAAAAAAAAGTTGAAATAAAAGTTATAGGGTGTTATACGGCACACATGCTGACGTTGACAATAAAATGTTTTGAACTGTCAATTCGAAGAAATTACGCCATCTTAAATTTTTTTTAAATGGAAAGCCCTGTATATATTTTTTTTTGAGTCCTACTAAAAACTCTAGATATTATTTGTTTAACATATCATATGTCTAAATTGAACTGTTTTGGAATTATTGATATTTGAAATTAAGGGGATCAAATTAAAAAATAAAAAATAAGCTGGCTTGTGTCGAACATTTACGTCAGATAACGACTTAACACGTCAAAAAATGATTTATTGACGAAAAAGTTTATTGCTGCATTTTGTGAAATTGCAATTTGAGCTATCATACTGGATACTCCTAACAGGAATCTGTGGTATCAATAGGACGGAGCGCCTCCTCACTGTGAAATCAATGTCCGTAGATATTTGGAAGCGATTTTTTCTAATCGATGGATAGGCAAAAGAGGTGCGGTAGAATGACCTGCAAGGAGTCCCGACCTTACGCCACTTAATTTTTTTATGGGGTCATTTGAAAACCAAAGTTTACCGAAGTCGACCTGAAACTGTAGAAGATTTACAACAAAGAATATGAAGTAGCACAGAGCACCGCGGATTCTCTGCAAAACTCTGTTCAGGCTGTTTATGACAGACCGGGCCACTGCCTTGCTGTTAACGGTAGACATTTTGAGCAACTGTTACCTTAAAAATAAACCTAGAGTATTTATTAATAGTTTTTTTGCCTTATTTTTATATTAAATTTCAACGAGAATAATTCCAAAACAGTTCAATTTAGACATATGGTATGTTAGACAAATAATATCAAGAATTTTTAGTGGGATTCAAAAGTAAAACAATATACAGGGCTTTCCATTTAAAAAAAAATCAAGATGCTATAATATATATAAAATGCAACGTCTCTCTGTCAGTCTGTCTGTCTGTCCGTTAGTGCGCTTATCACTGGAGAACCACTTATCCGATTTACGCACTTTTTTTAAAAAAAAAAACATACATATGTTCTCTGGCCAGGTTATAGGCTATATTTTATTACGACAGGTAGCATAGGGAATGAGCAGTGACGATAATTTACGAATGAAGTCGGAAAAAAGTTTGCCGTTAGCGCGTTCCCTTGCAGTACACAACCTAAACCATTAAATTTGGAACAATATTATGTAGCAGAGAATATCTATAATCTATAATATATATAAAATGCAATGTCTCTCTGTCTGTCTATCTGTCCATTAGTGCGTTTATCAGGCGAGAACCACTTATCCGATTTACGAGTCTTTTTTTAAATTCATACATATATTCTTTGGCCAGGTTATATAGTAATAATAATAATCTGTAACTATAATATATGTAAAATACAACGTCTCTCTGTCTGCCTCTCTGTCCGTTAGTGCGCTTATCCCTCGAGAACCACTTATCCCATTTACGTGATTTTTTAAATTCATGTATATGTTCTCTGATCAGGTTATATAATAATAATAATCTATATAATATATATAAAACGCAACGTCTCTCTGTCTGTCTGCCCGTTAGTGTGCTTATCATTCGAGAACCACTCATCCGATTTACGTGATTTTTTTAAAATTCTTAATTTAATATATGTCAAATAAAATCTATAATATATATAAAACGTAATGTCTCTCTGTCTGTCTGTCTATCGATTACTCAAGAAGCACTTATTCGATTTATGTGTTTTTTTCTTATAAAATAAAAAGGAAATAAACAGAGACAAAATGCTAATATGTAGAAAAAAAGATGGAAGTTTAGCAGTAAGCTTCGCAGAAAGCACTGAATAGATGGAGGGAATACTTTAAAGAAACACTAAATGGAGATGAAAATGAGTTGAATGAGAAATAACAAGCAAAATTAACTGAAGGGCAGGAGGGGACAAATAAAGCCTGCAAAGAAGAAATAAGAGAAATACTCAGAAACCAAAAAAAAATAAGGCCACAGGTGGAAATTGTAGAACTGATAAAAGCTGGAGGAGTAGATCTGGAAAATGAAATATGCCGGTTGGTGCAAGAAATATGGGAAACAGAAAAGATGCCAGTGAGCTGGAGAGAGTCGCTCATTTGTCCAATATACAAAAAAGGAGAAAAAACTATATTGTTAATTATAGGCAAATAGCCTTACTGGACATCGTGTACAAGATAGTAGTGTTGACTATCAAAAACAGACTAGCAGAGAAAGCCGAGTCTATTCTGGGAGAGTACCAGTGTGGATTCAGGAAAAATAGATCGGTTACAGACCAGATATTTTCGATTAAGCAAATCTAAGATAATAGCTTAGAACAAAATTTGGCACTACACTTGGTCTTTGTGAATTTCACAGAAGCATATGACTCTGTAAATAGAGAAGGACTCTACAAGATAATGGAAGAACTAAAAATTCCAAGTAAATTGATTCGCATGGTGAGAATGATCCTGAATGACACAGAAAATAGAGTGTTGGTTGAGGGCAAAGTATCAGACAAGTTTAAGGTGAAGAGAGGATTAAGACAGGGGGAACCATAGTCGACATGTCTATTTAATTTGGTTCTAGAGAGTCAGAAATAAAAACAAATGGAACGATATACCAACAAACCTGCCAATGCTTGGCCTATGCGGATGATGTAGCAGTGATTGCAAGAGCAAAATGGAACCTCAAAAAAGCCATAAGTAGGATAGAAGAAAGGGGAAGGATGAGAGGACTAAAGATAAATGAGGAAAAAAACAAAATACATGGAAATTACAAAGAAGAAGGATAATAAAAACAACAAAAGTTTAGATATAATAAACAACTTAGGAAAAAGATATATGTTTGAAAAAGTAGACAAATTTAATTATCTGGGAGTAACAATAACAGAGAGTGGACAAGAAAGGACGGAGATACAAGAAAGAATAGTGAAAGTACAGAGATGTTTGGGGGCAATGAATCCAATATTGAAATCAAAGAACGTATCAAGAAAAGCAAAAGAAAGAATATATATGACAGTTGTCAGACCCACGGTGACATATGGATGCGAAACGTGGAAACTGAATACAAGAGAAAAGGAGACGTTGGAGGTGTGGGAAAGGAAAGCTTTGAGAAGAATCTACGGAGGAAGGAAAGAAAAGGGACTGTGGAGAAGAGGAACAAACTACGAATTAAAATGCCTATATACGAAACCCCTTATAAGCCAAATCATAATAAGCCAGCGATTAAGATGGTTGGGACATGTGGCAAGGATGAAGGAAGACAGGCAAAGCAAGCCCTAATGAGAGGAGTGGTTGGAAGAAGAGGCAAGGGTAGACCTCGATCTACATGGATTCAGGCAGTAAAGCAAGATCCGGAGTTGATGGGAATCCCGCACTGGGAAAAGCTAACAGGAGACAAAAAGAAGTGGAGACAAGTGTGCAACCAAGCCATGAGTCTCTAAGGCCCCTTGAGCTATATAATAATATAAACATAACGAATAAGCAGTGATGATAAAGGTGAATGAAGTCCACGCGAGCGAAGCCGCGGACACGGCTAGTAGATATATAAGAATGTAGCATAAAAATGGCCAGTAGAAGCAAACCCTTAGGATAGTAATTCGCTTGACGATGTTTAGATTTATGAATTACTACCAGAACCTATCACACACGTCAACATTAAACAATCCGTTCTTGCTAAAGGGAAACAAATCACTCACCAAGATTTGGCATTTCTTCACATTTTAGGGTAAGTAAATCAAGAACAACACAGTTTTCCATTTTCGTCGGTCTATCTGTCAATCTTGCTGTGATGATACTTCAGGAGAACAGGGTAAAAGTGTAAATCAAATTTGTATAGCTTCAATAATATTATGAGAGATTTTTCGCTTTGTAGTTCAGACAAAGCCATCCTTTTGGTTTGGATTATTAAAAGTTTGCTAGCTATGTGTAAACAACATGTCACTACCAAGTTAAACTATTATAAAATATATTTAAAGATCGAATTTTGTATAAAATCCATCTGAAAAAAGTTTTAAGAAATTTGATTAGTTGTTAATCTAGGTTACGCAGATAGTATTATAAACGGCATTTCTTCAAAGAAAAAAAGAGAACCCTAAAGACAAATCTGCCTAGAGGGTTGGGGGTGCCAATTGACAGCGGAACAGAGGCTCTTAAATAAACCGAAAGGTCCGTTATTGTGACACATTTTGTACATACGTTATCTTAATTTGTGTAAGTTGTAATTTTCGCTTAGCAAAGCAATTTTTAAAATCATGCCAGTAAAAATATTGATCTTATTGTGACACAATCTGTATATGCATAATAACTTTAGTACCTATATGATTGAGAAATCCCGGTTCCGACGTTTTGCCTAGAATTGCATGTGTCTTATGGGATCTTTACTCTTACTCGAGATTAGACCACTAAATCAGCTCGAAGAAGCACAAATTAACAAATTATACCTGACTAGGGTGCACCGAACCGATCGTTTACCACGTGTAATATAAACCGTAAGTTGAGTCTCTGTTAATGTTGTTAGGATGTTCGTAAATTTGGATTAATTAGCTAAACTATCGTTTATAGAAATTGGAAAGAGAACCAAGAACTTTGGTTACTTTTACGTTAATGGTTTGACGGTTGATGGCTTCCTTTCCATATATGTCTTTATATCACTCAAGTATGTATTTTTTATTTTTCTATCCAGTAAACCAAGTGTCTATTTTTATGGTACACCATGCACATAATTTTTAATAAAATGTAGCTTATAACCTCATCCCGGATTTAGTTTATTTCCACGCAAAATATCATAAGGATTCAGCTGTTTTTGTGTGATGGCGAAACGGAAAAAAAAAATGGTTATTCTGGCCTTTATATAAATAAAAACACATTTAAAAAAAACAACGTACAGACAAAGCTTCTGTTGGAATTGGAATATGTTTAGCTTTATAAAATTAAAATACACGTAAAACACTAACTAAATTAGATTAGATTAACAATGGTCTTTTTTTTTAATTTTAAACATATCTGACATACCAAAAACCTACTATTTTTAATAGGCGAGATTCTAAAAACAAATGGAAGGGGTAATCCGACATGAAACGGCCGTTACTTAACCTGGATCTAGATCTTTCAAAACCGAGTAGCGCAAAATTGATAAACTAGTCTTTAAATTTGCCAATTTGTAAACGTACCGTGAGTGTCGACAATTTCTTCGACAAAGGTAAATGTTAATAGCTTGGTTTGTGACTGAACAAATTTGCTAATTATATAATAATAAAACAAAGGATTAATTTTAAACAGGCCTGGAATTACAAACGTTTCTCGAATTAAAAAATAATAACCGAGGAGCAAGTAAACGTTCCTAGTTTACGTTTTAAAGGGCTACGTAAGAATATAACTTTTTTTACGAAAATCGCAAGCGCAAGCGTTTGAGAGAAATTATTAATTGCGTTAAAATTCTTTGCATCACTTTTAACGACTGTAGAAGGATCAGATTATATTATATGGTAAGATTTATGTTACAATGATGGTTGAATTTTATATCCCGAAGTAACTAGGTATGATTTTTATCATAGTCCCTAACAATGTTAGAGTTTCCAATTATTTCAATTTGAATCGCATACCAAATTAAATCGGATGACATGGACTGCCGGAGTATAACAATGCATGATTTACCACCTTTCTGTTAACAAATATACCTGCATTTTTTTTTTTGTGTTCTCTGATCAACGTAATTGTAGATAACTTATAAATGTAAAAAAATACACTAATATTGAATTACAAAATCTTTTTCATTAATAGTTAATTAGTAATGACTTCACATAACATTCATGATAAAAAATAACTAACTATAAACAGCACTGGGCTCTCAAAAAAGTTTTTATGAACTGATGGAAAATTAAAAAGGATATCAAAAATAATCTTAAAAAGTCTTTTTGAAGGATAAATGACACTCCGATATAATATGACCTAGAAACAAGTTCAAAAATCTAAAAATTGATATAAATTTTTTTAAAAATCTTGGTGCTAGTGGCGGAAAATGAAAGACAATTACGAGGAAACCTCGATATTTGAAATGAAGCGTTTAAAGAAAAGGGTATGAAAAATAGATACAACAAAAGCAATAACAATGGAAAACCAACAAACGAATATTTACATAGAAGGGAATAAAATACAAGTGGCACAGTACAAGTATTTGGGAGTGATAAAAGACGAAACTGGAAAAAAAGACAAAGAAATTAATGAAAGAGACGAAAAAACGAACAAACTATGCAATAAATAATAAATTGATTAGGAAGAAGGAAGTGACGAAACAAACAAAAATAAAAGTGTTCAAAGCAATTTCTAGGACAATCCTAACATATGGATGTGAATTATGGACCCTAACAGATAAGCAGAAAAGCAATAGCCTCGATTTCACATTATAAAACACGCATAGTCAGAAAAGCCTTATAAATCGAAAATAATAGACAGCTAAATAAGCGCTGAATATCTCCACTGGAGGAAGGGTCTACTAGATAAATCAAGGAATAACCAAAACATCAAGAAGGCAACAGTCAGCATAGCGCAGTAGTGGTGGGCGTTGAATGAACGAACAGTTTTTTTAGACTGTTTATTTCGCATTAACTGATAAACTAGTTTATAGTCTACCAATAAACTAGTTCACTCGTGAACGACATTTGTGCACGGTCACAACCCGACCGTCGCCAAGATAAACTGTATTTCCCTATGGTCTACTACAGACGAGTCGACGCGAACGGACGACGACGACGGTCCGAGTAAACACGAACTAACACGAAGCGTTACGAATGAAATGAACTAACCGAACCGACGACGACGCGGGCTTTGCATCGATGACAGATCATTCTCATCACACTTGCTAGATTTTTTAATATGACTATCTCTCTTTCCGTCAGGCACGCGCTAACGAAAGACGATCTTCACTTGTTGAGTGGACGTGAAATTTAAACTCTATTGCAATGAGAATAGATATGCATCTCTATTCATATTATAAACAAATTTTTGCATTTCGTTTGTTTATGTTATTTTTTAGTCTGTTTTGAATTTCGCTATGCGTAGGTCAAGTTACCTATTTCGAATGCGACTGTTTTTGTAAAAAAGTGTAAATAATTATTTCTTGTGGTGCTAATTTGAAAATACTTACAGTACTGTAGTTGAGTGATTCTTGTGTAGATAAAAATTTCTGTATTATTTCTATAATGGTTTAATTTGTCATAGTTCATTCGTGGACGTTGTTCTTTCGACGACAGTCGAAACAAGTCAAAAATTAAACTGTTTTATAAACTAGTTTATCATCGACGATAAAATTGTCTCGTTTCGTTGACTGTAAAAGCGTCAATGACCCACCACTATAGCGCAGGAACCCGTAATTACCACCCAGCCGGCAAACACCGATGCTCGAGTGAACACTTCCGACCCCCCCCCCACCTACAATCTGCGTAGGCGCCGACCTAAAAAAACGGCGACCGCACGTCGGTTTCTCAGTTAGCCTCGAGCGGCAGCAGCAGTAAGATCACAATATCGAGTAGCACCAGCAGCGGGAGCACTTGAAAATGCCAAATAGCGAAATGTCGTGCAAATTCATTGTTAGACGAACCTGTTGAAACCCGGAATTTTAATGTGTGTGTGTATTTGTATACATATATATATATATATATATATATATATATATATATATATATATATATGTATATACACACACACACACAAACCCACAATTCAAGCTCGTTACGGCATTCCTAATAAATTATTAATAGTAGCAGCCTCACTGATTATTAAATTGTTTACTATTTTAATTTTATAAAAATCAATGTTCTGAAAAGTAACCTTTTACTGTCAAATGACGAATGTGTGGAAAAAATATTAACAGAGATTGATAATACAAACTTTGAAACATAACAAATAGCTGTTGTCATACGTTATGCAACGTATACCAAATATAGTAACAAATTAGAAACTTAACTTGTTTAAATAATCAAAAAAGTATTTAATGATGAGAAAACTACAATTCTCTCTTTTAAAATCACATCGACTAAAATATATGCCCTGTGCACGAAATACGTGCGTACATTAAAGAATAAAGTTCAAATGTGGACGATACAAATAAAAAAAGTCAAGTGTGCTGAAAACAACTCTCTTTTATGATGTGTGGCTCGATTATTACTTTTGCGATACTTAATATTATTTATTATGAAGTTAGCAGTTCAAAAAATATGTATTTATGGCTAGACGGACATAAATACACAAATAATGCATCTACAGCACTAAACAAACATGTAATCAAACACAAACATAATTTTAATTATAAAGAAACCAAAGACTCAGACTTGCAAAATCAAGGCAGCGATCGAGACAAAAAAAAAGAAAAAAACGCTGTAAATGACAGAACTGATATAAAAGGAATAATCAGCCATATATATACAAATTTAATAAAATAAAAATAAATGTAAAATTTATTTTAAAACACCCAGTTTACATAAAAATATTTGATAACAAAAATAAAATACATCTTGATAAGAAGCAACAAAATACTGATTTTAGTAACACACTGACGTGTTCACTAGGTTTACTTAAAGTGTTATTATGTTTTTAGAAAATAACGTATATAGGGATAAGCAAAACTTTAAAATGTAATAGAGAATTCTGTTTGTTTTTAGATGTTTTTTTTATCGCTCACTTCCCCGCCTCAGTAGGGATTTTACTGTTTTTTCCATATCCCAAGGATATCGGCGAGGATGTCGTCCGTCAACGTTGTCCAAATGCCGAAACATAAATTTTTGTATTTCACGGCACCTTTTAAACAACGCGGTAGTGCTGCCACGGACGTTATTTGCATTTCTGGAAACAACTACTACGTATGTACGTGGCCAGGCCACATATACTTAAATAAATTAATAAATAAGGTATACCAACCTGCAGGATTGAACCCTCGACCTTCTGCACAGTAGCAAAGTACTACTACTTCTCATTTGATGATTTACAGGACATGGTCACATTTTCAAACTTATAAATACAGTTTAACAATAAAATAGAAGCTTTGAAAATGCCCAAAAAATTGGGCGAAACGTCAGCCAAAAATAAAATAAATAATCGTTTCATTACCGGACCTAAATACTCAATAATAAAAATATCACGTAGTTAACATTAGGTATCTTAAGTTTAAAATTGATATCTCATTTCATTTCTGAGTTATCATCTCAAGAAACCGACGAAAATGAGTGACTGTGTTTTTCCTGACCTATGAGCCCTAAAAGGTGAAGAAAGGCAAAAATCTCGGAGTGCGTTTTTCCACGAATACAATACTTTCCTTTAGCATGGAAAGTAAAAGACTGAAGTGTATTTTTCCTTTACAGTGACTTCTAAAATTTAATTAGTGATTATGCCCCCAGAATAAAGACAAACCAACATAAAAAAATATTTATTAGAAAGTGCTTTCATCTATTTCTTAAAAATTTTGGGACCATTTAATGCTTTAGAAAAATAAAACTTTTGACTAAGACACTCGTATAATTGGCATATTACAAGCTCAAAACTTTGACAAGTGTTTAATAAAAAATTCTTTTAAACAATTACTTCTGTTATAGTGTTAATATTCTCCTTTAGACAAAAAGCCTAAATCTTTCATATGTACTTTACCAATCCTTAAAAAAGTGCCTTCGTTTTAGGACGTGTGATAAGTATGAGGGTGTCACAAGATGGCGTAAATAACGTCTATTATCAGAATAGATAGTGACTCACGCTTTAGTGTTGGGTGGATATTAGGCCACAAATCCAATTTGAGAAATATATCGAATTACTTATCTACCAAAATGACGTGAGTTTTTTAGGAATAACGAAATTGTTGTGGAAGGAAAGGATTTTCCCAGACTAAAAAAAAATAAGTATGAGTATTGTTTAATTATATTCTTTGTTTGTAAGTTACGTAACTTTTTCAGCGCCACGTGAATTTTATTTATATAGTTTTAACTACTCAATCATCGCTCCTGATGAAGCTAACATGGTTAACGAAACACGCGTCGAGTGCAAAAATAAAGTATTTGGTGTAGTGGTGATATATACTAAATAGTGTCATTGTGCCAAAGATTCCACATTTCCAACATAATATATTTTTAAATTATCGAAAAAATATAAGTTTTTTTAATTTTCTTGCTAAAGGAAAGTATTCTATTCGTGAAAACATCATAATCCGAAATTTTTACTTTTCTTCACGTTTTAGGATTCCTAGATCACGAACAACATAGTCACTCATTTCTGTCGGTTTGTCTGTTTATTGCACGATAGCTCTCGAATGAAAGAGATGTCAATTTCAAACTTGGTACATATATAATACCTAATAAAAGGATGAAGCTCATAGTTTTTGGGCGATATCGCTTAAGGCGAAGGAGGTGAAAGGGGGGGTCGATAAATTTTATAAGGTTTTAGAAGAAATATGGTAATTTTTCCTGGTTTTTCGTTGAAATAATAAAAAAATATTAAGCATAAATCTTTACAGTAAACATTAAATGGTCAAAGGGGGGAAGGAGATTAGAGAGGCTGTTTCCTATATAGAACATTATATGTCCTTTTCAAAATTTTTGGAGACGAAGAATTCAAAAGTCACGTTATTTTTCAGAGGAGTTGCTTGGACTTTTTCATTACTATCAGGTTCATTACTGTTCAGGAATTGAAACATTTTTTTTTTATTATTTTGGGAAAAGAGTGAAATGAGTAGGGATCATTGTATCGTTTGTTTCAATAGTATTATGAGAATTTTTCCTGTTTTTTTTATTGGGATATTAGATATTTAAGAGAAAACAATTTTTCTATGGGAAAATATACAGGGTGGAAGTGATGAGGTAGGGATCTAAACAGGTGATTGCGTGTATGTCGTAATATACTTCTATTTCAGTGTTCTAGTTTTTCCAGTAAATTTAAGTTGAATATAGAACAACTTTGAAAATACAAACCGTTAAGTACCTATGTACGAGTAGTTATGGAATAGCAGGTAAATTATTTTATTTACTTTCCCTGCTAACGGGAGGCACCGTATTCGATAAAAAATTATTCTCCGAAATTTGTCTTTCTTTCAGGGATTAGGATTTTTAGATTACGAAAAATATATTTTTTTGGCTTCCGATTTCATAATAAATAGTATTAAATATCGCAAAAAAAGTCACATATTACAAAAAATTTCGAAGAGTAATTTTTTCACCAAAAAAGATATATTTTTAATTACCCATCAAGAGCAGCTAACAATTTTTTTATCTGTATCGTCCACATTTGAATTTTATTATTTAACCTCGGCACGTATTTCGTTGGCAGAAAATATATATGTTTGCCTTTCATGTTGCAGCATCTAAGTTATTAATATCGAATTTGAAATAAATTATACATGGTGTGAGAAATCAAAGTTCTTGTGATTAGATCGCGTAAAATTGGAGTAACTTTCCGACGTTTCATCTACGATTGTACAAACCATTGTCGGGAATATTTGTTCTTATTCTTGTATAATTATTTTCTTTCGTTTATAGAAATTAAAGATTGAAGCAAAAACTTTCGTTTTTTGTATAATGATGGTATGTTCAGCTACGGCTGATTATACAACATTTCATTTTGATACATCTTCCATAAACCTTAATTCTAGTTGTTATTCATCTCCCAGCTTGTTCAACATAAACCGCATAACACGAATAAAGAATTGTAACTTTCAATTTGCAAAAGAATTGTGTCTTTGATGACCTAACGCATTGTCCCACAAATGTTGGAGGATTGCGTGAATTTGGCTACTTTATCTCTAGTACTGTATATGTAAGGTAATGATGCAGTATTTATTGGTGGATTCTTATTACTACCTGCCTGGGGGCACGTTTTTAAAGCAGCTGATGTTAATAAACCTCTAAATACGAGCGAGTTTTTGAAACAGATGATAATGTGAGTAAGTAATCCAATAAATATTAGTATGATTTAATTTTCCGTAAACAGAATGTCCTAAGTTGTCGTTATTTTTCCTTTGTACTAGTATAAATAGAAAAGGAAGGATATCGTTTCCTTCAGTATCCACTGTAAATTTTATGTTTGAATAGTGTTAGTTGAGGTGATTTAAAAAGGCTTTTAGATTTTCTTCACCATGTGACGAGATAACGAACGTGTCGCCAACATATACGAGTATGCTCTAAAATTTTGAATTTATAGGAGATGAAGTCAAGACACTTTGCTCAAAGGCTTCCATGAAAATATTAATCACTTTAAACGAGACTCTAGAACCTACGGCTACCCTGTAAATTTCTTCATAAAATGTTAATTTGAAAAAGAAATTAGAAACAACAAGCCTCTAATACATCCACAAAAGACGAAACGGGTTTATTAGACTGGAATATGGCTGATGTAGAAACTGAATCGTTAAACATTTGTATATAATTAGTCAACGTCAAAATTGACCAGAATATCTCCAGAGTCCAGCCCTAGAGTTTCCAACCTTCCAATAAAAATATTGTGATTTTTTTTAAACGAATCAGTTTTTCCCATGAAAAGATTTAAAAGAATTGCAAGATATTTACCTAATTTGTATGTTATATAGATTATATTGCCCTGATAATTGGACGAACTAGTACGTACGTTGGCCGAACGAACTTTTAGAAACCCGTAAAATCGTGGGATCTTCGAGTTCATAACGCAACTCAAAAAACTTTTTTTTGTTTTAAACATTGTTGCGTTAATTTAAAAATGGAAAAAAACCCAGTTTTGAGCAAATTTGCACATACCAAAAAGGTTCTGATTTATAATTTTTGCTATTTTAAAGACCGCCTGTATAATTTGTTTCAAATGAAATATTAGCAAAAGAGACCCTGTTACACGCAGAAACTTAAGTCATCGAGTGAAAATTTTTCTCATCGGTACAGACTTAATAACAGATACTCTATACTAGTGAGAAACCTATGGCTATAAAAGTGTCTTATTTAATAAATAATTTAAAAACATGAATTCTTATATTTCATCAAATAACTGATTAGTATGTAAAATAAATTTCTGTCCGGTGTACTTTATTTTTCTCTTATTTTATTCCGTTTTACAGTCAGAAATGAAAATGAAAAAGCATCAAAAGTTTTTTTTTGCCAATAAATAAAATGGCATTGATCAAAGGCTAATACTAACGGCTAACGCTCTTCGGCTTAAAAATGTTATATCGAATAATGAAATTTTGACTTTATTTTAAGAAAACGTAAGTTATGAGGCGCAAAAAACTACCGCTAGCTCAAAAAGATTTTATAATTTTATATAGAAGAGTTAAAAGCAATAGAAAATATATAAATTTTCTTTATAATAAACATGGAGATTTTTCATGTTAACACTCATTCGACAGTTTTTTTTACTAGAGAATAAGTTATAGAATAACTAATATTAAGTAATTTTAAAAATTAATTCACATTTTTAGCATCTTCTAGGTTTCGTGAGTGAAACCAGAAGTTGGACCGATACAGTTTTAAATGTAAGAGGGAACTGCGGCCCATTTTGAAAGGATTTGAACTTGTCGGTATATTTGTTTGAAATTCTGACAATAATTAGATCAGGATAGGAATTATAAACGAGAACTTCCTGTAGATCTAACATTAACAATTCGTCTTCAACAATTCGAAAGACAATTTTGCATAAAGGCATAAAAATTATAGGGTTTGTTAGTCTGGAGAACAATGAAAGATACAGAAATTTTGTTGCGATCATAGGAGGTTTTTGAATTGTAAGATTCAATTTGATCAGATTATAGATCATACTGTAACCGCTAGCAACTTCATTATTATAAATGGTCTGCATTTTTCTATTTATATGAACTATATGCAAGATTTTAAATATTTCTCTCATCAGTTGTTATCGACATATCAAAATTGCAGATAAAACGGCTTTTAAATACTTGCACATTCCTACTTTGTTTATCTAAGGCAAAATTTCACCAAATCCACCATACCGCCACTCACAGGGCCAGATAATTCCATTGCAACCACACCTGTTGAGAGAGTGAACTTGTTGGCTGAACTCTTTGCTTCATATTCTACTGTCGATTTCCAAGGAAAAACACCACCTACTATTCCCATATTACAGTCAACGATGCCCGATGTTGTCTTCAGACAGCGTATCATGAAGCTAGACACCAAAAAGACTTCTGGCGCTGACAGAATAGCTGCCATAGTTCTCAAAAACTGTGCAAGAGGACTAACGACAGTTTTCTGTAGTCTTTTCAACCTATCCGACAGAAAAGGAATATTTCCGCCCTGCTGGAAATGTGCCACGGTTCAGCCGATACCTAAAAAAGGCAAGAAGACCTTGCCAAATAACTACCGACCAGTCGCACTGCTTTCAATAATATCGAAAGTCATGGAAAAGGTTACCAATCAGCATCTAAAATATCTTGAACGATTCAATATTATTAGCGATCACCAATATGGCTTTCGTAAACATAGATCAACAGGAGATCTTCTGACTTATGTAACACATGTTTGGAACAACGCAAATGAACACTTTGGAGAATCTCGAGCGGTTGCTCTTGACATATCCAAGGCACTCGACCGTGTTTGGCCCGATGGACTGTTGGCTAAGCTACGCTCTTGTGGTATGTCTGAAAAGTTCTGTTTGTGACTATCATGTTTCCTCAGAGGGCGTTCCTTGCGAGTGGCGGTCGACGGATTTCTTTCTGACACCTTCACAATCAACGCCGGTGTGCCCAGAGGCTCCATACTGTCTCCTACTCTGTTTCTCATTTACATTAATGATCTGCTGGAAAAGACCGGGAATCCAATCTACAGCTTTGCAGACGACAATACGCTTGTCTCTTCATTTACTTTGAACGCTCGGACACCAGCTGCTCAGGCGAATATCCGCAGACAGCAAGAGGTTGTTCAACTTAACAAAGACCTGGAAGAAATTCTATCTTGGGGTGACAGTAACCAAGTGGAATTTAACGCTACAAAAAACCCAGGCGGCAGTTTTTTTCTAAAAAAGTTAACGATGCAGAACCCGACATAGTTATGTCGGGGTACTCCATTCCCCTAGCATCGTCGCTCCATTTGTTGGGCGTTAGTTTGGGAGCAAATATGTCCTGGCATGAACATATTGCAGGCATAGCAAGGAGAGCTTCTCAAAAGTTGGGAATATTATTTCTAACCAGAAAGTTTTACACTCCACAACAACTGTTAATTCTTTACAAAGCTCAAATTCGACCAACTATGGAATACTGCTTCCATGATTGGGGCTCCGCTCCCAAACATACACTGCATTTGTTGGATTCTGTTCAGAGAAGAGCTGTTCGTCTGATTGGAGACCCGGAACTGACCGGCGGCATTGATTCGCTGGAACATCGAAGAACGGTTGACGATTTGAGTCTGTTCTACAAGTATTTTCATGGAAAGTGTTCGAAGGATATAGCCCGCTTAATTCCTCCCAAAGCGGTGCATGTTAGAAATAAACGTCGCGCTGGTGCTTCACATCCGTATGAGGTTCAGCTTGTTACTCCGCATACAACGTTTTTCAAGCAGTCTTTTATATGGAGAACATCATCCCTTTGGAATAATTTGCCCAGCGCTGTGTTTCCCGCCGAGTATAATTTACAGCGATTCAAAAATAACGTGAATCGCTTTTTCCGCACACATGCTGCTCCTGGAGCGCGTAGGGACTTCCCTGCAGCACCTGTGCTACACTCATAAAAAAAAATATGTAAAAACAACGAATTCCATTTGCCGATTGGAAATGGATTTTTTTATTTTCGTAAGTTGGTATTTTTTTAAATACAAGAAAACTAAAATACGAATATATGAGTTATTGTAATCTAAGTCCCGTTTAGAAATTATAGCCTATCAAAGTATAACATACCAATGACTTTATGTCTCTATCTTCATAACAATTTTTACAAATGGGCATGTTACACGAAAATTTTTTAATGTTACATTCAACTTAAATACTTCTTTCCTTCCTAGATTTTAAGATCATGTCACGACACTGTTTTTCTCCCTATAATTTATATTTTATTACATGTTTATATTTATTGCAATGATTTAAATTTTTGAGCAGTGTAATTTGATTAAGCAGTGAGTTTAAATTTTTGAGCAGTTTAATTTAAACCGGTAGTGTGTAATGCGTGTTGCCGACTTAACTGATTTAGTTTGCATTAATTTTGCGCCCGGAAGTGAGCCATTTTAAAGACGTCACTGTGAAAAAGGTGCAAAAGATATATAAACGGCCAGATGGAATTTTTAATGGCTTTTTTCCACCATGAAGCAGTAACGGCTTTGTTCCGCCGCTAGGCCGTAGTGGCTTTCTTCTCCAGCACGCCAAAGTGGTTTTTTTCTCAGTGATGTAGTAGTGCAGTAACGGTTTCTAGCTCTCAAGTTTAAGGCCTTTTTCCTTTCTTGAAATATCCTGCTCATTCTCAGGCATTTCGGGTCAAAAAGTGTTTAGCAACCCAAATGAAACTAGGATGGTAATGGCTGAGACAATGTTTTTATGAGAATCTTACCAGGAAAGGCCAAGTAGCTTATAAAAAACCCACGAGGAGAAACCAATCGTAAGTCATAAGCACACCAGTCTAAATATCTCACTTACTGTCTACAAGTGCGTTTCCAACGACTACTCAACATGTGTAACTCGCGGAGTTAATTTCACAAACTTTCAATATCGTGTTTTATTAAGCCTTTTTATTAAAAACTTAATAATCCTAATTAAAGACTCTATGCCATAGTGTATACTATTCAAGCTTAAGGGGTTTTTATTTAGTAGATGTAATTTTAAGAGTGTAATAAAGTTAGGAACTTTTATTTTGCTAAAGAACCCTTCTTTATTTAAATGTGTAGTGTTTCACTGAACTACCCGCTTAATTTTTCAACAACTACATAACTCTTCAGTATTTTTTTCGTTTTTTGAGCTGACGTTAGACTCTTTCTATTCTAAAATGAATGGTGCCCAAAAACAGTACAACCAAATTTTAAACAACTATAGAGACTATTTTCAAAAGGCGTACAAAAATTACCTCGATCTCCATGTACTCTACCAGTAAAAAAAAACGAGCTAGCTGATATCTTAATTCTGTCCTCTATTAGTACTAATATCCACTCAATCCATTGTCAAAATTAAGATATACATAAGGGGCAAATAACGGCTTCTATTTAATAAATAAAATATTTATTAAAAATAAAGAAAGTTGGGGCAATACAAAATAGCGCTCTAACGTGAGGCTATAAACAAAGGCCCCGCTTCTAGAGGTTTAAAAAATGGCCCCGCTATTATTAACCCTGTTCCGATTAGAATTACTGCCACTGTTACTGTGTAAATTTTACTAAGGACATCCATTTTAATTCTCTAAGATATGAAAATTCTATTCTCAATAGAGAAAGAAAAGTTAAACAAAGTAGATTTTTTCAGTTATCTCATAAAGCTGATGCTAAAAAATATTTTAATAAGAAAGAGTAGAACGATTTTTCTTATATTTTTAAAAATAATTTTTAGATCTCTCATCTACAGAACTTAATTAAATTATTATCGACAACGATATGAGACCTAATGTCCCTGCATTTTCAATATTTAATAAATGTCAAAGTAGTATTTAAATCGAAAAAGTTTCTTAGAAAATGAACGTTCAATATATCATATCAGCATTTTTATTAAATCCGTAAATCACGTACTCATATTTACCTATATTGTATGACACAAAGCCCATTTTGCGAGAACGTGCCCAAAAATAGCTTTCTAAGTACCTAAAGAAATAAAAATATATTTACGTGATAGAGTCTAACACAAGGTAAATATATTTTTCTGTAATGGCAGCACTGTTCAAATTTAAGTAGCCTAATGATATATGTCAAAGAGAGTGTGAAATAAACTGAATGAATAAAGGATTGTTGTAACTGAAAAGTTAAAAATAAGAATTTCAAAACGTCACTCTACAAACTGAAAAATATAAGTTTTCATTTAAATACAGGTGTCCAATGAGTTATAATAATATAAGTTCATGTGTAAAAACTTTGCAAAAATAGGCAGATTTTGATTGTACTGGAAAAGAATAAATAATTACTGATCAAAACTTCACTCATTCTTGCAGACCAGCATTTTACTGTTATTTTTATTTTTTGTATAAATAATTTCTGCCCATTCACAGGTACAACTATCTGCTTACTACTCTCTTTACCTATCTTACATTGGAAGGTTGTAGCTTCAACGTTTTCTGCTTCTTCCTGTTGATGGTCATTCTTTATTTTCACGTTCTGTCTATGTATTTGTTCTGTTCTACCTTACTGTACCTATTTTGCATATTGGTTTATTGTTGCCACCTCTCTCTTTATTTAAAAATCATATTAATCTTTCTAGCTATTCTGCGACTTATTTTAATTTCTGTCGTTTCGAATAGTCGTCCTATTTTTAAAGTTAAGGGTCTGGCAGAGATTTAGTTTTAAATCTTAGAAAATTGTTTTACTATATTATATCGTTAGAGGATGCTGTTGTTTTGGTCCGCTTTGAGGATTGATTTCTTGCTTCTATATCGATATTATCAAAACTCCATATATTTATACCGACATAAATAAGCTTCACTTCTATAATGTTTTTGTCAACATCTTAATAGTGCTCGAGATACTGTCATGCACTTTGTCCGATATTGTCTCGCTATTTTGTTAAATTCGTACAGCAAACATTGGAGATCCTCCTCGTTCTCTACTATCAACACAGCGTCATCGCCTTAGCATAGTATTTTTGTTTTCACAAACAAAATACTTAATAAATATTACTTCCAATAGTTTAGGATTCACTTAGTGAATTTGTTTAAAACTCACAAAGTATTATTTATGGTGTATATGACTTATTTAGAGAAAGACAGTAATACATATCATATTTATATCATCCATATAAGTAGGAGTTTTCTCGCTGTGAAATACTTTTTCGAATACTTGCCATAAACATAATGGTCCATTACTAAGAATCACCCTGCATATCATTTATACGAGGCTGGTTTGAAAGGTCCGTGCAAAGTCCGAGAGATGGCACCACCGGCGCGTATCGAGGTCATGTTTAGTTAGTAGCATCTCTTGAATGAAGGCACACCAAGTTTCAGCCATATTGGTCTATTTCTTTGTGTTTGGCATTCGTGTGAATCAAGGAAGTCGAGTGATTTTCAAGAAATGGACGAAAAAGTATTTCGTGTGGTGATTAAACATTACTTTATGAAAGGGAAAACGCCTCAGGAGACTAAAGAGAAGCTTGATAAACATTATGGTGACTCTGCACCTTCGATTAGAACAGTTTATAAGTGGTTTCAAAATTTTCGGACTGGCCATATGGGCACAAGTGACGCTGAACGTTCTGGACGGCCGGTGGAGGTTACGACTCCAGAAATCATTGATTAAATCCATGATATAGTGATGGATGACAGAAGAGTTAACGGGTACATAATATTTTGCATAAACATTTGGACATGAGAAAGCTATCCGCAAGATGGGTGCCGCGATTGCTTACGCTTGACCAAAAACGGAATCGTGTGAAGTGTTGCAAGGATGGTTTGTAGCTGTTCCAGAAGAATCCGGAGGACTTTAAGCGTCGTTTCGTCACTGTGGATGAAACATGGATACATTACTATACCCATGAGACCAAACAATAATCTAAACAATGGGTTACCAAGGGGGAATCTGCACCAAAAAAGGCGAAGACCGTTCCTTCGGCCGGAAAGGTTATGGCGACTGTCTTTCGGGATTCGCAAGGGATAATCCTCATCGACTATCTGGAAAAGGGTAAAACTATTACAGGTGAATATTATTCATCGTTATTGGACCTTTTGAAAACCGAGCTGCAAGAAAAACGCCCGCGATTGGCCCACAAGAAGGTCCTTTTCCATCACGACAACGTACCAGCACACACCTCAGCAGTTGTGGTCGCAAAATTAATGGAAATAGGATTCCAACTCGTTTCACATCTCCCCTATTCTCCAGACTTGGCTCCCTCGGACTACTATTTGTTCCCCAATTTGAAGAAATGGCTGGCGGGACAAAGATTTTATGCAAACGAGGAGGTGATTGCAGACACTAATGGATATTTTGCAGACTTGGAGAAATCCTATTATTCGGAAGGGATCAACAAACTAGAACATCGTTGGACGAAGTGTATAAGCCTAAAAGGAGACTATGTCGAAAAATAAAAAAGGTTTACCCCAAACACATAAGTAGTTTTTATTTTTGCACGGACTTTTCAAACCAGCATCGTATAAGTACCTGAAGTAACTTTGCTGTCCTACATCATTCAAAAAGTAAAGTAGTAAAGTTTTCTGTTTATGGCAGAATTTTTACAATTCTTTCAAGTAACACTCCGTTCTTGTGTCATACCCAGTATACAAGATATATTAGTGCTGTGGACACACAAATACATTGAATAATATCTCCTAGTAATCTTTTTAAAAAAGTTATCCATGTACAGACACTGCTTCTGTTTACGACTTTGATATATGTATTTTTTTTTACCGTTACTGGCACAATTAAAGTCTTTGTTAAGTAATATTTAATAAAGTATTTAGTTCCACTCTATTCAAATGTTTACGTCTGTTTGTAAAGATTACTACTTAATTGGAATAATTAAATTATATAAACATTTTACTGAAATAACAAGTGTCTTATTTAGACTCAATCATAACAATATTTTAATTGGCAACAAATAACAAATATAATTATTTTTTCCTTTTCAGAACAAGGTAGGCAAAAAGATGTTAATTGGCCAGATTAGTACCAAATGATAACTGCTAACCCACTAATTAATTACCAATTAGAAATAAATTCAGTTTGCCTTTGAGTGTCTTCCGTAAAGAGGGGGCGGGTTGTTCACCAGCACTCCGTTATTCTATTTCAGACCCTTTTTAAATATAATTCGTTTAAAACTTGCTATGTCCAATTATTTCTGAAGAATATGTTTTCGTAGTCACACCCACTTTGATAGTTCCAAGCATTTTGCAGTACACCATTGGCGATTTTTGTTTTAAACAAGCTGCTTCTTTACTTTGTTTTACAACTTTTTGATTCGTTGGATTTTACACCATACGTTTTAATACTGCAGGTTTTTGATTGAAAATACTTTAGGTAAAAAATTCAAGCACGTAATGAAAAAGTTTTTTATAAAAATGCCGCGAGGGTACGATGACTATATCGCCTCCTCCTCCTAAATTTTTCCAAGAGAAAATTGATTACAGATTTATTTTCCTGGCAAACAAGTAGTTCTAAAATAAATACCGGATTTGGTTTTGTCGCACTAAATAAGAACTTAATCCAAACATTACAAGTCAATATTTTAAATAAAAAGCTGAGTAGTTTAAGAGCTTCAGAGACGTTTACAACTGAAAACTCAGATTCTATATTTCCCTAAAATTGGAAATAACGAAAAAATAACACAATTTTCAGACTACATGCTTCCGAGAACCCTAAAAAGAATAACAGCGTGATTTATTCAAAGCAACATTACCTTAGCCTCTCCTTTACCCCCTTAACTGATTGAATATAAATAATTATACCTAAAAAGTTTTTACTAACAAAACCAGAAAAAATCTTTATAGCACTGTTGAAACTATACAAAGTTTGAAAAAAAAATAATTTCCAATGGCATACAGCCGAAATGTCACTGATGTAATTTTAACAGGGGTACTGTACGTACTATCAAAAACATTGTAAGTATAGAATTTGAATAATTTACCTTTAAAAATGTCTAGAATACCCAAAAAAAAATAGAAGATTTAATAAAATTTAAATATAAAGTATTTCGCTGATCGTTTTCGAACATATTAGAAACTTTTTTTTATGGTGATTGAAAAAGTTCATGCCCGATTAGAAACCAAATTAAATACAACACATTTTTATGAAAAATAGTATTTATTAATCAATAATGTACTTTCCATCATTTTCTATAACTGTCTCCCATCCTTTTACACGTTTTTGAATTCCTTCTTTGTAGAAACTACATGGTTTCTCCTCAAAGAAAGTCGTAAGGTAGTTTTTGACTTCTTCCATAGAATCAAATTTTGTGCCATTCAAATTATTTTGCATAGAACGAAACAGATGAAAATCTGAAGGGGCAAGGTCAAAGAAATATATGCTGGAGGATTTCCCTTTTTAACACCCTAAGTTTTTGCAGTGTCTGTTGAGCGACATGTGGTCTAGCATTGTCATGGTGAAAGATCATGTCTTTTCGATTGACCAAATTGGGACATTTTGTTTGGATTTCAACATTGAGTTGGGTGAGTTGCTCACAGTCTTCTCCGCAGTTATTATTTGGCCTCATGGAAGAAGCTTGTAAAAAATTATTCCCCTTCAATCCCACCAGACACATAACAACACTTTCATTGGATACAATTCAGCCTTTGCCATAAATTCTGCCTTTTCATTTCCATGCTTCAAACTTCTTTTTCTTATTATGTTGGTATACCCATCGCAGTTTTCATCTCCAGTTATGACTTGATCCAAGAAAGGTTCGTTTTGTTGACAGGTGAGAACAAAAATGGCTGTGGAAAAACGGTTCAGTTTGTTCCGTTCTGTCAAAACGTGCGGAACCCATATATTGAGTTTCGAAGTGTATCCAAGTTGCTTCAAAAGAAAAAATGCAGTCGAATTGTCAACATTTGGTCTCGCAGCAATCTCTTCAGTAGTAATCCGTGGATTATTAATCACTAAAAGTCACGGGTAAAATCATTATCAATGCCGGAACATTGCCCAGAGCGAAGTACGATCCAAATAAATGTCTTGAATATTTTTTGTTGCAGTTCCAATACTCACTCCCTTTTTAAATTCATATAACATAACAAGACGAAAATGTAACTTTTCTTTTTCCATTTTGAAAAATCAACCTGCACACAAATTAATATAAATAAACTTTTTTTTAGAGTTATGTTAACTCACGACGCATTTAGATAACTGTTAGTTAATAATATAATTATAAAAGAAACATCACCACATTCAAAAGTGCATGCTTCTGATAGCCCAGGATTTCCAAATTTTATGATAACTAAAAAATTGAAGCACTTCTATTCAAAAACGGACTATCGCAGCCGATTTTCCATGACTATACATGATATAAAGTGCTTCTTTTATAACATATTAAAATTTGGTGTCACTATCTGCTAAGGAATTTTTTAAATTTGAATTAAAATCTTCGAGTAACACCCCAGAATTTCGAAATTTTACGATAACTAAAATTGAAGCACTTCTATTCAAAAACGAACTAACGCAGCCGATTGTCTATTACTATACATGATATAAAGTGCTTCTTTTATAACATATTAAAATTTGGTGCTACTATTTGCTAAGGAATTTTTTTAATTTGAATTAAAATCTTCGAGTAACACCCCAGAATTTCGAAATTTTACGATAACTAAAACTGAAGCACTCCTATTTAAAAACGAAATATCGCAGCCAATTGTCCATTACTATACATGATAAAAAGTGCTTCTCTTATAACATATTAAAATTTGGTGTCACTATCTGCTAAGGAATTGTTAAATAATTTGGTTTCTAATCGGACACGAACTTTTGTAATCACCCAATATTACGTTACTTCTGAGACACGGACACAGACATATGTCAGTAATTAAGATTATGATTTTGAAATGAAATTAAAGAAATATTTTAATTGTCTTCAAATAACAAATTGCATGACAGCAAGGTGTGCGAAATTATCTTGTTAATCGAGTTAAAACAAAAGCCAATTAATTAATTTTAATATTTTGTAAGATTTATAACTTCGTATTTATGAAATCTTGGCTAACATAAAAATTTGAAGATACTCCATACTTCAAGCAACTCTAACATTTTTAGGATAACACCATCTATTAAAATTTGAAGCATGTCATTTTCAGAAATCTGCATCTAATATATTGTAAATTGTTACCCATATTATAATTTATTATTTGCGAAAACCGTGTAGAGACAAAAATGTTTTTAACTTAAAAATTAAATCTCGACACAGCACAACTTACACTAATAAAATAAAACTTTGTTCTTCCGTCGTCTTAAAATTGGAGAGATTCTGTATCCAAACAATAATAGATAACCATGTGTAATAAAATCTTGAGAAAGAGCGGCATCTGTACCAGGAAAACTTTTTCGAAATTATAACTAGTAAACAGCCGTAGATGTGTATAGATACTAAAACAAGAATTTAGAGGTATTTTATGTATTTGTTTGCTCGTTTATTCCAGCACCTCTCTTAAGGCAGCGCCCTTGATAGTTTTTTGCCACTTAATTTTCTTTCTTTCAACTTTCAAAACTGCGTAGGTAGAGTATGAATATGTATGCACATAGACTAGTTTACTATAATAGGCTGAACATACATAGTGTTTTTTTAGTTTTCGAAAAAAAATCCTCTATTAGATATTTTTTACTCATAAATCGAGCTTATACTCAATACTACAAAATATACCAGCCAAATATGCCGAAATTGTTACTGATTATACGTTCAGCACCAGGTAAAATAATTTAATAAGAATAGCTAGTACAGGTACATTTTTTTAAGTTTCTCACCTAATCACTATTTTCTTATTCTACATTCCAAGAAAATTCTTCAAGTACTAAACTTAGTTTTTTTCCAAGGATATGATAACAAAAAATTGCCACTTGTCAAATTGTACAAATTACAAAGTCAACTAGGACTTTTTTAAATGGCACCCTTTACCTAAATTTTCAGTCCGTTAACTATAGCTTGATATTTATTTTACGTTTCCGATATAAAGAGCATTCGAGTTATTAAATAAATTTTAACTTTTATGTGGCTCACTGGATTTACTATTTTCCTATTTGGGGTAACAAAAAAATTATTTTACCAATAAACTTAGTAGTTTGTGAGGAGGCCAAATATAGTAACACCAAAGAACCCTGTACTGATCTAATGGAAATTGGATTCCGGTCAAATCAGCTGAAAATGTAGTATGTTATGCTTCAAGCCGTTCGGAACAAAAGTCTCCATGGACACAAAGTTAAAAAATGGCTAGAGTAGGAATTATCAAGCGTGGAATTAGTAAAAAAAGCGCTGAAAAATGCTACTGTTGTGTTTTTTTAAGGACTTATATTTACTAAAGTATTTGGAGTTGATAGCAGAATTCTCTCATTGTAGATGCAAATACATGTTGGGGTGCGCCCGAAACAAAAGATAATTCTTATTCATTTTACTGGATTTTGCTACCTATTTTGAATTAATTTTAGAGTTCTAACGGAATTTTTGAACCAATTTGATCCTACTTTCCAATATATTTTTGGTCAACTTTTGGCCAACTTTTAGCCCTTTACTGGATTTAATTAGACCAAAAAATATAAAAGTTATACTTTATTTCCAACAACTCTAAGGAAATTGTTAAGAAAGAATAGTTAAAGTTATATTGCCAAAAATAAACGTTATTCGAATTATTATGTTCGTAATTCTCAACTCAAAAAACATAAAATTCCGTTGCAATTTTTCCCAAAAACGGGTTCTAGACAACTTAAATCAAAAAAAGACTCCAGAAGTGGCCAAAATGGCCAATATTCGAAAGTAGGAGCGAAATGGGTCAAAATAATTATTGTATTCATAATTAGCAACCCAAAACACATAAAATTCCGTCGGAATTTTTCGTCAAATCATATTCTAGTCAAAATAAATCCCTAAAAAAACCAAAATAGCATTTTCTCACCTCGATAATTCCTAATCTATCCATTTTTGAGCTCTGTGTCCATAAAGTCTTTGATCAGAATAGGTTGAAGCATAACACGACATTTTCAGCCGATTTGATCGAGATCCAATTTCCATACAATTAGTGCAGGGTTCTTTGTGATTTGTCGAATTTGACAGTTTGCAAAGCCACCTAGAATTTTTTTCAACGGCACTCTCTACATATGACTACACCATTAAATAGCATTTTTCATTCCTTGAAATTTATTTTCAGTCGTTACTCGTTACCGATATACAGGACATCCAATCTATTAAACCGATTTTTAACTTTTAAGTGGCTTACCCGATTTACTATTTTTCTCTTTAGCGTATCCAAACATTTATTTCGCTACTAAACTTACTTTTTTATGAATAAACCAAATATGAAGACAAAAAATTCTCACTTGTCAAATTTGACAGCTTACAAAATCAAATAGATTTTTTTTAAAATGGAACCCCCTATATATGCGCACACAATTAAATAGCATTTTTCAGTTTGTTTACACAAAAAATATTTGATATTTATTTTGAGTCGTTACCGATATACAGGGCATTCAAGTTATTGAATTTATATCGACAATGACTAAAAATAAATATCAAGCGTTACATATTTTTGTAAACGGACTAAAAAATGCTATTTAATGGTGTGCGTATTTGTAAAGGGTACCATTTAAAAAACTATTTTACTTTGTAATCTGTCAAATTTGACAAATGATACAATTTTGGTTATCATATTTGGCATCCTCACAAAAAACTAAGTTTAATAGTAAACGAAATTTTTAGATACGCCAAATAGGAAAATACGAGGCTGGTTTGAAAAGTCCGTGCAAAGTCCGAGAGATGGCACCACCGGCGCGTATCGAGGTCATCTTTAGTTAGTAGCATCTCTTGAATGAACGCACACCAAGTTTCAGCCATATTGGTCTATTTCTTTGTGTTTGGCATTCGTGTGAATCAAGGAAGTCGAGTGATTTTCAAGAAATGGACGAAAAAGAATTTCGTGTGGTGATTAAACATTACTTTATGAAAGGCAAAACGCCTCAGGAGACTAAAGAGAAGCTTGATAAACATTATGGTGACTCTGCACCTTCGATTAGAACAGTTTATAAGTGGTTTCAAAATTTTCGGACTGGCCATATGGGCACAAGTGACGCTGAACGTTCTGGACGGCCTGTGGAGGTTACGACTCCAGAAATCATTGATCAAATCTATGATATGGTGATGGATGACAGAAGAGTTAAGGTGCGTGAGATTGCTAGTGCTGTGGGCATCTCGACTGAACGGGTACATAATACTTTGCATAAACATTTGGACATGAGAAAGCTATCCGCAAGATGGGTGCCGCGATTGCTCACGCTTGACCAAAAACGGAATCGTCTGAAGTGTTGCAAGGATGGTTTGCAGCTGTTCCAGAAGAATCCGGAGGACTTTAAGCGTCGTTTCGTCATTGTGGATGAAACATGGATACATTACTATACTCCTGAGACCAAACAACAATCTAAACAATGGGTTACCAAGGGGGAATCTGCACCAAAAAAGGCGAAGACCGTTCCTTCGACCGGAAAGGTTATGGTGACTGTCTTTTGGGATTCCCAAGGGATAATCCTCATCGACTATCTGGAAAAGGGTAAAACTATTACAGGTGAATATTATTCATCGTTATTGAACCGTTTGAAAACCGAACTGCAAGAAAAACGCCCGCGATTGGCCCACAAGAAAGTCCTTTTCCATCACGACAACGCACCAGCACACACCTCAGCAGTTGTGGTCGCAAAATTAATGGAAATAGGATTCCAACTCGCTTCACATCCCCCCTATTCTCCAGACTTGGCTCCCTCGGACTACTATTTGTTCCCCAATTTGAAGAAATGGCTGGCGGGACAAAGATTTTATTCAAACGAGGAGGTGATTCCAGACACTAATGGATATTTTGCAGGCTTGGACAAATCCTATTATTCGGAAGGGATCAACAAACTAGAACATCGTTGGACGAAGTGTATAAACCTAAAAGGAGACTATGTCGAACAATAAAAAAGGTTTACCCCAAACACATAAGTAGTTTTTATTTTTGCACGGACTTTTCAAACCAGCCTCGTAGTAAATCAGGTGAGCCACCTAAAATTTAAAATTCGGTTCAATAATTTGTACCTTCTTTACATCGGTAACGACTGAAAATAAATATCCAGTGTTAAATATTTTCTGTAAATGAACTGAAAATTGTTATTTAATGCTGACTCATATATTGAGGATGTCGTTTATAAAAATAGTAGTTGGTTTTGTAATCTCTCAAATTTGACAAGTGACAAATTTTTTGGTATCATATTTAGTTTCTTCATGGAAAACTAACTTTACTACTGAAAGAATTTTCTTTGCATGTAGAATGGAAAAATAACGAATTAGATGAGACACTTAGAAAAATATCCCTGTATATGTTATTGAAGGCAAAGCTGCAGGTCTCTCAGTATGTTATTTAACTATTAAATATATAAAATTAGTTTAAAATGATCTCAAGATATAAAATTTTAAAATACTCTATTTTAAAATAAATTTAACTGACATGTCTAATTTATTTCTCCAGAGTCACCGACATTATTTTCCAATACCAATATCTCTTTTAAAGACATCAAAATATAAAGCAAAATATAAATAATAAAGCTGGACAGGAGAACCGATGGGCATAAAATTGGAATTGGAAATATTATTTATGACATTTGAAAGTTTCGAGTTACGGCTTACGGACGATACGGTATAAATGGGAGAAATCTAGAAAACTTCAGAAGTTGTTGAGTTAAAATGATTTATTGTTCTATTTTGCTTTAAGTTGTAAGATTCCAGATTCTGATATGTAATATGGATCTCCGCATATAGGTAGCTATTTATGTTTATCATTTTATTGTGTTTCAAACTTTTATAGATTTGATTTTATATTAAATAGATTAATAACGAACCGTTATAAATTTAAATGAAGTCTTTGATTTAATCGTGTAATTGACGATGTATATCATTTATTTAAAATATAATATAAATCGAATCAATTATTAATTTCAAAAAATAAAATATCTGTATCATTTCCTATTTAGATTAAAGAATGCGATTTCCGCTAACGTTTGCACATACAACAATCCCATTAATAGCTGATGTTACGATTAATATACTTTAACTAGCTTAGTAGAAGAGTATTTACCTTATTCGTCAGCTAATTGAGTAATCGGTTGAAATTTTTTGTGTTTAAAAATTAATGGAAGTTGTTTAAAGTAATTTATCACTAACAAGGTTTGACTACCAGTTACTGGATTATTAAATGTCTCAATATTGAGTTACCCCGCAAATATAATTTTGGTTCAGTCAGAAAAACTCTTTCAACTTACAGTAAACATATGTGTATCAATTCTCAGTTTGGTTATTCTCACAGCCAACTGAGACTCCAATAATACGGTATAAGATAATTATTGGTTCCAGGATTTCGATAGCATTTTTTGCAGAATACGAACCTGTTAACGAATTTGCTTTATCACGTCTGGTTCCAGGGATTTTTGAAATTGCAATAAACCCGGTTTTAAGGGTACTTTATGCAATTACATTATATATATATATATATATATATATATATATATATATATATATATATATATATATATATATATATATATATATATATATATAATCAGCTTATACTCCCCACTGCTGGACGAAAGCCTCCCTTAAGTCTTACGACTTTTTTCTGTTCTGTGCCATTTGTACCCAATTTCCAGCAACTCTTTTCAAATCATCAGTCCACTTGATAGCCTACCTCCGATAGGCTTCGGATCTTGGTCGCCACTCTATAGTTCTCTTTGTCCATCGTCCATCCTTAAACCAGCAACATGCCCAGCCCAGTTCCATTTAAGATGCAGACTGAATTTGACTGCATCTTGCACTCCCGTTCTCTTCCTGATAATGTAATTTGGGATGTGATCTCTAAGAGTAACGCCTAGCATTGACCTCTCCATCTTTCGTTGCATGACACGTATTTAATTGATATTCTTTTTCGTCATTGTAAGAGTATCGGCTCCGTACGTAAGAACGGGGAGTACGCATCTGTCAAATACTTTTCTTTTTAAACACATAGTAAAGTAATATTTGAATACATAGGCCAGTTTGCTATATGCAGCCCTGAAGAGACCTATTCTCCGCTGAATTTCATGTGTTTGGTTATCTCGTCCTATGCTGATTTCACGGCCCAGGTATTTATATTTGTGCACTTGCTCTATCTCTACGTTATTCAGTTTTATAGTGTCGCTCAATGCAAGATTTGTCATGAACTGGGTCTTGGATAGATTGATTTTTAGACCCTTTCCTGGAGCTTCCTGAAACATGTGCAGCATAGTTCATGCTTCTTGTATTTTTAAGACAATGTCGTCGGCGAAACAGAGGCAATTTAACTTTTCACCGTCAATATTAAGTCCCAGTTTTTCTCAATTTATTGATTGTAAAACACTTTCTAGAAGTTTTACGAAAAGCTTGGGAGAGAGCGTATCACCTTGCCGCACTCCTCTTTCGATTCGAAATTTGCTGATGGACTGTTTAGTTTGTGTTTTAACATGGGCGGTGGCATTTTCATATATGTATTTAATTACATTAGAATATCGATGATCAATACGCAAGCGCTTCTAAAAACCTCTGTTGATTTACACAATCAAAAGCCTTTTCGAAGTCCACAAATATGAACACAAGGGGCTTATTATATTCTATATATTTTTCAATGAGGGTTTTAACTGTAAGCAGATGGTCATTCATGGAACAAACGACCATCCCCCGAGGGGAAACTTGCCTGTTCTTTTGAAAGGAAAAATTCGAATTTATTTGCTAGACGTTTGGTAAGTATTCTCGTAAATAATTTGTGTACATGGCTAAGGAGGCTAATGGGTCGATAGTTTGTAAGGTCTGAAGTATCTCCTTTTTTATGCACGATGACGATAGTGCCATTATTCCATTTCGATGGAGTTATTCCTTCCTTGAGTAACATTTTAAAGGATTTGAGAATTTGTTGCCCTTCTTATTTAATTGCCTCTACTACAATATTGTCTTCACCCGGAGCTTTGTTATTTTTCATGTCCTTCAAGGATGATGTGGTTTCTTCTTCTGTGATGTCTGGAATATCCTCCGACCCCTGATTCAGGATTTTTGATATGTTGATTTCTGTTCTTTTATCTTGTAAGGTATATAATTATTGATAAAATAATTCTATGATATGTAAAATATCTCCTTTGTTTGTTATTTCATTACCATGCATGTCTTACATATTTCTCAAAAAAAAAATATATATATAGCGAGGATATTCAGTATTAAGGAAAAATTAATAAATATTTCATAACCTGCAATTACTTATTTTTAATTTTAGCGGTCGTGCGCATCAATTCCACCTGTCGAGAGAGAACGGTTAAAATTTATGAAATATATATTAAAAAAATCGTTCTGAATAAATTGTGGATTGTATATTGTTTGTATTTCTAATGTACACATATATTTTGCCAAAAGGTTTGGAAGTACTAAATAGTTTTTGATTAAAATGAAAAAGATTAGTAGTGTCGCAGAATAAAAGTCTACTTTGGCAACAAGGTGTTGTCTACAAAATCAGTCACCAATATACCAATCAAAAAGTATTTACATCAGATCTTACTTTAGGCAAAATGCCCACATTTATTTTAAATTACTAAAATAATAGGAGTCGAACCTTTTGGATTCATTTTTCAGGTATTCCCAACGTTTGACGTCCTCTACTTTTAAACCGTTTTCTCTTAAAAATGTCAGTATACAAAGTTTTACAGGGTGGTTACCTTGTGAGTAGATAAAATTGCGAACAATTATATTAAGTCGAAATAGCTTGGCATCCTATTGCAGGAGTATCCTTTTTCCTGTCTATTTTCACTAAATTGCCTGCCTTACTGCCATCAAAACATCCCCAAATAATAACGCTGCCACCTCCGTACTTAATAGTCAGTACAGTGTAAACTTCCGAAGTTTTTCGGTTTCTCAAACGGCGCACAAATATTCTTCTATTACATCAAAAATTTGAAATTTCGAGTCTTTCTTCCAACGGACTTTATTTTATTGGTCGAGCATCAAGTTCCTATATGTATTAGCCTATTGCAATTTGTTTCGCTTATGTTTAATTATTACCTTCCTGGCAGCTATATATCCTCGTAGGCCTACCCACAGCAATCGCTTTCTAAAAGTGGTAGTCAAGACCAGTTTCATTTAAAGCAGTAATAATTTCGAAAACAAATAAGCATCGACTCGTTATTTTTCCTCATTTGCTTCCTGTCAGTTATATTTAAAACGAAATTTAGACCAAACAACTGCACGAACACTTTGACGCACAGAAGATTAGGAAATCGTAACATTGTCCCTTAAATACTTGGATAAATCGGCTAATATCTTACTAACAGTGAAGATATTTATTAAAGTCATGCATTGCAAGTAAACAGCCATTTTTTGGTCGTCTTATACAAATGTAATAAAACACGTATGCAGTCAGAAATTGACAAAAATATAAATTCTAAGAAACTTATTTTCATTGGGTGTCATAACACTATATTGAAAATAATTATTTAATATAAGTAAAATATCCACTATATTTTTAGATACACTGACGACTGATCTTACAATCAAACTGTAAGACTGCTCTCTCGGCGCGACGAGTTGACGTGTACGGCCCAGCGTATGCATAGCCGCTAAAATTGGGAATAAGTACAGTCCCTGGCCAAATTATTAGACGCACTGTATTTTTTTTAGTAATTTTATGTTTCTTAAGAGTTTTTATGCAATAATGGTATATTTAAACTACAATATTATTGATTTTTATTTAAAAGAATTGTTGTAGACTACATATTTGTATTTATTTTTAACATATGGCAACACTATGTTGACAAAGTGATACATGAACGTAAACAAGTACAAACCTGTATCAGTCGCGATCGGAATCGAATCAGGTACGGACGTGTTTCTGTGGCTTTATGGACTGTGATTGTTTGTTTAACAGTTTTATACTACTCAGTTATTAGTTTATTTTGTATGCAGTGTTTTAAAAAAGTAATTGGACTATTTTCATTATGGGTAGAAAAGGCGATCTTTCACCACGTAAAAAAGCTGAAGTGAAGGCCCTTGTGATTGCGAAAACATTTACAAACCGAGAAATATCACGAAGATTGGAGGTTTCTGAAGCTAGTGTATGACGCATAAAAAAGAAAATTGAATCAGGGAAGGAATTAAGCCCGAAAAGAAAGAAAAGATGCGGTAGAAAACCAATTTTCACTCCACGGTCAGAGAGATGTTTGAAGAAAATTTGTGTAGAAAACAGATTTGTTACCACAAAGGTAATAAAATCACAACTCCAGGATGCTAGCGTAAATGCTTCTGAGCGCACTGTTCGAAGAAAATTGAAAGAATTAGATTTTAAGGCCTGCCGCCCCGCCAGGAAGCCCAAGTTAACAGCTGCAATGAAAGCAAAGCGCCTGAAGTGGGCCAAACAATGGCAAGACAAAGATGTGGACTTCTGGAGATCGGTAAGATACAGCAATTTAATCAATAATTGATACATTATTATCATTTTCAGTTAAATAAAGCAGATAAACATGGAAGTTTATATATTTTTCCTATTTTTGACAGGTCTGCTTCAGTGACGAAAGCACATTCGAAATTTTGCAGAATAAAGCTCAGTATGTGCGTCGTCGTCATGGAGAAAAGTTTCATCCTGATTGTGTCGTCCCGACGGTTAAACATCCCACCAAAGTGATGATTTGGTCAGTCATCAGCGGCAAAGGCACTGGACGTCTGTACGTCATCAAAGGAATAATGAGGCAAGATCAGTACAAAGAAGTATTACAAAATCGGTTGATTCCGCAGCTCAGAGAATGGTTTCCAAATGGGGAATCATTCACTTTCATGCAAGATGGAGCTCCCTGCCACACTGCTCGGTCTGTTAAAGCTTTTTTGGCAGAAAAAAATATCCCTCTGTTGGATTGGCCGGATAATAGCCCCATTGAAAATGTATGGGAGCTGATGAAAAGAGAAGTGGCTAAAGATGTGATTACCAACAAAACCCAGCTCCTAGAAAAGATTATTCATGTGTGGAATCATCATCCTCAAATGCAGGAGACAGTACAATCTTGCATTGATAGCATGCCGCGCAGAATTAAACCTTTGATAGCGGCTAAAGGTGGCTCAACTAAATATTGACTTTTACTAACATTAATTTCACTTTTCTTTAAAACTTAATAAACTTATGCTTTTCTAAATTAATGCTGTTTTATTTATGTCAAATAAATAGGTAATTGATTGGATAATATAAAAATAAAAAACAAATCAATTTAAAATAATAAAACGGTACAATATCACTCGGTAATTAATATTTTACATGAAATCTTGCAGTGCGTCTAATAATTTGGCCAGGGACTGTAATTATAGAAGTATGCACTACTAAATTCATTATTTATTGACGAATCTTGTACCCCTAATTTGTATCCAATATAGAATATTTTAACTTATATTACATCTAGAATATAAATACATAAAGTACCTTCAAAACCGTTTTTTTTTGCAATTTCAGCTCCTAAATCTAAATAGAGGTGATATACCAATTCTACAAAAAGATTAATTTTTTTTTTGAATTCTATTCTTAAAACTTCTTATCCGTAATGTTTAAGATAATTGTATTCATATTTATGTTGTTTCCTTGATTGTAAGTAATTGGCCGATACTTAGCTCATCTTTACATTAAAAAATCGGATATCAACTAGTAATATTGGTGGTTTCCAAATAAACTTAGTCTCATCCTGTATATTGGGATCAAAATACTGCACGCATTGATCAGTGAGTTCTAGTCAAGTTATGTGGACCAATAAATATCAACAACATGCAATTGTCAAAAAAAAACCTTCTAATGATATGTGGACATTAATGCAACTTGATGAAACTAATCGCACGCGCACCTTTCTAGGTGTAAGTCATTACCTACTAAAACACATAAAATACCGAAAAAATAATATGTTGCTACAGTAAAAGCAAACATATGACTATTGCGCACCAGCTGATAAGCCAGTTTTTTACTCAATCATTCGAGTACAGATGAGAATTTGTAAAAAAGTTGCGTATGCGATAAGTTGAGTCCAACTGCATAAATTTCGAAGACCTTAAAAGAGATATATGATAAGAAATAACTAGATTCAGGGTACGTTCTCTCCTTGTCTACATTGAAAAGAAAAACGATACAGATGATACAGATAAAGTGAGTCTTTAATGGCACCGACTCTATAGTAAAGTTAAGATCCAAAATATTGCTGAATAATAAATTATATATTTGCCTTATCTCCATTCCTGAGTAACTTTCGATCATACGAAACTTTCAAAACATAAATTTACTGAATCAACTTCCGGATTCAACATACTAGTCAATACGTTAAAACATATGTGGCCTATTTTCGAGATATATTGCTTCAACTACGAAAGTATGGGTAAAGTCGATGACTCTTCCCCTACATCTAGGTAATGGGGTCCAAATACAACGGAACATATTATGTACTATATCGTTTCTAAACACATTGGACTCAACAAATATCTCAATATGTAGGGATATGTGACGTTTTTAGTCCTCCTAAATTTTAATGTTAAATTAGAAAATGAAAAATTGAGCCACTATTCCTGAATGAACCATTATGGACAGACGAATTCATATTAAGCCGGCGAGGGTTAAGAATGAACATTTTTGATGTTATTTTTACAAAACGCTTCTTTGCTTTTCAATGGCTTTGTATTCGCCTTCGCTTACTTTTTTATATTTTTTCGTTTAATATGATCATAAAAATGTCATCGTCGTTTTAACAGAGTTCTTTAAAAAGCATTTCCTATTTCACCAGACAGTTAATACTTTGTAAAAAATGCCTAAAAAATTTAGGAGATAATTAACTGTTATATTAGCTCCGTAGTTATTATTGCGGCCATGCCGAAAAAATGGAAATGAAGTGAATCTTTAATGGTACCGACTCTATAGTAAAGTTACAGCTGTAACTCAAGTACTACGACTAGGAATGGGCAATAATGGGTTTTATCTATCGAGAGTCGATGACCAATTATTATTTATGGCCAATATCGACATAATTTTAACTCATCAATGTATCGATGGTTATTGACATATTAATAACTATCAATATATCTACAGTTATAATTAAAATATGATGACCAGAGCAGGGCTGACTTCCAAAAAAAAGAATCATCTCTTCTAACAAAAAATAATAACATTCGAAAATTGATAACTAGGGGATGGAGATAACTTAAAATTATCGATATATTGATTACTACTAATATAACATATATATATATATATATATATATATATATATATATATATATATATATATATATATATATATATATATATATGTATGTAACCTCAAAAAAATTGACAGCATGTAAAAAAAACATTGTAAACTGTAAATTTCATGCGTATATGATTAATTTAGGAATTTGATAACGTAGGGGTATACCACGTGATACAGATTTTTTGTTTTACTATTTTCAGTTCTTTCTTAATTCAATTCAAAAAACAACATTAACATTTACAGATTCTCTTCACAATTCCACAAAAAAAATCTTTAAATAGTAGTAAAGTTTACTTTCATGAATTATGGGTATTTTTTTATATATAAAAGGCGGAAAGTTACCGCTTGCTTTTCCTAAAAGAAAAACTATCCAGACATTACCTCAAAATTCTAAAGCACAGTGATTTTACCGATACCACGATTAATTTAGGGTTATCAATTTTTTTTTGAAATTTACTGGTATTAGGATTAAAGAGGGTAGTTTTTAAGATACTAACCTTCTGTGCGCTTTAATGAAAACGATCATTTATATATAACAAAACTCAAGCAAACCAATAACATTCAAAAAAACAATTATTGCTCGTGGGGGGGTAAAGAGACAAATAAACCGTTTTGTCTAAGTATTATTTACATTAGTTAGCACATTTGGTAGGGAAGAAATATGGATAAGAAAAATGGACAAATGAGTAAATCAAAGGTATGCTTGAATATTATTAATCTTTCTATCTTGGGCCGCTGCAATCCAGTTTGTCGAGTCTCATCTGACTATCTAGTGGGAGATCTTTCTCGGTTCCACTTGCCCACCCTCGACGTCCACAATTTTTCTAGTCCATCATTTTTCTAGTCCATCATAATGTGACCTGTCCATCTCCACTTTAGTTTCGCGATGCGCCCTATAACGTCGTATACCCCTGTTCTTCTGCGCAACTCTTCATTTATTCTATCTATTCTACATTCCCTAAGTGCTCTCGTAATAGCTTCGATGTTAACCATAACGAAAGCCTTTTTAATATCTACGAATACTAAAACTAATGGCCTGGTATATTCAATTATCTTTTGAACGAGAGTTTTCAGGCATTATCGATAGTCTTTAATGCTATATTTTGAAGGGAAGCCAGCCTGATCTCTTGATGGATAAAATCTAGTTTTGTTTTTAAACGGTTTGTAAGTATACGTGTGAATAGTTTATACAAATGGCTAGGCAAGCTAATGGGTTTGTCGTTTTCTAGATCAAATCTCCTTCTTTTTTTTTTTTGTTAAAAGTTACCTTTATTTATAAATATATCTTGGTTTCTCTCCGAGTTTCCGCCAAATATTTCAAGAACCACATGTTTTGGTAAAAATTAGGTTTTCCAAAAAATTATTTTAATTCTAAATTAAAGTACATAAATATCTTTCTATTAGGCCAGCGAGTATTTTAATCAAAAAATATAAAAAGGGTAAAGTAGATAAATAAATTTCCCAAGTAAAAAGGGTGTTGCTTTCTTAAGATTATTTATTTATTTATTTTCGTTGTAATCATCGCATTATAAATCACCAGTTTGGATTGCAAGGGCTGGCAAAGAAGTTCCTGAGTATTTAAATAATCTACATCCTCAAGCATGTATTGTATTTTTTCCTCTCATACTGTATGTTACATCCAGTCATCAATGACAACTAAGCTTTATTTATGTAAATTTCACATACATCTGTACAAAGTAATATAAAAAAGTTGTAACATATTCTATAAATAAAAATAAAAAATTTGGCGAATCAAATATGAAGAATAAAAATTTTTGTCAAGTACAACGAAAAATCAATATGAAAAAATTTAGATTAGTGGCTGCCCGTGGCTTTGTAGCACAGTACCTGGGTTCAATCCCGCAAGTAGGTATACTTGTTTATTTTATTTAAGTATATTTGGCCTGGCCATGTACATAGGTAGTAGTTGTTCGCAGAAATGCAATAACGTCCGAGGCAGCACTATCGCGTTGTCTAAAATGCTGTGAAATACAAAAAAAATGTATGTTTCGGCACTTGGACAACGTTGACCAATATTACGACAGTCTCGTCGATATTCTTAGTATATGGAAAAAGAGTAAAAATTCCTAGTCAGACGGGGAGGTGAACGATAAAAAAAAAGTTGCAGAAAACAAAAAATAATACGTTTTAAAGCTTCTAATTATCAGAAATCTTAGAGTTTGAGTAAAATTTGAAGTATCTTATTTTCAAATCTATATAAATTCAATGACAGAATTACATAGCCGTTTTTATAAAAAGATAAAAATTTATTTCAATTCAGTGAACAAATTTTAGAAAATTTATGTACATACATACATAGATATATATAGAAAATTACAAAATTTAGGATCGGCCGAAAATAAACATGAGTATGGAGTGGGAGTTATAGTTGACAAAGCTACAGACAAATGAGTCATAAATTTTACTGCAGATAAACAGGATGAAAAAATTGAGCAATTTTACCAGCAAATAACAGAAGTCCTAAAAACAATACCAAAACGAGACTTGACAGTCATAATGGGAGACCTCAACGCCAAGATTGGAAGAGGTAGGTCAGGAACTTCCGTAGGAACATATGGTCTAGGTGAAAGAAATAACAGAGGCGAACGACTAAACATTTTCAGTGAAGAAATAAGTTATGTTATCATTAACACCTTCTTCAACCTACCACCATGAAAATTATACACGTGAAAGTCCCCACTAGACTCACCAGACCATATCACTAAAAATCAAATAGACTATATTCTAGTGAATAAACGTTTTAGAAATAGTGTTGTATGTGTCAAAACATATTCTAGTGCTGATATAAACGCTGACCACAATGCACTGATAGGGGTTCTAAGAATTATCTGGAAAAAGTTAAAACGAAAACAGGAAAACATATACGATACTTAAAGACGAAATTGTAACAAACGTAATTAAAAAAGATCCTAATAAAGAAGTCCGAGACAGATCTAAACGAAGACATACCAGGTGTACAAGTATGAACTGCGGCTTTCAGACATCAGATGGTGCACTAATGCAGTTTGTGCTATAAAGATTTGACATTGCGCCATTTTGTTGTATCATCAAAAAGTGTCAGACGCACACGAATAATAAATGGAAAAGTGTGTGCATAGTATTGTGTTGTTGTGTTCAATATGTCGAAATTTATACCGAACAAAGAGCACTCGCGGACAGCATTAATTTTTTGTTTTCATTTAAAGAAAACTGCTGTTGAATCATACCGATTACTTGGAGAAGCTTATAGTGAACATGCTCCATCGCAAGCTACATGTGAACAATGGTTTCGGCGTTTCAAAAGTGGTTCGATGTTGCAGACAAGGAACGAGGAAAACCGCCAAAAAAATACGAGGATGTAAAATTGCAAGCATTGCTGGACCAAGATGATTCGCAAACACAAAAAGAACTCGCCGAGCAATTGGGCGTTAGTCAACAAGCTGTTTCCAATCGGCTACGAGAGATGAGAAAGATTCAGAAGCCGGTAGATGGGTACCACATGAGTTGAACGACAGGCAAATGGAAAAGCGCAAAAACCCGTGTGACATTTTGCTCGCTCGGTACAAAAGGAAGTCGTTTTTGCATCGTATAGTTACAGGGGATGAAAAGTGGATTTATTTTGAGAATCCCAAGCGCAAAAAATCATGGGAAGATCCAGGCGCACCATCCAGATCGACCGACCGCAAGACCGAATCGCTTTCGCAGAAAGACGATGCTCTGTGTTTAGTGGGACCAGAGGGGCGTGGTCTATTATGAGCTGTTAAAACCTGGGGAAACGGTTAATACTAAATGTTACCAACAACAATTGACCGCTTGAAAAAAGGCCAGAATACCGAAATAAGCAACACAAAGTCATTTTTCTTCATGACAATATTCCATCACATACGGCAAAACCAGTTCGGGACACGTTGGAAGCACTCAGGTGAGAAGTTCTACCCCACGCGGCTTACTCACCAGGCTTGGCTCCTTCCGATTACCACTTATTTGCATCGATGGGTCACGCACTTGCTGAGCAGCGCTTTGGTTCGTACGAAGATGTGAAAAAATGGCTCGATGAATGGTTCGCAGCAAAAGCGTGGTAATCATAACTTGTCCGAAAGATGGGAAAAAGGTATAACAAGCGATGGAGCATACTTTGAATAAAGGACTTATTATCATTCTTCCGAATTTAACATGTTTTTTTAGAAAAAAAAATCCGCATTTCTTACTTGTACATCTGGTAGAATCTGAAATAGAAAAATTAAATGAAATAACAGGAGGGCTAAGGAATAAGTATCTAACTATGGAAAAACACATAAAAAGAAGGAATGGATGACATGATATTCTAAAACTAATGGAGGAAAGACGGTTACACAAAAACAGAGTTAACAAAAGAGAATATAGCATACTACATACACAAATACAGAAAGAAATTCGAACAGCTAAAGATAGGTGGAATGGTGAAAGATGTAAAGAGATAGAGGAGTTGTAGGGAAAGTATGATAGCTTTAATATTTATCGAAAAATCAAAGACTTAACTGGTGAACGGAGAACGAAATCAAATGGACGTTTAATAGATCATCAAGGAAACGTTGTTTTCGATAAAGAAGAGAAACTGAAGATATGGCAAGGCTATATTACAGAGTTATTTTCTGATGCAAGACCAGATCAGCCACAATGTTCAATAGACTTGTTTGGGCTCTGTATTACCACGGACGAAGTGCACATTGCAATAAATCAACTAAAAAATGAAAAAGTCACCAGTCCCTATGAATTCCATGGGGCGTTTCTTAAGCTGAGGATGGGATTAAGTGGCTTACGGTGATCTACAATAAAATCTATGATTTAGGCAGATTACCAGAAATATATATGTCTATGTATATATATATATATATATATATATATATATATATTATATATATATATATATATATATACGAGTATTATATATATATATATATATATATATATATATATATATATATATATATATATATATGTATATATATATATATATATATATATATATATATATATATATATATATATACATACACATATACATATACATATATACATATATACATATATACATATATACATATATATATACATATATACATATATATATATATATATATATATATATATATATATATATATATATATATACCACTGGATACGTAATACGAAAAACTCGAAATAAATACAATTTGACTATTAATTTAAACTTTAAAAACAAAGATTATCCATCAGATCAACATATAATAACATCTATTTATTAAGTTTTGATGGCTCGGCTGCAGCTACGATCACGTAATGATAAGATAATATATGTTAAGTAAGTGATAATAAAATTAAATTTTAACGTGAAAGATTACTCATTAAATTCAAACGAAAGGTAATTATATTTATACATACACCATGCTACATGCGTTTAGAATTTTAAAACCCCTAAAATCATAATTTCCTTTAAAATAAATCGTTTATAAATGTCAATAAGATACCTAAATTATGACTGAACTTTCCTAAATAAACATAACATTTTCCCAAAGCTATTTATAAATGTAACCGAGAACCAAGCAAAGAAAAGTTTTAAAAGAGGATTTCACAAGCAAAACTTCGCGATGATTTATACATATTTTCACCGACTAAACGAGTTCCAGTCGTCCTAACTTCAAAACTTTCAGCTTCTAGAAGTTGAGCGGAAAGGCTGGACAGCCGCAGCGATAAAGTTATGCGAAGTGAGGCCATCAATCAAATACTTGCAAGACAAATTGACCTGAAGTGTAAAAAATCTCACAGAAACGATTGCATGTCTAAATTAAGTTGAACTAACTGACATACAATAAATAAAGGTAGTCAATGAACTAAAATAAAAATTAACTAAAAGAGATACTTAATCAAATCTGAAATATATGAGGAGCCTCTTTTCCAAAACATAATTTCTGACATTTCCCAAAGTGCACTTTCTTTTTCATGTTTTATATTTTTTGCGTTTGAAAAATAAGTGATTTTTTATATTTTTTTTATCGTTAAATTACTTCACTTGTGAAGCATAAACACAAGGGTGTTTTCCTAGTTACTAAAGAATCAAGAAAAACTTGCAGAGCTTAAAAAAATGTTTTCTACATAACTACTGTTTACACCATTCGTAGTCTCGCGTTTGTCGAGTTGTTTCATCCCAATCAAAAAAAAGTCTCTTTTGTGTATGATTTAAATCGGCCTCACAGGTCTTTATTCAGATGTTTGAACAAAAAACAAATCGAAGAGCGCTAAATCAGGGTTACACGCAGTTCTTGGTAATGACTTGAACTGTGGGAGCCTTGTGGATCTTGTGTTTATCGTGTAACATCAAAGTTTTGGTTCTCCATGAATTAGAATATTTTTCTCTGAGGTTTTGAATCGTCCTTTCCATTAATTACGGGCGCCTTTTCTATATATTCCATAAGCAAAATTCCTTCGTAGTTCCACAAAACGATCGGCAATAAATATCTACAAGACGACGTAGTGTTCGCTTCCTTTGGAGCTGGAGAGCTCTTATGAACGCATTTCATTAACTCTTACTTTACAGGAGGATAATAATTGCCCGTGACAATCCATCTAAATAACTCTCATCGTTCTCTAAAGGGGCCAAACATTCTTGAGAAATTTCTTTTCCTGCTAGTTTTTACTCTGGTATAAGAAGTTTGGGAATCCATCGAGCAAAAACATTTTTCATCCCTAAATCTTCGTGCATAATTTGAAAACTCTAGTGTCAGATACTCTAGGTTTTTTAGCAAGCATTCGGAACTTTATTCGTTTCTCTGAGAGCAGAAAAATTTTAACAAGCATGATAGTTTCCTCAGTCTCTGCCTCAACAGGTTTTCCTGATCTGGGGCTATCCTGAGTTGAGTCTCGGCCCCATCGAAATTGTTGAGATAAAAATTTTATTTGAAAATAAGGTTGGCCCTTATTACCGCAAATCTAGAACATTCTTTCATAAATAATGTTTAGTTCCTCTTTAGTGTTGATCACTGGATAATGTTCCAAATTACTTACAGTTATTTTTTGGAAAATTTTAAAAATTTTCTTCAAAATACTTAGAACAGCGACAGTAAGTAATTTGATAAGGAAGCATCTTTTTAAATTACGTAGTCCATTAATTTTATAGTTTTTAACTATGCTGAAATTTACAAAAGAATAAGTATTCATGTATCCATTTTACTCGGAGAGTAATAAATTTAAATATACTAAACTCTTTTATAAAACTTTGTATATATTTACTGGAAAAAAAGTTCACAAAACACGGGTTATTTGTTAAAAATCTGTATTGGCCAAAAAAATAATAGGTGTTTCGGTTAATAATGTCGATTTTTTCGCAACATTTAAGCGTTTATTTCCATCACAAAATGAATTACCTTAATAACCAAAGTATTGGCCATCGTTAGCTATTACTTTTTCCCATCTTTCTGTCAAAGAATGGATTCCGCATCAGAAGAACTTTTCATCTTTTGAAGCCAACCATTTATCAAGCAAAATTTTCACTTCTTTGTAAGAATGTAAGTGTTGTTCTGAAAGTCCATGCTGCATCGATTGAAATAAGTGGTAGTCTGAAAAGGCTAAGTCCGGTGAATACGGCGGGTGGGGTAGAACGTCCCATTTGATATTTTCCAAATAGTTTTTAACACATTTTGCAACATAGGGCCGAGCACTATCATGTTCAAAAATCGTTGGGCGTATTCTGGTCGTTTTTCCTTCAATGCACGGTTCAACTTTATCAATTGTTGCCAGTACCGATCGCCAGAAATCGTTTCACCAGGTTTCAGCACTTCTAATACACAGCTCCTTTACTATCCCACCGAATACACAGAAAAGCTTTTTTTCCCTGTATATTGCGCACTGGTTGTGATGTTGAAGGCTGGCCTGGGTCTACCCAAGTTTTTTTTGGGTTAGATCATGTTCACCATAAGCTTCAACCAACAATCGATAACTTTCAGCAGCCGGTGTTTTCAAATGAAAGAAGGTTATTAAATTTCCCCGCAAAACGTCTTTTTCTAGTACGAAACACATATTCAAAGCTGTGGAGAACTATGTTTTTCGCACAATGACAATTAATAACGAACTGTCTTTTGATGGCATATGTTTACCTTCCAAAATGCCATAGATGTCACTAGTCTATACCAACAAGTGTATTAGTAACGCCATCTCTTAGCAAAGTCGACATTATTAACTGAAACACCTATCAGCATGAAAATTAGATAATGGAAAACAAAAATTTCTAATATTATTGCACATTTTGTTGGCGAAAACTATGCTAAAAGTTAAATTATGAAAGACATCATGTCTTCAATATTTTCGCTCTTATTATTATGATTCAATACCAGAATACATTTTATCAAATTTTAGTGATTTATCATACAAACGCAAAGAATTTTAAGACCACTCATAAAAATAAATGACTGGGTAGTACAATGTAAAAATAAGAGTCGTTATGCTAAATAAATATTCCACTGAAATTATTTTGTAGACTCTTTTACGCCCCAATAACAAAGATGTATATTATTTTTTACTGTCTGAACTTCAACTTGGCCTGTCAAGTTCGTATGACTTATTGCTTTACGTAAATATTTCAAATGGCTGTAAATCACCATCTTAATTAGGTGTTATGGAAATATTAACTGAGAACTACTCCCCTCAGCTTGTACACGTTAATCTTTATTAAATTGTAGCTGCGAAAGCGTGTTGGTCGTTGTTATTATATTTTTTGTTTAAAAAATGCAAAATATGCTAAGTCTCGATGTTCTATACAAACTTCTTGAATATGTTCCATATTCAGATAGAGTTATTTTAGAAAAAGGAGTTCTTAACTTTTATTAATACAGTTTGAAAATCAACATTTTTGTTAGGTTGTAGTTCATTTTTTATATATTCAATTTTAGTATTATATGGTGGAGAAATTTTATTTTAGTTGTTTTGGGTTTTTGTTCGTTTATAGGGATTTCAGTGCCATTATATGACTTTTTTCTTGTTAATTTTGAAAAACAATTATTGTTAAGATAAGAAATGGGACGAATCGCTGCCACATCTATAATTTAACAACACAGCGTCAAAGTGAAGAATGGTAGTCAAAACAATTATCGTAAATAAAAAAAAACGGCCAAGTGCAAGCCGGGCTTACGCCATTAGGGTTCCATGCGGCGATTGCTTTTTAAAATAAAATAAAATTTTATCTCGGAACAAGAGTGACTCGCCATTCGGTTACAGTTACCTTCACCATACGCCAAGAAACATAGTTTTCATAGTTTTTTTTATATCAGATAAATTATCAAACATAATGCACTGGCGATAATTTTCACTCAATCTACACTTTATGGAAAATATTCCAGAGTTTTTTCCAAATTTTTTTGATCAGTACTTTCGAGAAAAGGGAGGGGGCATTGATTTTTGGCAACTTCTTTAAAATAACACAAAGGGAAGTACGCGAAATATTACATCATATATATTTTCATATGCGATGACCTACTAAAAAAAAAATTTTCACTTCCAATTTCACTTCTCAAAAAAGTCAAAATTTTTCTTTTGAAACTGCACGACCTTGATTGGGCCATTAATTCCTATATTTGTGCCAAATTTCAACTTTCTATGTCAAATAGTTTCAGAGAAAATCGGGTGTGGCAGACGGACGGACAGACGGACAGGCGAACAGACACCGTTGTGATTCCATAAGTGTTCCGTTATGAACACTAAAAGCACAAAGTTACATAAAAAATTAAAATAATGTTTATTGTGCTAAAAAATTTACGATAGCCAATATATTATTTATTCTCAATTTATCCCAACTAGGAAAATTACACAAGTCCACAAAAAAAATATGGTGTTTTGGTACGACTCTGTTTTTATCTATAGTTGATAAGGAAGGTTATATACTATACATCAACAAAATTTATTTTATCCTGTCAGCTCTAGTTCACTACCTAACCTCATTTTTTATTTTTAGCCGTCTTATTCGAAAGCAGCAAGTTTTACAATAACACTGATAAAATTAACATTATTATTGCATAATGGCTAGTAAGTTAAGATGTTGTGTTAACGATCCTGATAAGTCTTGTTACATTTGTGGTAAATATATTTTGAAAGATCAGCGAAATTGGTAACAGATACTGTGACTCGTTTGTATTTTGCTTACTTCAGTATAGAAATTCGCAATCAAGAAAAGCGTGGGTGCCTCATAGTGTATCTAAAATGTGCAATGAACATCTGCAACAATGGGAGAAAAGTACACGTAAATCTCTGAAATTTGGAGTACCCATGATTTGGAAAGAACAAAAAAATCATCACGACGACTGTTACTTCTGTATGACAAATATACTGGGCATCAATAAAACCAATCGTCATAAATGGAAATATCCCAATAATTTTTCAGCAAGAAGACCAGTATCCCATTCAGAAAACGTTCCAGTACCAGCTACCACAATTTCAGGATGAAGAAATTGAAGAACCCAGTGCTTCTCAAGGAAGAATATTGTGCACAAAAAGAGCTTGGTGATCTCATCAGAGATCTTTCAAAAGCGCGTGCCATCAAGATTAAAAGAAAAAAATTGCCTATCCTCTGATGTAAAAATTTCTTCATATCGTAGGAAAGAACAAAATTTATTGCAATTTTTTTCTTCTGATGAAAATTTAGTATATTGTAGTGATGTGACCGGCTTACTCACTCTCATGGGCTTCGAGACCTATCAGACAAGTGGTTGGCGTCTCTTTATTGACATAAGTGTAAAAGCTGTACTTTTACATAGTGGCAATAAACATAATTCTATTCCGATTGCCCACTCTACTTGTATGACAGAAGAATATCAAGTGATTTCAGTATTTGTACAAAAAATAAAATATGTTGAACATAAATGGGAGATATGTGTTGACTTGAAGATGGTTAATTTTTTGTTAGGACAACAAAGTGGCTATACAAAATATCCATGTTTTATTTCTTTGTGGGACAGTCGAGTCAAATCAAGACACTGGATACAAAAAAATTGGCCTGTGACAGATGCTTTGGTCGTTGGTGAAAGAAATGTGATAAATGAGCCCTTCGTTCCGCGAGAAAAAATCATTCTTCCACCCATGCACTTAAAATTAGGGCTAATGAAGCAATACATCAAAGCTCTGAACAAAAATGGTCAATGTTTCCATTTTATTTCTCAAAAATTTCCCTGGACTACCTCAAAGTCATATATTGTCAACATAACCTAAGATTTGAGCCAAGAACGTTTCCACCAAGATATAAAAACCATTTATCGAGGCAGATGGGACGTTCATATAATGGCAGACTATTGCTGGGGACTTATCGACATTGCCTAAGACAATTTCACTCTAAAAAATCACTAAAAAACAATTTTTCTCATGTAGAATGTTAAAATAAAGCCATATCTTTAGAATGTTAAAATAAAGCCATATCATTTTTTTTTTCTCTCATTAACCTAGAGCTGATACAAAAAAAAACCAGTAACATTTTTGTTGTTATCAGACATGAAATGAGACCTAAAATCCTAGGCACCAAAATGTATGTAGGCCAGTGTTATCGGTGGCGAGTATTATTTGGCAGTATTGAGACATTTGGTTGGTAGAATTAGTCCTGTTCGATCTGTATATCATGATTCAGCGTGTTAAATTATTCGCCGTATTCATCTGATTTAGTACCTAATATTCTCAAAAATTTGGATAAAATTAAGACGATGCTTTGTCAAGGACATAAAAACCATTCAAAGTGCTTTGCAGGTAATCCCACAATATGAGATAACTAAATCATTTAAATGACTTTTCAACCATTGCAAAAGATTTATTGAATTTGGAGGAGAGAATATATGTTACTGAATAAAAAATATTTAGAATCCCTAAAAAAATGTTTCATTTAATTTTAAGAGCACCACTACGAAATATTAATTTTCTGTGTATTTAATAGTTTTTACATTAAGTAACGTAATGGTATTTAAAAACCCCTAACTCCCTTATTATTAAAACAACTTACAGTAGTAACTTTTTTTGTTAATCTCTGTTATTTGCTTCTTCTTTTTTAACTCTCTTGAAGTTTACAAAAACAAAAAATTATTGCATGCTTATGTTTACCGGTGTTTAATAAAAGATAATCCTAATGCAAATACGTACAATATTTTTACTAACCACTATTACTGTCCGACTTTTTTTAAAAAATAAATTATATGTTAAAAAAGACGTTGGCGAAACTCAAACACGTTATTCGCGTAAAAACCACTATACCGTGAATGAAAAACGGAATATAAAAGAAGAATTTCCTATTAGGGATCATTACTGTCCGAGACATTGATTCCGGATATTTTTCCAGAAAGGAACGAAATATAGAACGCTTATTTGATAAGTTCTACTTTTCCGGATTTTTATTTACCTTACGATATTACTTTCCGACGATTTTATAATATCCTTTAAAATTCGTTTCATATTTCGAATCCAGACCGAAAATTGACAAAATATGCCTTTTATAAAGTTAAAGCTACTTAAAATGGAAATACTTGAAAAAGTGACTTTTTAATAAGAATCTGAAAAATAATATTACTTTAAAATATTAGAAATATAGACTAATGAAATTTGCAACTTGTTTATTTTACTTGAGAAATGATGATTCTTGACATTAGGTTTTCTTTGAAATCATTGTATTTCTCTCAGTAAGGCAAAGAGTGTATTAGTAACAAATAGCCTAGGCGATTTTTGCATTTCTTATTGTTTCAGGATCCCTAGATAACGAAAGAACCTAGTCTTCTTTCTATCAGTCTGTCCGCCCATAAGTTGGCACGATAAGTTTTGAACTAAATAAGATATCGGTTTCAAATTTGCGACGCATAAATTATTCGAGGTAAGGAGGAAATCTATAGTTTCTGAGCTTCAGAGCGAGACGATCAAAAATTTTCTGTATTTTCAACATTATTATAAAAGATCGTCCTGATTTTTTTGTTGGAATAATTAATAAATTTAATATAATTATAACTATTATTATGTATTATATTATATATATTAGAATTTCAAGCATCAATATTTGTAGCAAGAATATAAAGAGTTGAAAGAGTCGTGAGGTAAGTTGCTTTATATATAGCGTATTATCTGTCTTTTTCGGAGTTCTTTGCCTGGAGAATTTTGATATGTTGTTTTTATGTATTCAATTTTAACAGAAATAATTATATATACATATATATATATATATATATATATATATATATATATATATATATATATATATATATATTAAGTGATTTTTAAAGTGAAAAGATTAAATGCAGTTTTTTTTTTAAATAAACCCCAAATACGTGTAAAATTTGTCTAACATTTCTTTCATGAAAAAATAAATCTGTTTGAAGGTCAGCCAATCACGAAAAACACAATTTTAAAATTCCATTGATGTCTGCCATTTAATCTGTTGCCGCGATAGTTACCAAATCAAACAAGCTATCGTATTCAAACATCGCACAGTTAGACTAATTGCAGTATAGAAGAAATCAGCAGTTCATTTTGTAATATACTTTAATGGGAGGGCGCAAATGGGATGAGGGGTCAATTAATATCTTGGAGGTTCAATAGAATAATCGGATATTTTCCTTGTTTTTGTTTGAGATAACGAATAAGTTCAAGTATTTAGAGTCAAATATAGAAGGGTGGAGAAGTGAGTTTGAGGGAGGTATCTCGAATATACTATAGTATGTCCTTTTTATTGTCCTGAGAGCCCAAGGATCTGAAAATTTTATATATTGTATTATTTACTATTTCCAACGGAAACAGTATTGGAGACTCGAATATCCGCAAAGAAGATGGAATGATTTTACTTATTATTTGTATTTAAATAAAACAGCAAATTTTAGATGTAACTACTTTCCATCACACATATACGCGATATAAACGAATTTACACGTAAAGAAGGTTCCAATATCTTGAGATTATGTCTGATGATGATAATTATTCAATTCCATATTTTAATTTCAGCTTGTAGTTTAAGAAAAAAACATTTTTTTGTAATAATTCATGTTGGTTATCTTTTAAGTCATTAAACGTTAGTAAACATAGTAAATGAAATTATTGTACGTTTCTTCTTTAAAATAAAAGTATTTTTTATACACAATATGCATATATCCTAGAACTTTTTATTAAAAAAAATCCTTATATAAATTATATTTTTGTTTTATTATAAAACAATTAAATCATTTATAAAACACAAACATACACTACGAGGTACTGTGCTAAGTAACTTACCATAAAACAATCTGGACCCTGTAAACATGACTCTTTGCTTAATCCTTCATTAGAAAACTGAAAAAGAAAGATAATATTATTATAATAAAAAAACATGATAGACACAATGTTCTTAGTAAATCAAAGTTAGTTGATGCTTAAAAATAACTTAACTATTATTAAAATAAAAAATAAATTTGTATTCCTATCCTAACTTCTCAAACAATGGTGTAAAAACCAACATCACGATTTAGAGGTTATATAGTGAAAAAAATCGGCAAAGCCTTTATTATCTCCCAAGACAAACGTGATATGAACATTTCCTTTATATCTTGGCATAATTATAGAGTGTGTTTGACGTAAAAGCTTTTATAAAGACAATAAAAGCAGAGGAGTTGGCTTTTTATTAAATGCATTCACGATTTTTATGAGCACTCCTATACTTCTATGGTATTAGTAACGCTTTTCTTCATAAATATCCCTTCTATACATAAATAATTTGAAACAAGAGACATATTATGCGAGCGAGTCAGTGAAATACAAAGCACTCGTAAAAACGACATGAAAATATTAGATGCCAATGATTACATATATTTTTTTTTGTAGATCGGTAACAACAAGCTAAAATTAAAGCGATACGAAAAAGATTTATTTGTTTTCATTACTTTTACTTCGTCCAATATTTTCCTTTTCCACATAATATACACTGGTAAGCAAAAAAATCGGCTCAACGATTTTGCTCATCACGAACCGATCCTTGAATTTAATTTTCAAACAGTGGTATTATTTTTGGTATCATTAGAATGCTGATTTTCTACTCTTTCCAATAATAACAAAAATATTTGGATTTCTAAGAAGTTTTTGTTCGCTCAGCAACGTGCTCGTTGCGCGCTATTCATTCCTATAAAAACACATGCAACTTCATTTTCCTATCATTACTTTATCGAAACTTGAACCGTTAACATGCTCACTAAGTACGTCATCTGGATACCATCCCGGAAGAAAAGGCACAAATCATTGCCCTATCAAGAAGGGCACAGCCAACGTGGAGTCGCCGGTGTGCACCTGCACCTGAGTCAGTCAGCTGTCTCCAGTCTACAGACGTTACCAAGAGACTGGCGCATTTACACGCAGACCAGGATCAGGAAGAAGAAGGTGTACCTCGGAGCGAGACGACCGTTTCATTGTCAACATAACTCTACGAAATCGTCACTTGACTGGCGTTAAGGTCCAGCAGAAGCTCCGACAAGTTCGTGGCTTGGCTGTCAGTCATTGGACAGTCAGAAGAAGCCTTAAAGAAGTAACCTAACTCCGAAGAGAGCAGCTAACGGACCCAAATTGACAGTAGCCCATCGACAAGCACGATTCAGATTTACCTGAAAACATGTCGACTAGACCTTAGAGCTGTGATTCCCAAAGTGGTTCAGGTGGACCCCCAGGGGTCCACGGGAGACTCGACGGGGGTCTACGTTGGCGTGAAAAAAAAATGGGGGTTCACAAGTTGTAAGTGGGGGTCCACGAAAATTTACCTGGTTTCGATAGTAAAGAACAAAAATGTTGGCTTGATTTTTACCTATCAATGTAGGCAGATAATACACTACTCAAAAAAATTAAGGGAGAAAAAAAAATTCCAAATTTTTCAGTGATTTTTGACAGGCTGTATTTCGGTAAAAAATGGTCGTATTGAGACTTTAAAAAAAAATTTTGAAGCTTTAAGATTCTAATTTTCAGATTTTTTGGCTTTTAGGAGCTACGGTTCTCATGCAATCCTAACAGATAGTGCGAAAAAATAATATTGCAAATATTTTGCTTTTTTTTTGGTCCACAGGATTGAAGAAAATTTTTTCAGTTAGCCGGGATATGGATCAGATAGCCTATTTATTTAGCATTAATTTCCTTGTTTTAAAACCTCCCTTAATTTTTTTGAGTAGTGTATTTTAAGAAAGTCAGCGACTGTTACTTGTAAAAACAGCATATTCGATATTCAGTACAACGCGCGTCGAGACTTGCAAAGCGCCGCCCGCCCGCAACGCAACCCGTTCAGACGTGCAAAGGGACGAAATACGACTTGTGCTGTGCTTGCAACCTTACATGAACTTGTTTGATTCTTTACCAATATAAATACGAATGCCAAGGACAAACGTTACTCATTTGTTTCCGGAATTTTGAAAAGAAAAGTGTGAGTGAATCGATGTCAGTGTTTGCCAGTGCCGGAAAAAGTAAGTACCTGCCTATTTGTTATTCATACTTTTATTTTATATTGTAATAATATTATATTTGTTATGTTTGCGAGTAGTAGGTACGTAATAAAAATTAAATACTGAACAGGGCCATTATTTGATACTTCTATAAAAGAACAGAAAGCCGAGAAATATTGAACTTTTAGTACTTTTTATTATAAAATTATTTATTTACCCGACTGTGGTGATTCACTAAAGGAGAGATGTATGATTGACCTGCATGTTTGTACATATTTCAGTGCCCTCGTAGTTGCTAATGCTAAGTGACTAAAAATATTTTCATAAATTGTACGTGTCGTTATGTACCACTCGTAACGTACATCAAAGTAATAAATAAGTCATTCAAATCGCGGAGTTTTGATGTCAAAATATTCTTTAAAAGTATTTTTTTCTCTCGAATTTACAGAAATTTATCAAAATATAATTAATCAAAAAATATTTTATATTACATTAAAATAGGTTCAGCCGTTTTGTGAAAACCTCTAAATGGGTCTTAGCAGTTTATTGCTTTTAATAATTAAAATCAGTTTTGCCGCCGACATTTTGGTTTTTTTTCATTTCAATAATTCATTAATCCTATTTTATTCTGTTAAAATAGCCATATCCTGTTAAAGTCGCCTTATGATGACTAAAACAAACATTTTTTTCTTTACAGGTAGGTAACTGATACTAAACATGGCTGAATCTAAAAAGAAATGTCGACAGTACAGTGCTGATTATTTGAAATTTGGTTTTCTTCCATCAAAGGCAGACAAACGATTGCCCATATGCCTTTTATGCAACAAAGTTTTGAGCAATGACTCTATGAAACCATCGAAGCTCGAAGATCATCTAAGAAGGTGTCATCCTGGTAAAATAGGTAAAGATTTAAAATATTTTCAAACATTGAAGGAAAAATATGAAAAGAGACCTACACAGTATGTTCGCTTCAACGTCTCAAAGTAACGATGATGGCTTGCGGGCATCTTACAATATCTCATTGCTTATAGCGAAATCTAGAAAACCACACACCATCGGAGAACAGTTAATTTTACCCGCTGTTGAAGAGGTTTTAAAAACTGTTCTGCACAAACCTCCATTTGACGTACTCAAAAGAATTCCTTTGAGTAACAACACTGTACAAAGACGTATTGATGAAATGAGCTCTGATACTGAAAGCTTCTTGTGTAATTATCTGCAAACAACTCATTTTTATATTCAACTGGACGAGTCAACTTTACCTGGTAATGAAGCATTATTATTGGCATATGTTCGATTTGTTATGGACGAAGAAATCCATGAAGAGCTGCTATTCGCGAAAACTTTGGAGACGGACACTAAAGGCGAATCAATATTTAATGTACTGAGTGATTTTTTTAAGGAAAAATCGATTCCATTTACAAACATTATTTCGGTGGCAGCAGATGGAGCTACTGCCATCTTCGGGCGATATCGTGGGTTTATAAGCCATCTTAAAAGAATTATACCAGGAGTAACTGCAATTCACTGTCTCATCCACCGACAACACCTGGTAGCGAAAAATTTGAGTGATAGATTTCACCAATCGCTTCAATTTGTGATTAAAGCAGTTAACAAAATAAGAAGCAATGCGTTGAATACCCGTTTATTTGCACAATTGTGCGACGAAAATGATCAAGACTTCCAACGATTGCTCTTACATACTGAAGTACGCTGGTTGTCGAAAGGTGCATGTTTAACAAGATTTTACTCACTTTTTGAATCAGTTTTAGAGTTTCTGGAAAGTAAAGATCCAGATTTAAAAGAAAACCTGATCAAATTGAAAGCAGACATCGCCTATTTGACAGATTTGTTCAAAAAATTTAATGACATTAACTTGCAGTTACAAGAGGACAGCCTAAATTTAATAAAAACAAAGGGTGTAATTTCGGCTTTTCTTGGAAAATTGAAATTTATGAAGCAAAATATTAATCGGCGCGAATTCTCCCAGTTTACAAACTTGTCACAGGCAGAATGTCTTGATGAGGATATTCAGACATACGTTCAACATTTAAATGCCCTGCATGATGACTTCAAAAATAGATTTGAAGATATTCTAACGATGGAAATACCACCATGGATCATAAATCCATTTGATGAAACGGAAGTGGCGAATGTGGTATTACAAGAGGAGCTACTCGAGCTTAGCACCAATGAGGAGCTGAAGGTGAAATTTAAAAAAGGCTATCAAACATTTTGGCTGCTGGCAGAAATACCCGAAAAATATCCTGGGCTGTGGGAAATTGCGAGAAAACTTTTGATAGCGTTTCCCTTGTCATACCTTGTCGAAAAAAGTTTTAGTGTCGTTACAAACCTATTAACAAAAAAAAGGAGCAGACTGAACATCACAGAACGGGGAGATTTGCGGTTATTCCTTACAAAACTGAAGCCAAATATTGATAATTTGCTGTCAATCCATCAAGTACATCCCTCCCATTAAAATTATGACTATTTTTTTTAATTGTTGATTTGCATTGTTGAAGTTACGATACGTTATTAATGTTTAATTTTAATTCTATTAAGTCTGTAATCATATTATTTTAATAAATAGAACACAAGAAAATATATTATATTTCTTTTTATTTTTACCACTCCGAATTTAGGGTTGGAACTCAGCCACGACGTAAATTTCCATCGTTAGATCTAATCTTCACATTTTTTGACGAGTTTTGGGAATATGGTAGAAATGTAGCAGCAGGGGGTCCACCGAAACCAGTAAAATTTTGAAAGTGGTCTACGAGAAAAAAAAGTTTGGGAACCTCTGCCTGAGAGCAATGGCGCTTCGTTTTATTCTCCGACGAGTCCCGAATGTTCCTATATGACAATGAAGGAAGAAGACGAGTCTATAGGATGCCTGGGAGCGTTATGCGCAGTGCTGCATTGCTGAACCGGTCGCCTACAGAGGAAGTTCTGTCATGGTGTGGGGAGGCATCTCACTAGATGCGAAAGCTGATTTGGTTTTCGTGACTGATAAGACTCGTAACGGTGGATTAACTGTTCACCGGTACATCGAGGAGATCCTGCAGGAACACGTCGTTCTTTACGCTGGGTTTGTTGGCGACAGCTTCGTGCTAATGTCCGACAATGCGAGGCCATATGCTGCTGCATCGGTGCAGCAATACCTGGCGGAAGTGGGAATACCCACATTAGACTGGCCTGCGCGGAGTACTGACCTCAATCCAATCGAGCACATGTGGAATGATCTCAAAAAGGGTTCGAGCCAGAAATCCTGCATCGCTGATGAACTTAAAGGTTGCGATGGCGGAAGAGTGGGGAAGAATCCCACAGACAGTGGTGAAAAAGCTCACCAGCTCCATGAAAAACGGGCTGGAAGCAGTAATAAAGGCTAGGGGGGTAATACAAAATATTAATTTTGGTTTTTATCAATAAATTTAATTGTTAAACTTAAAATTTGTTTAATTTTTCTTTCTCTTGCCCCTTTTTTCAATCCTTATTATCCTTGTTTCTCTTTTCGATCATTTTAATCAATAAAAAGCATGGAGTTTGCTATGGAATTTGGTATTATTAGAAAGAGAATAGAATGGGCTTTCGAATAATATCAAAATCCGTAAAAATATATGAACATTAAATTCTAGGATCCGTGTTAAATGAAGTCAAATAGTTTGAGTCGATTTTTTTGTTCATCAGTGTATTTAAAGCAATAGCTAAAGCGAAGATAAAAATATTCAGATAAAATAAGCTTAATAAATAATATATAGTTAAAAAAAAGTTATAAATATTTCTTTTGATCAATAACACTAAGGGACACATCTGCGTGGCACGGTGGTTCAACGATGCAGTTTGGTGCCGCGATCAAGTTCTCGGGCAATAGACGACACAGTAAATAACAAATACACAATAGAGGTAGAAAATAATAGACAAAGCGCTCCTTCAATTACTGTTATTGGTCGTCTTCCGTATAACTCTAGCTTTACCTGGTTATAATAGGATGAAATAGAAAAATTCATCCATAGCCAATAATGAGTTACGAGATAAATAACACAATATATTCTTGGGTGTCATCAATTAAGGAAAAATTTCAAGAAGCAAAATAACTGAATATGAATATTATACCAAAAAGTGATGATATGGTCGTTACCAAAAAATTTGTAAAGAAATTAGGTAATTTAGGTAGATTATTTGTAATATAAGACGTTATATTTACTTACATCGATAATATACCCCAGAATTGCTTTGTTTCATCTGACATCACACTAGCCTTTAATCATAATCAATTCCATAAAAAAAAAACTCCCAAAACGATTAAAATACCAGAACAAATTCAGATAACCACATTTTCTTAAAAAAAAAACTTATACTTAATTTTTGATGGGCCTGCCGCTACCATCATTTGGAATTCTTTGCATCTGGAATAGACATCCTTCTTGTGTTTTCCATTTTATGTTTTTTGTTCATATTGTGTCTTTTTCTTTGAGATATTGGCCTCACAAACTTGTGTGTACCCAGCGAATAATTATATAATTAACTAATGTTACAATGAAAATTACGGGGTGGAAAAATATTTAAGTTTGTGTAATTTTATATTTTGTACGAAAATTAATATTAATTTAAGAATTTTTACTTCGCATTGGTGAAAAAACATCTGAAAATTATTTATTTTAAATGACCGATAGGGCAATCTAAAAGTAAAGTAAATATAGTTATTTGAAACTATGTTAATATTTATAGATTTCAGGGATTGGAGTGCTATTTCGTTATGTCTTCTTCTTGTCTCTTCTCGGGTAGTTGTCAATATTCTGCTAGCGGCGGAAATAAATTAAGTACTATGTGATTTTAAGTTGATTAACATTTCTACATAAATAAAATATACTCTCGAGTAATACAAACTCTTGCATGTTGATAATAGCCATAATTTTAAAAATACTTGTGAAATTTAAGACCATTATCAACAAACTAAAAAAAGTGACCAAGTGCAAGTCGGGCTTGCGCAATAAGTGTTCAGTACGTTGATTGCTTTTAAAATAAAATTTTTTGTTACGGAGGTATAAAATGAACAATGACTTCACAAAATACACCCCAAATGAGTTTTCAACAAAGTTTGTTTCCGATCTTAAATTTTTTGTTTTTTTTTATATACCCGATGAATTATTGAAGGTAATGCACTCGTGATAATTTTCGTTCAATCTACACCCTGTGGAGAATATTCCAGAACTTTTTCAAAATTTTTTGATCAGTACTTTTCGAAAACGAAAGTGTGCGCAAGTATTACATTATATATATTTTTGAACTCGTGTTTTCACAAGCTTTCATTTGACACCCCACCCGACGACCTGGTAATTTTTGTTTTGCACTTCCGATTGCACCCCTCAAAACTAACCCTTTGAGTCAAAATTTAACTTTCAAAACGACACGGCTCTGATGGAGCATTCAATTCCTATATTACAGCCAAATTTCAACTTTCTATATTAAATAGTTTCGGAGAAAATTAGGGTGTGACATACACAGACGGGCGGACAGACACCGAAGTGATCTTCTAAGTGAACACTTAAAATGAGCCAATAAAAGTTATAATCTTGTGTAATCGTGATTTGTTGTTAGTGTTACGAAGAAATAGAAAATGTTCTTAAAATATATTATCGAATTGGATAGATTTGGCGCTTACTTGATAAAAATCCATTTTTATAAACTTAAACACCTGTTGTTCAGATTTTCACTATATAGTGAAAATCTGAACAAAAGTTCGTCTTTTAATTTTCTATATTTTCGCTCCTTATATGGATGCCCTAAAGTAACTGACTGTTAATTTTAGGTTTTGGATAAAATTTAACTTTGGTGTAATAAGTAATATCACTACATACCTTAGGGCAATCTCAAAATACATTCTGCAAAGTTGTAAAAAGTAATTGACCATATAAGACATATACAACTGAAATTTATGCACTAATTAAAAATCAGTAATACACTTATATAATACTAATATTACGAAAAAATTGGTTCAAATTTCCTATAAACATCACTATTACTCCACGAAAAATTATTTACAATATGCAAGTTATTTTTACATGAACATTTCATGGCATATGAATGGTTTAAGGAAAGGGTCTAGGCGGTTAAGATGGTGAAAAGTGCCCCCAGCGCTTTTGAAAAACAAAAAATATCCTCATGTAGAACATAAAAAAATATGACTTTCCTGAAATTTTCAGCCCTCTAGACCTCCCCATAACCTCAAAAATCTATAAAACGTGATTTTCGGTTTTTTGGCGATATCTCCGGTTCTATTCATCGTAGAAACCTCTATTTTTTTCAAATTATAGGATTTTTATTGCCTAGAACATGCTATTTTTTTAAAAAAATTTTGGCGCGAAATTTAAATTGTTTTGAGCATTTTAAATTTTTAAAATTGAATTAAAAAAAAAACTAGGACTTACTCAGGCCCAAAAAAATATATATTGTGTATTTTATGTCAAACTATGCCTAGGAATTTTTTCAGATTTTTAGAGGTGGGGGAAAATGGTTACAAACGCGAAAAATCGTTTTTTTCGTTTTTTTTTTTTTTTTTTTTTTTTTTCTTTTTTTTTTTTTTTTTTTTTTTTTTTTTTTTTTTTTTTTTTTTTTTCCGCATTTTTATCTACTTTTGGGGCACAGAATTTCGTTGTAGATCCTCAGTTGCTTCAAAATTATCCTACAATTTGAAAAAAAAAGAGGTTTCTACGATGAATAGACCGGAGATATCGTCAAAAAAACGAAAATCACGTTTTATAGATTTTTGAGGTTATGGGAAGGTCTAGAGGGCTGAAAATTTCAGGAAAGTCATATTTTTTTATGTTCTACATGAGGATATTTTTTGTTTTTCAAAAGCGCTGGGGGCATTTTTTACCATCTTAACCGCCTAGACCCTTTACCTTCTAATTTAAGATGGCAGAACAGAATTATAACAAGATCGGATTCGATTTTTTAATCAGTAGGTCTAAAAACGGCGGGGCATATGTCCCTCCTAGCTCGCCCTCCCTTGACTTCGAACTATTAGAATTATAAGAGTTATATACTATTTCTAATTTATTTACTAGTAAACTATCTTCTATTGTATTCAAGAATGCACAGATATATCAGGAAATTCTAAACGTAATTGAATAATTTATTCGTTCATTTAAATAATATTTATAGTCGGCCTTTGCGATTTTATGGTATGGGAAATCGCAATTTGCATGCCGTATAAAGCGAAAAAACTGTTGACGTCGTTTTATGTCGGCCGTTATTTTCGGCCAATTAATAATGTGATGGTTGTGGCGGGAAATATATTTGTTGGAGAGAATTCTACAGATATTTAATTTCTAAATATGTAGAGCTTAAGATAGGATACTTCGTATGCATGACCACTGCATACGACTTTGTTATGTTATTTTCGCAGTTTTTAGCTCGGAAAGTTCGAAGTTCATATTAATTTTTCAATATTTCCGGTAGTATGTAAAGTAGTAGTAAAAATTATAGTTTCTAAGCAATGCCACGTTAAAAGGCAAGAGCGATATTTGATATGTTTTGCAAAACATTTTTATAGCACAAAATTTAGTTCACTGTACGAGAGAACGGTAGTTTATTAATAAATTTGAATTTCATATCAGTTTTTCAGAATTTTGAGATCTGATGTTTTTCTTTTTTATGGGTCTAGCACACGTGCTGCAAGGAAGTCCCTAAAGCGCTACAGGAGCGACACGTGCGCGGACAAAGCGATTCACGTTGTTCTTAAATCGCTGTAAATTGTACTTGCTGGGAAACATAGTCCTGGGCAAATTATTCCAAAGTGATGATGTTCTCCATATAAAGGTCTGCTTGAAAAGCGTTGTACGAGAAGTAAGAAGCTGAAGCTCATACGGATGTGAAGTATTACCGCGACGTGTACTTCTAACATGCACCATTCTGGAAGGAATTAAGCGGGCACCACATCCTTCGAACACCTTCCGTTCCGGGTCTCTAATCAGACGAACAGCTCTTCTCTGAATAGAATCCAACAAATGCAGTGTATGTTTGGAAGCGGAGCCCCAAACATGGGAGAAGTATTCCACAGTTGGTCGAATTTGAACTTTGTAAAGAATTAACAGTTGTTGTGGAGTGTAAAGCTTTCTGGTTCGAAATAATATTCCCAACTTTTGAGAAGCTCTCCTTGCTATGCCTGCAACATGTTCATGCCAGGACATATTTGCTCTCAAATTAACGCCCAACAAATTGAGTGACGATGTTAGAGGAATGAAGTGCCCCGACATAACTATGTCGGGTTCAGCAACGTTAACTTTTTTAGAAAAAACTGCCGTCTGGGTTTTTGTAGCGTTAAATTCCACTTGGTTATTATCACCCCAAGATAGAATTTCTTCCAGGTCTTTGTTAAGTTGAATGACTTCCTGCTATCTACGGATATTCGTCTGAGTAGCCGATGTCCGAGCGTTCAAAGTGAATGAAGAGATCAGCATACTGTCATCTTCAAAGCTGTAGATTGTTTTCAGCAGATCGTTAATGTAAATGAGAAAGAGAGTAGGAGACAGTATAGAGCCTTGAGGCACACCGGCGTTAATAGTGAAGGTGTTAGAAAGAAATCCGTCGACTGCCACTCGTAAAGAACGCTCGCTAAGGAAACATGAGAGCCATAAAGAGAACTTTTCAGACATACCATACGAGAGTAACTTAGCCAACAGCCCATCGTGCCAAACACCGTCGAATGCCTTGGATATGTCGAGAGCAACCGCTCGAGATTCTCCAAAGTGTTCACTTACGTTGTTCCAAACGTATGTTACATAAATCAGAAGATCTCCTGTTGATCTATTTTTACGAAAGCCATATTGGTGATCGCTAATAATGTTGAATCCTTCAAGATATTTTAGAAGATGCTGATTGATAGCCTTTTCCATGACTTTCCATATTATTGAAAGCGTGTCCTCTTTTACACCAAAATATGTGTTTTACTGTCAAAACTCGGAACGTACGGTATAAGTAACTTTATAATTTCCTTTAAATCTGCAAAACGCCATTAATTTAAATAAATAACAGAACATTTTTTGGTAAATCTGTTGAAATTTTACCTACAATTTATTGCAGAGTTATCGATTTTGAAATAACTCAACATTCTAAATTTATTGCCAGCAGGGATGGTTGAGAACGATTTATTGGTTATCTAATAGTTTCGGAGAATGATAATGATAAACTGTCGAAAAAAAAAATAAAACTTCTTTTACTTTTGATTCATAACTATTTTGGTTTTAAACTTAAATAAAAATAACCGGTCAAGTGCAAGTTGGACTTGATTAGTGTTCCGTACGTTGATTGCTTTTAAAATAAGTTTTTGTTACGGAGATATAAAATGATCAATGACTTCATAAAACACACTCCAAAATGAGTCCAGCTTCGTCCTGGCCCAATAGAATGAACAACTCGGCAGGCGGTTAGTGTCAAAATTTCGGGTCGCCCTCTTGATCTATATGTAACAGTACAATTGTAATTGTAATAACATAAACAATAATAATTGTAAGTACAGTTTTTTATTGTTATTAGAAAGTCGTACTTACTTCTTGAAATTAGAAGAATGAATGCTTTCTCGGAGAAGAAATCGTAGAAAAAAGTCTAACTTGATACGTTTTAATACTGACAACTCACATAACCAAAAATCGTGATTGGGTTCGTGTTAACAAGTAATTATTTATAGACTCTCGTTTGTTATTAAATTATTCATTAAATGAAATATTTATTAGGACTTTGCTTTACAGCTTAAACTGATATACAGTTAACAAAAGCAGGATGGTAGGGTGATGGTACAGTAATTAAAAAAAAAAATAACCGGTCAAGTGCAAGTTAAACTTGCGCAATTAGTATTCCGTATGTTGATTGCTTCTAAAATATAATTTTTTGTTGCGGAAGTATAAAATGATCAGTGACTTCACAAAACACACCCCAAATGAGTTTTCAACAAAGTTTATTTCCGATCTTTACTGAAAACTGTGGAGAATATTCAAGAATTTTTTTAAAATTTTTTGATCAGTACTTTTCGAGAAAAGAGGGAGACAACGATTTTTCGCAATTTTTTAAAAATAATACAAAGAAAAGTGTGCGCAAGTATTACATCATATATATTTTTAACTCGAGTTTTTACAAGCTTTCATTTGATACCCCACTCGATGACAAAGTTAAAAAAAAATTTTTGCACTTCCGATTTCATCCCCCAAAACTAACCCCTTAAGTAAATTCCTATACTAGTACAGAATTTCAACTTTCAATGTCAAATAGTTTTAGAGAAAATCGGACAGACACCGAAATAGTATTATAAATGTTCCATACGGAACACTAAAAATACCTCTACTTGATATTATTCTATATTAACCGATGGTTGAAATTAAAATAATATTTGTTTCAAAGAAAATTAATAGCAGACCTAATTTCAATGTCTAAGGGTGGGGTTAGGGTTACAGAAACTTAAGTAAGTAGATTATTTTTCAATGCCATGGGGAACGAGTAAAAGGCAAAAAAGTCATATATTTAAAAAACAAAAAGTAATAGTTCGTAAAAATAAACTAGCATTTTTTTTTTAATTCTAAAGTATTCATTCCTTACCAACAATTTCTTAAATCATTCGAATAATACTCAGTAGTATCAAATCGAAACTTATTAGCGTTTCTTGCATCTGTAAAAAAATGTTACTTTTCTACTTCAAAGTAGTGAATCTGAACAGCAGACACAACAGTCAGCGTATTTGCTTAAAAATATTTACTTTAATTTGTTATTTTTTATTATTATTACTATTTGAAACTAGGAGGTAGAAAGAAAAAGGTAGAAAGCCTAAAATAAAAAATCTCTACCAGACAAGATTGGAAAACGAAATAAATAAAAACCCAGTATTAAAAGAAGAAGACATAGAAGACAGTTGGAGAAAGATCAAGGATAACATTATAAACGCAGCAAAGGAAGCACTGGGGGAACGTAAAATAAACACAACATCAAGAAGACCGAATAATATACCTTGGTTGTGCGAGGAAGTGAAATTAAAATGCCAAGAAAAAACAAAAGCCTATCTTAAACATAGATCAAGAAAAACCAGAGAAACATATGAAGAATATAAGAAAGTCCGCAATGAAGCACACTAGTGAGAAAAAAAAAAGAAAATGGAACACTGGGAAAGGTTCTCTAAAGAAATGGAACATGACTTTTATGGTATGCAAAAGGAGATTTGGAGAATGATACGTGGGCAGCGAAAAGAAATGAGAGAATTAATAGAAGTAAGAAACATCGAAAAAGATACATGGATAAATTATATAAAGCAACTTTATAATACAACAGAAAATTTGGCACCCGAAACACCAGAAATAGTAATCAACGAAACATCAGAAATAAATGATAAACAGGTGGAAGAAACTCTCAAAAAATTAAAAAACCGAAGATCAGCTGGTAAGGGCAGAATATAAAATGAACTATTAAAGTACGGAGGAGTGAAATTGACTAAAAAATTGACAAAGCTCATAAACAAAATAATACAGGGATCCCGAATACCACAAGAATGGAAAACAAGCATAATGATATCACTTTTTAAAAAAGAAGAAAAAAACCGATCTAAATAATTATCGAGGAATTAATTAACCTCCTGTGCACAACTTTAAAACTCCACTTACACAGCTTTCCGAAGAACAACAAGGATTCAGGAGCGGATGATCCTATAACGCCGCAGTATTTATAATCAGACAAATTACTAAAAAATCAATTGACTATAACAGACCAGCGTTCTTATGCTTTATAGATTTGGTAAAAGCATTTGATAGAGTACCGCTGCAAGACGTAGTGCACACACTTTAAGACAAGAATATTCCATTGGATATAATAATGAGCAATAAAGAGATACAAATGTTGTGTTACGCCGACGATACTGTCCTAGTCGCTGGAAATGAAGATGACTTGCAGAGATTATTACATCAATTTATATTTATCAAAAAATATCGGCTGAAAAAACCAAATCAGTAGTTATCCCCAAGGAACCAATTAGGTGCAAGCTGGAAAGCGATAATCAGATTATAGAGCAGGTGATGACAATTAAGTATTTAGGAATTAACTTATCAAATAATAACAACATAGAAGAAATAAAAGAACACATAATAAAAGCCAGTAGAATAGCAGGATGCTTGAACGACACGATTTGGAAAAATAAATACTTGAGAACAGAAGTAAAATCTCGTATATATAAATCTGCAGTTATGACCTACATAGCGGAGACAAGACCAGAAACACGCAAAACTCAGAGATACTTACAACCAAGTGAAATGAAAACATTAAGAAGAATTGCAGGAAGAACACTTTGGGATAAAGAAACAAATGACAACATAAGGCACATATGTGAAGTAGAGGACATTAACACGTGGATAAGAAACAGAATGGAACCAACATATAAAGAGAATGACCGAACGACGATTAGTGAAAATAGCTCGAGATAAAACACTGGTGGGCCGAAGGAGTATAGGACTCCCACGAAAAAGATGGAACGACGACCTGGAGCGATACAATAAAGAAAAACAGACAGGAATGCCTAATATAAAGAAGAAGAAGAAGACTATTTGAAACCACTTTAATAAACTGACTTAAAGTAGAACTGAACCCTTGGAATAAATATGATTATTAAAGTAAAATACTCTCAGAGCTTACACGAAAAGTTTCTGATTTATTGAGATTAAAACTATCTATGAGTTTACTGCACCCGAAACCAGATTTCTTATAGATATTCTATAAAGAATAGTACTAATTTTTGTCAGTGGCAAAGGTATCGTAAATTCGAAATTTTACGTCCTGTATCAGGTCAGTCAAATTTTTGAAAGTGGAGCATCACTTGCACTAAATATTGAGCACCATTTTGAAGCTTTATCTGTCCTATGAATACATCCTAAATATCCAGTCGATCTGTCGAGTAATTCATTGTTTATCAGCTGGTTAAAGTCGATGTATTTGAGTATTTGTCAAAACTAGAAAAAATCGAATATCGTGTAGTGATAAAATTCTTGGTTTTGAAAGGTTTATATGTAAAGTTAGTGAAAGTATTAAAGGAGTCTGCCCCTTCGTCTCCAACTGTTCATAGATGGACGAGTTTAAAAGCGTGAATGATGATCCTCGTTCAGGACGTCCAAAAACTGCAACAACTGAAGAAACTGTGCAAGAAAAAGATATGGTAATGGAAGACCGTTGATTAAGCGTTGATGATTTAGATATGGCAATAGGCATCTCACATGGGTCAGTACATGAAATCTTAACTTAATGTTTTGGGTATGGGAAAGCTATTCACAAGATGGGTGCCGCATTTACTAACATCGGAACAAAAACGCATTCGAGAAAAACTTTCTAAACAACATTTGGCTCGTTCTATAAAGAATAAAACTGATTTTGTGCGTCGATTTGTAACTACGGATGAGACTTGGGTTTATGAGTATGATCCTGAACTGCGACAACAAACGGCACAGTGGACTGAGCACGGTTGTTTAACTCCAAAGCCGCCAAAGTGTCAAAGTCGTCCAAAGAAATTCTAGCATCAGTTTTCTGGGATGCAAAAGGAATTTTGTTAATTGATTACCTCTAAACCGGTAAAACAATCACAGGAAAATATTATTGCAACCTTTTAGACCAGCTGGATAAGAAAATTCGTGTGAAAAGGCACGGTTTGCAGAAGAAAAAAACATCTTTCATCATGAGAATGCACCTGCTCACAGAGGTGCTTTAACAACGGCAAGACTGGTCGGATCAAAGTACGAATTGTTGGAACATCCACTCTATTCGCCAGATCTAGCTCCGTCTGACTTCCATCTTTTCCCAACCTCAAAACATTTCTATGTGGGAAGAGTATTTCAACAAATGATGATATGATAGCATCCGTAGATGGGTCTTCCGGAAAACCACTTCAGAGATGGGGTAAATGAATTCGAAAATCGCTGAAAAAATGTATTCAGCTTAAGGGAGAGTATACTAAAGAATAAATGTATTTCGACTCATTAATTCATCTTGTTTCATTTCCGCTTTCAAGACTTATTTACTGACCAGTAATATCGGAAAAAAATATTTTGTTCGATACTGTACTGTAGCAAAATGCTGCCACTCTTATTAAAAAAATTAATAACTTTTATACCATTAGTGTTTTATTGCCTGGCACTAAAAATATGTGGCTTGTAAATACTTAGCCATGAAATAGGAGCAGCAGCTATTAAAATTTGTAAAAAGTTAATACCATCCGAAATTATCCGGGGTCCTATATTACCAAACTTTCCTTTATATCAAAAGGCAAAGGCTTTTATTAAATATAATAAATAATTATTTGCATGGCCTATACGTTTCAGCATCTAATACCATCTTGGTTAACTATAGGTAATAACAAAATTGTTGTCAGCTTCGTAGTAGTTTTTTAGTGCTTTACAAAATAGAAACTTTTCTTTGATGTCCTCCAAAACGAGTAACTGGGAACATGAACTAACATCGGTAGACTCGTCAAGTTGAAAGAAAAAGACAGGAGATGCCTTTATGAATTGTGTTGTTGGACAAGGAAATATTAGGCATTTTAATATCACTCGCTTCTCCAAGAATTAGCTTAACTGACTTTAAAAAACAGGGTTTGATGAGGGTTTCTGCAATTGTATGCAAAAAAAAAACAGTAAAACGGACCGAACAGTCGAAAAGCTAAAGAAAAATGGTTTAGCAAACAAGAGGTTCACAAAATACTGGTAAAAAGAAAAACATAAAACAAATTAAAAAAAATATAATTACTAGGGAGCTCTGGAAATAATCGTTCACATTTGAAATTATTATACAATATAATATTTATTACCTAAGGTATCACCCTAAAGCAATAAATTACATTTGGTTATAAATTTTTTGAAACTTACTAACGGTCGTCGTTCAGCAAGTTATTATATATTTTTCTACATGTATAATTTTAAATTGGAAAGATTATATTCACATATTGCCGGCCTCTGCAGAGTAATGGATTAAGAACCTGCATGTTAAACCCATATCGCCGGTTCGATTCAGGCAATCGGCTGGGAATTATGTGTGTATTTTTAGATAGTAGTTAATGCAGAAATGCAATAACGTCGGTGCTAGTACTACCCCGATGTCTTAAAAATGCCGTGAAATACACATGTATGTTTCGGCACCTGACCAATGTTAACGGATATTTTACCATCTCCTTTAATATACCTCATTAGAGATATAATAAGAACAAAGGTAAAAATTCCTATAGTGTTAGGGAGGTAGACTATAAAATAATGTAAAAATTTCAAGTATTTTTGTTGTGCTGCAGTGTTAAAAAGTCTGCTGCTTGTTCCTTGAGTTGTTTCTTCGGATTAAATTCTTTAAAACCTTTTCGCTACTAACAATGTACTTTGTGTTTATCTTGTTGAATAAAACGCAAGAATTTCGTTTTTATCCACAGTTAACAGGAAGATACAGTTTTTTTAAAAGAGGGAATATGAATTGATTAATCTCAACCTTTTCCTATTTATATTATAATTTTCTTGTAGGCGATTTCGTCTACAAAAGATGAAGCATTCGCCCAATCTAATTGAAGATACCAAGAAACAAACAAAAGTTTTTTTATTGTTCTAAACATGTACGACTTAAAACAAGCATAAACGAAGAAAGATAAATGAAAATTTTAACATTTATTGTTTTCTTTTCTCCTTCACTAACTGACCTGAACAAAAAAATAGTTTAATTGAAAATGTTAATCAAATCGTTGGCACACCTCCTGGGCTGACATCCGTTTGTTCATAAAACAGAGCGATTAAAAAGTAAAAAAAGGAGACCCTCTGTGCTGAGTTCGTTTTCGATTAACATGGTAATGGGATAGAATTCATTATAAGAGGGCCTTAGATCATTTTTACTGTTCTTTTAACTCTCAGATGTTTGACGGTGAAATGATGGAATTAATCAACCCAGGGAATTAAATAGTAATATTTTATTCATGTATATTTAAATTGTTTTATAAATTAAATTTCTAATTAGAAAAAACTGTTTGCACAGATAACGATGACGGAACTACTAAAAATTGCAGGGCATTTATAGTGAACATTTAATTAACTACACTGGATGAGTTTTTAAATTATCATTCTTCAGCAACTAAACATTACATAACTAAATTGGAACCAAGAAGACCAGTTAAGTTATAAGTGATTTTCATTGTTCATTTGTTCAACCATAATAAAGAATGATACTATATGAGTAAATAACAGAAATGCCTATATGTTAAAAATGAACTCAGGCCAGCATCTTGATACCAACATCATATTGAATAATATGGTCAGTACTAATTTTTTTAAACCCAGATCTAACATATCTGGGATATGTCTTCAGTTATATGACCATTTTCCTAAGTAATATCACATCCGAGACATTAGAAAATTAGCACTAAACAATTCTTGCTTTTATATATATATATATATATATATATATATATATATATATATATATATATATATATATATATATATATATATATATATATATATATATATATATATATATAAAAAATGCAACGTCTCTGTCTTTTTTTTTTAAAACATACATATGTTCTCTGGCCAGGTTATAGGCTATATTTTATTACGATAGGTAGCATAAGGAATGAGCAGTGACGATAATAGTGAATGAAGTTGGAAAAAAGTTTGCCGCTAGCGAGTTCCCTTGCAATACACAGCCTAAAACATTAAATATGGAACATTATTATATAGCAGAGAATATCTATACTCTATAATCTATAATATATATAAAATGCAATGTCTCTCTGTCTGTCTGTCTGTCCATTAGTGCTTTTATCACGCGAGAACCACTTATCCGATTTACGTGTCTTTTTTTAAATTCATACATACTATATTCTTCGGCCAGGTTATATAATAATAATAATAATCTGTATCTATAATATATATAAAATGCGACGTCTCTCTGTCTGTCTGTCTGTCCGTTAGTGCGCTTATCCCTCGAGAACCACTTATCCGATTTACGTGATTTTTTAAATTCATACATATGTTCTTTGACCAGGTTATAGATATATACTTTATTACATCTATAATATATATAAAATGCAACGTCTCTCTGTCTGTCTGTCAGTCTGTCTGTCTGTCTGTTGATGCGCTTATCACTGGAGAATCACTTATCCGATTTACGTACTTTTAAAAACATATATATGTTCTCTGGCCAGGTTATCTATCTAATATATATAAAATGCAACGTCTCTCTGTCTGTCTGTCCGTTAGTGCGTTACGTGCTTTTTTTTAAAACATACATATGTTCTCTGGCCAAGTTATAGGATATATTTTATTGCGTTAAGTAACATACAGAATAAGCAATGACGATAATAGTGAATCAAGTCGGAAAAAAGGTTACCGTTAGCGCGTTCTCTTGCAATGCACTGCCTAAATCATTAAATATGGAACAATATCATGTTGCAAAGAATATAATCTATATAAAATGTAACGTCTCTCTGTCTGTCTGTCTGTCCATTAGTGCGCTTATCCCTTGAGAACCACTTATCCGATTTACGTGTTTTTATAAATTTATACATATGTTCTATATAATTCGATATAAGCCTAGATAATGGGAGATAAGGTAAGATAATGTGAGATAAGTATAAATAATGAGAGATAAGGAGAATTAATGGAGATAAGCAGAGATAAGTCTAGATAATGGGAGTTATGGTGGGGGTTATGGGAGATAAGGAGAAATATTGCGTGATAAGTCGAGATAAGCCTAGATAATGGGAGATAAGGGAGATAATGGGAGATAAGGAGAAATAATGGGAGATAAGGAAAAATAATGGGAGATGAGCAGAGATAAGCCTAGATAATGGAAATTATATAGAGACAATGGGAGATGATAAATAATGGGAGATAAGGAGAAATATTGCGAGATAAGTCGAGATAAGCCTAGATAATAGGAGACAAGGTGAGATAATGGGAGATAAGGAGAAATAATGGGAGATAAGGAGAAATAATGGGAGATGAGCAGAGATAAGCCTAAATAATGGAAATTATGTAGAGATAATGGGAGATAAGGGAAAATAATGGCAGATATTTTATTACGTTAGGTAACATAAGGAATAAGCAGTGACGACAGTAGTAAATCAAGTCCACGCGAGCGGAGCCGCGGACACGGCTAGTATATATATATATATATATATATATATATATATATATATATATATATATATATATATATATATATATAACCGGTTTCGAGTGACCAAGAATTTCTCTGCGAATTGTTACAAAATCATTGAAGGTTTGATGAAAATACATCTAAAAGATGCATAGCACTGATGAAATAACTCATTTCTATCGAAGGAATCCAATTCTAACATATAAAAAATACTAATACTGTTCGTTTGAGTGTTTATTACACTGATGGGTAGTAATTGATTTATTAATATTACGCCCAAGTATGGTTTTCTATTAATTAAAGAAACCATAAAATTGTCCTGCTATACCTACCAACAAGCCAAAATGAAGTTTTAATATCTCTACTGCAGAGACTAAAGAAAACAACACACCTAGTAAGATTCTTAATTCTATATATTTTTAAAGGATCAGATACGAAGTTTTCTTTTCAAAACGCAGCTGCTGATAATTTCCACAATGCCTTTCCTTTTTCCTATACATAAAGATTTAGAGAAATAAATGATAGGGTAACATTTTAAATAAATGTCACATTAAAATCATAAGAGTTACACAATATAGTGCTTTCTCAGCAATAAAAATTATACACTTATTCAAAGGTGAATTCGACGTTGGTTTTCAAAACTATTAAACGACGAAATAGCTCATAATACACATTAGGCTTATCAAATATATAACAGTTTAATTCATTCATTTTATTTCTACAGACGAAAGCTTCAATTTAGTTAATCTGCACTTCGCTTGATTACACAGGTCCACAAAAAAGGTGTTGTTCTTGGCCAACTTCTTTTTACCACTGCTTAAATGTCCTCAAATTTGTCGTAGTCGTAGGTCAAAGTAAATTTCAAATTCGTTTTCAGAGCATCACAATACATAGGAATATGTTAATTTGATCAGAAAATATTTACTCTGCCTTGGTTTTCGTAAATAGGAGTCAATTATTTTCATGCATGTATTTTCTTAACGTATTTTCAGATATTGCAGTCTCATTCTGGTGGTAAGGTAGGTTTTAAAACACAATACATGTCTTCTATTTGGTTTTTGTTCAAGAACAGCACCTGTGTTATAAACTTTCTAATTATCAGTACTACCTTGACTACCTTTTTCAAAATATTTTAGGGATAAAGACAGATCTATTGTAAAAACTTTTTTAACCCTAAACCTAACCATTGAATTCATTTTACCTAACAATTTAACACCAATATATTCCTGCAATGGGTTTTATAAATTATTCAAAACGCAACATTTAAAATATTTTTCAATTTGTACAAATGAAAAGTTTAAATTGCAAACCCACATGCAAATGCTTTTAATTGCTATTTTGAATAAATAGACCGATGTACCATGTTTAAATAACAAATGTATTCATTCTATACTCGCTTTTGTATCTAAAACTCGATTTTAAAGGTGATAAATTGCCAGTTTTCCTAACTCGACAGCCTTAATATCCTATTTTCTACCTTCCTATCTACCCAGCAACATTACGTTCTCTCACTCAATTTGCGCGAAATATCACAGGTGAGGGGACAAAATTAAACTAGAAGTTTTAAAATTCCCGTTGCGTACGACCCGTCATCCCTCGAAAAAGATAAATGATCGTCAGAGACCGAAAAGTAAATGTTACACCAAGAGTAAAAAACATCAATAATAGAGTATTCTATTTTATTTCCTATAAAGTTTGATTTTTATTCGCTTAACAAGGGCTGCAAACGCAACATTTAAATATTTTTTAGTTCAAATATTCAAATTTTGTCCTTTTAAATTTTACACTGTTTAGGGCTTACATTATGTAATAGATCAAGAGGGCGACCCGAAATTTTGACTTGTCGACTAACCGTCTGCCTAGTTTTTCATTCTATTAGGCGAGTCGAGTAAAACCCTTTAACATTAATTTTGCTGCTACATCCAAACGTGGACTGTCGTTTAACTACTTAAATCAAGTACGATAACATTTGTTGACACTAAAAAAGTCGAGCGCCCCAAAGGGCAGGCGCCGCCGAGACCGGACCTAGCTTTAGAGCCCAAAAGGCGTCGATCCAAAAATAGACTGTCATTTAACCATATAAAGTCAATAATATTAGTTGGTTTTTGATAAAATAAGAGAGAACCTGCAAAAGGCAGACGCCGCCAATACCGGAGGACGAAGCTGAACCCGCTTTTTCCAGCCAACAATGGAAGTTTTTCGAGTTTTTGAATAAGTAAGACAGTAAGTCCCAAGTTTTGAGTTCCACGCGTCTACCCAAGTTATTTTTGGAAAATTTTGGCCTTAATTAATAAAATATCACGAGGACAGACGCCTCGCTTATATCCGAACAAGTCAAAGCATTTTCAAAGTTCAAAAAAAATTGAAATTCTGATAGTGCAGACGCTATTATAGGTTTTACATAAAATTCGTACCGGATGAGTGAAATTATTATTTTTTTATGTTTTTCGACCCATAGAATTTGAATTTGCCATTCTCAAGGCCCCATAGTGCTCGGGCCTTTCGTAAATGTAAACGTAAATTTTTCTGGTACGAATTTTATGTAGAACCTATAATAGCGTTTATACTATCAGAATTTCGTTTTTTTTTTTAACTTTGGAAACGCCTTGGCTTGTTCGGGTACAAGCTAGGCGTCTGCCCTCGTTTATTGATTAAGGCCCAAATTTTCCAAAAATAACTTGGGCAGACGCATAAGACCCAAAACTTGGGACATACGATCTCATTTTTTTTATGGGTCTAGCACACGTGCTGCAGGGAAGTCCCTAAAGCGCTCCAGGAGCAGCATGTGTACGGAAAAAGCGATTCATATTGTGCTTGAATCGCTGTAGATTGTACTCGGTGGGAAACACAGCCCTGGGCAAGTCATTCCAAAGGGATGATGTTCTCCATATAAAAGACTACTTGAAAAGCGTTGTACGCAGAGTAATAAGCTGAACCTCATACGGATGTGAAGTATTAGCGCGACGTGTATTTCTAACATGCACGGCTCTGGGAGGAATTAAGCGGGCTACATCCTTCAAACACTTTCCATGAAAATACTTGTAGAACAGACTCGAGCGCCAGTCGCCAACCGTTCTTCGATGTTCCAGCGAATCAAGGCCGCCGGTCAGTTCCGGGTCTCCAATCAGACGAACAGCTCTTTGAACAGAATCCAACAAATGCAGTGTATGTTTGGAAGAGGAGCCCTAAACATGGGAGCAGTATTCCATAGTTGGTCAAATTTGAGCTTTGTAAAGAACTAATAGTTGTTGTGGAGTGTAAAGCTTTCTGGTTCGAATTAATATTCCCAACTTTTGAGAAGTTCTCCTTGCTATGCCTGCAACATGTTCATGCCAGGACATAATTACTCAAAAACTCTGGAAAAAGCGAGACCAGCTTCGTCCTCGTCACAATTTAACTTTCAAAACTACACGGCTCTAATCGGGCCATCAATTCCTATATTAGCACCAAATTTCAACTTTCTACGTCAAATAGTTTCAAAGAAAAATCGGCTGTGACAGACTTACAGACATCGAAGTGATCTCAAAAGTTAAAATATAAAAATATGATTTGAATTTTAATTCAATGTTAATTGCTCGACAACAAATAAGCTGTTTACATTTCCATTTTGTCAGAACATTAAATCGATGGTCGAAAAATTAGACATCTACGTTGATTCTCTTTTATTTTGAATGAAAATATATGTATAAAATATAGATTTTGTGTGTGGGTGTGTGTGTCAATATTTCATAAATTTACATTACAAATATAAGCTATGTTTTAACGCACTGCTATTGCCTGTAGAACTTTGTAATTTAAATTTCAAATAAAATATTACCACCGTTTTATCTCTCTGATCACCATTGCTCCTGCCATCCTTTATAGATATTTGATTTCGCTATGACTATCCTTTACGTAGCATACTCTATATTTAAATTCAACTCTATTCTTTTATGGGCATAGCACACGTGCTGCAGAGAAATACCTAAAGTGCTACAGGAGTGGGAAACATAGTCCTGGCCAAATCATTCTAAAGGAAACAGGTTATCCACATAAAAGACTGTTCGAAAAGGGTTGTACAAGGGGTGACAAGCTAAACCTCATGCGAATGTGATGTATGAGCGTGACGTGTATTTCTAGCCTGCACCGTTCTAGGAAGAATTAAGCGGGCTACATCCATCGAACACTTTCCATAAAAATACTTGTAGAATCGACTCAAATCGCCAACCGTTCTTCGATGTTCCTAAGAATCAAGGCTGCTGGTCAGTTCCGGATCTCCAATCGAGCGAACGTCTCTCTTCCCAAGAGAATCCAACAAATGCAGTGTATGTTTGGAAGCAGAGCCCCAAACATGGAAGCAATATTCCACCCTTGGTCGAAGCTTTATACAGAATTAACAGTTGTGAAATGTAAAGCTTTCTAGTATGAAATAATATTCCTAGCTTTCGAGAAGCTCTCTTTGCTATGTTATATGTTCATGTCAAGACATATTTGCTGCCAAGTTAACACCCAACAAATGTCGGATTCTGTAACATTAACTTTTTTAGAAAAAACTGCTGTCAGGATTTTTAAAGAGTTAAATCCTACTTAGTTGCTGTCACCGCAAAAAGGGATTTTTTCCAGGTCTTTATTAAGTTGAATAACTTCCTACTGTGTTCGGATATTCATGAGTAGCCAATGTTCGGGCGTTCAAAAAAAAAAAAATGTTAAAAAATAAGCATATTGTCATCTGCAAAGCGTAGATTGGATTCCTGGTCATTCCCAATAGATCGTTAATGTAAATAAGAAATAGGGTAGGAGAAGGTATGGAGGTATTAGGAAGAAATCCGTCAACTATTACTCGTAAAGGACGCTTTTCAGACATATCATAAAATCATAGTTTAGCCAACAATCTGCATGCCAAACACGGTCGAATGTCTTGGATATATCATTCGAAACATGTGTTAACCTGTACTTACGAAAGCCTTATTGATGGTAGTTAATAATATTGAATCTATCTAGATATTTTAGAAAATGCTGATTGATAGCTTTTTCCATAAATTTCGACATTATTGAAAGCAGTGAAACTGCCAGGTATTCTTGCCTTTTTTGGGTAGCGGAAGGAAATATTTCCTTTCTGTAGGATAGGTTGAAAAGTCTACAGAAAACTAGTGATAGTTCGTCAGCGCATTTTCTAAGTACTAAGGCAGATATTCCATCAGCGCCAGAAGATTTTTTGGTGTCTAGCTTTATTAAAATACGTATTATGCCATCCTGTCTTAAGACCATATCGGGCATCCTTGACTGCACATTGAGAATATTGGGTGGTGTTTTCGTTGGAAGTCGAGAGTTCGGCTAACAAGTTGGCTTTCTCAATAGATATTGTTGCAATATATCTTGCTGTGTGTGACGGTATATGTCAATTTTACTCGTACATATTTGATGCAAAAAGCATATATTTTCCTGAAAAAAAAACAAAATCAAGATATTTTGTTTTTTTTTTTTTCATGCTAATGGAGAAAAAAACACTAAAAAACTTACTTTACAAATATTAATGTCAAATTAACGTCGAAGTCGTATGTATCCTTAGACATATGTAGATAATTTGAATTGCAGTTTTAGAAAAAAAAATCTAATTTAACCAGTCGCTCCAAACATGTTACATTACACCACGGTTTTCATCATTAAATTTGAGAGAGATGTCAAGATTTGCCTTTATGTACTCAAGACCTTGTTCTTGTGTATATTTAGTCTAACCAATACTGATTTGTAGCAGTAGTAAGTAAACAGAGTGTATAAATCTTGTAACTAGTCTGACGCCGGCCTTATTGCAAGTTTAAATAAAGTGTCCACAGATCAAGCAAAGAGCATGAATATTTAATCCGATTGTATAAAGTATTTATTTACAGAGGATAGTTGTTTAACAAGCATTTGTTTGAGAAGGTCTAACAATGAGATAAGACAGATTAAAACAATATGTTGTGCAATTCATTTTTTTTTTCTTTTTATGTGGCTATACCATTAAAGACAGTAACTCTGGAATTTTAGACTGGCAATTTAATCGGTAATGTTACTAGTATTATTTCGTAAATTTCCGTTAAGACTAAGGTCAAAATTATCTAGAGTAACAAATTTAAAAAATCAAGGGTTGCACATTTTTAAATATATTTTTTTGAATTTCATTTTTTATACTCTTAAATATTACTGTTGTCAAAATTTATAATTTATTATCTGAGAACTGCATTGTTGTCTTTAGTACGCACCATAAGAAATACTCAAAAACTTTCAAATTTTAGTTGATGTCGATATATAACTCTTAGAAAAATGTAGTACCAAAAGTAATTAAAATGGAAGATGAAATCATCTCATAGTAGGAATCTATTGTCATAAATCTTTGGATTATGCTTAAGTCAACAAGAAAACAAAGATTTAAGAATTCCTAAATTACCAGTAGTTTGTCGTTCATGCAAGTTTTTGATAATTTACCCATAACATTTGGTAAAAAAGGTTTAGTACATAAATAAGGTTAATATTAACTTAAATAGTATAATTAGCTGCAATTATCAATTTCGTTTTATCATCAAGGTACTAAATGCAAAATTTCAGCTTTACTTGTTACTTCTGGTTGCAGGTAAGTATGCATATAAGTATGCATATATAAGTATATATATATATATATATATATATATATATATATATATATATATATATACATATATATATATACATATATATATATATATATATATATATATATATATATATATATATATATACATATATATATATATATATATATATATATATATATATATATATATATATATATATATATATATATATATATATATATATATATATATATATATATATATATATATATATATATATATATATATATATATATATATATATATATATATATATATATATATATATATATATATATATATATATATATATATATATATATATATATATATATATATATATATATATATATATATATATATATATATATATATATATATATATATATATATATATATATATATATATATATATATATATATATATATATATATATATATATATATATATATATATATATATATATATATATATATATATATATATATATATATATATATATATATATATATATATATATATATATATATATATATATATATATATATATATATATATATATATGTATATATATATATATATATATATATATATATATATATATATATATATATATATATA
>CM032449.1:80873828-80913828 GCA_019049505.1 Pachyrhynchus sulphureomaculatus | reverse complement strand
AGACAAATTCCATTTTTTCAGCAGTTTTTTACTAATCTCTCATACGTCAATTCATCTCGGAACGCGTCTCGCCGTAACACTGCTTTTCAGCCAAGCTAGGGTCGACGAAGAAAGAGAACAAAACTCATTATACTTACTGCATTACTAGCACAAAGAATAAGTACTACACAATACAATAAAATACAATAATTTGTTGAAGGTTGCTTAAAAACACAGTGACGTGTTTTTTCTCCATCGTAAGAAGATAATTCTTTAAGAATAAATTTGTTTTTCTCATACCTAAAGAACCTCTTGGACCTGCCATAGATTTTTTTAATTTAGAACAATCGATGATGGTGTCCCCCATCACAGAACATCCTATAATTGAATTAGAGGATGAAAATGCTCCTCCAAGAAAAAGAATTAAATTTTGTGATTAATAAAAACATTAAACCTTTTTGAAGTTTTTGTCTGCTAGGGAGGAATAGTTAAATAAATATTTACTGATTTATACTTTTATTTACAACAATTTCTATAATTATAGAATAACTTTACATTGGGTAATACGCAATGGTATGGATTAATGTTCTTATAAAAGTAACATTCTAGAATCTTCTTAAATCGACTTATTTAGATTCGAGTTTAATTTAAATGTTGTTTATGTACTCTCCATCCAAAAATGTCTTTAAAAAATTCAGATTTTCGTTTTCTTTTGCATAAATTCAGTTTGGAGATTGGTAAACCGTTAACAGCTGCACATCTTTTAAACTCCCCCTGCCCTCGTCATAAATTGCTAACTCTTTGGAAATATAGCCAAAAGAGCATGTCATGTCAATAAATATGTCTAATTCGAGCAAATCCATGTTTGATACTGACTTCAAATTGTCAATAAAAAGATCGTATGGATTTCATTCGGATTTTTTAGTTTTTTTTTCTGTTAATTTTTTGTTCCTTTCTTCGCTTCGGCACATATATACATCATAATTTGGGAGGAAGAGGCATATATTATTAATATTTAAAATTTATTATTATTAATTTTGGGTCAAAGAGTTACTGTTTCTTGAGAGGAGTTACTCTGTTTGTAAGAATAGGAGGAGGAGATATTCCCACAAACTGCCTACTGAAATACTTTAGTTCTTCTTTGAGAGACTTCTCTCTTCTTGTGGTGATGCTTAGTACTACTAGGTCGTTCACGAGTCTTTCGTAGTTTAAGGATATAGAACATGTTATCACACAGAAAAGTATTAAAGAGCATCATAGATTATTGAGTTTTCAATTTAATATTGTAGTTTCTCATTTTTTATTATTCAAAATTATAAAAAATATATATACAGCAAAGTCCGTTCATAACGAACTCCAGAAAATCACTAAATATGGTTCGCTATATCCGAAGTTCGTTGTTACAAACAGTAAACAAAATCTAATATCATTTTTCACTACTTTTTTATTTAGATTAGGCGCTAATGCTTAGAAAAATGAATAATAACAATTATTAAATTAAAAGAAAAAGTCACACTAAAGTTATTATTATGTATGTTGGTACATATACGAGTATAAACGAAAACATTAAAATACGTAGTTTATACAATAAAATCAATAATTTTCGTTTGTACAATTTTACTGGAAATGGTGTTTATATAATTGTTAGGGTCACAAAAACTACTCCGTATATGTTCAGGAACTTCACGAGATTCTAAAAATTGCTAGTTTCAGTCATTTGCTCAGTCATTTCTGAAATGGATGGAACATAAATATTATCTCCTTCTCCAAGCTCGTCTTCGTCGTCATTATCGCTTAAAATCTTTCCAGAAGTCACTGATGTCACAATTTGATCATCAGTTAATATTTCTCTCGTCATTAATTCATTATCAGCACATACATATTCTTCAAAACTAAAGTGATTAAACATCTTTTTAATCTCGATTTCCACTATACTTTGTTGAATGTCAGCATCGTAAACAAATTCTAGACAATCAGTAGGATCTTGTCGATGTTTTTCAATCCACTGAGTCGACGGTAGCTGATGATCTGAGTCATACCTACATTCCTTCCTTAAAAATCCGCCACACTGAAAACAGTTTGCAATGGTTTCTTTACTGACTCTTTGCCAAGCCATATGGATAAAGTTTATAGCGCCCAAGAGAGTTACAGAAAAAATGTTACCTTTATTAATCGTCTCTAACATTTTCATAAGTAAAATCTTTCTATAATGACATTTTAAAGAATGTATCACACCTTGATTCACAGGTTGGAACTTTGCATTTGTGTTTGAGGCATAAAAACCAATTTTATTGCTGTAGATCAACTTCAGGGTTCCATATGATAGAAACCGTAGATTTAGTTAAATTCAACTGTTTGCAAACATCACTTTGTTTAACTCCATTTTCTATTTCCCTTATAATATCGTGTTTGTTTTTTAAAGTAAACGCTTTACGTTTTTGTGTACTCATTTTAAAATAAAAACTTTAACATTCACTTTGCTACTTTGATCAAATATGCATTAGAACCGCATAATACAACAAGTGAATTGAAAATAATACTGCTCGAACTAGCGATGCGGCGAAAACAAGTGGAATAGAGGTTACCAGCGAGTTTCGGTAAATTTCCTAGATCAACTCGCGCGGCATCGAGCACAAGGAGTGGCAAGTTCGTTATAAACGGACACAAAACATCCAAATTTGGTTCGCTCTATCCGGAAGTTCGTTATAACCTGGTTCGTTATAACCGATCAAAATTTGCATTGATCTTATGAAAGTTTTTCGTGCATTATAAAATACTTCGTTTTAACCTGAAATTCGCTATAAATGGGTTCGTTATAAGCAGACTTCACTGTATTTAAAAATATTATTTTTTTATATTGTTTGAATTTTTAGGTTAACTGCACTTCTTGAAGACCAAATATGGTAAGCATAGGAAAATACTTGATATTTAGTTATTTACTCGATACCTCTTAAATACTAGAGTTCAACAACTAAATAGTTTCTCTCTCTCCCTCCCTCTCTCTATCTGCCTTCCTCTGTTTGTAATTTCCAAAAAGTAAAGACACTAAAAAAATCTAGCAAAATTCCTTACTTAAGGCTATTTCTCTTGACCACAATAACAATTTTTTAACTACCACAAACAATTATTTATTAGCATTAAGTAATTTAGCTTAAGAACTCGTTTGAACTTAGTAAACACTTTAAAAAATAGTTATTTCCAGAGTCAGCCTTAAGAAAAGCTTTGCCGGATATTATTTTTTCTCAGTACGGCATTATAAAAGAATAAAAAGTGCTAAAATTGACATCGTTGTTGTATACGTTTGTTTTCGTTCTGACGACCCATCTGACTGCGCCAGGAAGGTTTCCGATATTATTTTAGCTGGTATGGAAGCTTGCATCCCTTTTTCGAAGAAATGTCCTTCCAACAGCAAGCCTTGGTTTGACCAAAAATGCAAAGAAGCTGTTACTTCTAAATATCTTACCTATCGACGATGGCGTGAAAATCCTGACATTATAAATCGTAACATCTTTGTTCGTGCCAGGAACAGATGCAAAGAAATTATCGACGAAACGAAGGACGCACACAATCAGCGAATTAGAAACAAACTTCTCGCTTGTCCCAACAATTCCAGGTCCTTTTGGTCAGTCGCTAAGGCAGTTAGCCAAAATTTCACCAAATCCACCACTCACACGGCCAGATAATTCTATTGCAACGACACCTGTTGAAAAAGCGAACTTGTTGGCTGAACTCGTTGCTTCACATTCTACTGTCCATTTCCAAGGAAAAACACCTGTAGACTTTTCAACCTATCCTACAGAAAGGGAATATTTCCTTCCTGCTGGAAATGTGCCACAGTTCAGCCGATACCTAAAAAAGGCAAGAAGACCTTGCCAAATAACTACCGACCAGTCGCACTGCTTTCAATAATATCGAAAGTCATGGAAAACATCTTCTATCTTGAAGATTCAACATTATTAGCGATCACGAATATGGCTCTCGTAAACATAGATCAACAGGAGATCTTCTGACTTATGTAACACATGTTTGAAACAACGCCATTGAACACTTTAGAGAGTCTGAGACCGTGTCCGGCACGATGGACTGTTGGCTAAGCTGGGCTCTTATGGTATGTCTAAAAAGTTCTGTTTGTGGCTATCATGTTTCCTCAGTGAGCGTTCTTTACAAGTGGCGGTCGACGGATTTATTTCTAACACCTTCACTATCAACACAGGTGTGCCTCAAGGCTCCATACTATCTTCTACTCTCTTTCTCATTTACATTAACGATCTGCTGGAAAAGACCGGAAATCCAATCTACAGCTTTGCAGATGACAGTAGGCTTATCTCTTCATTCACTTTGAGCGCTCGGATATCGGCTGCTCAGGCGAATGTCCGCAGGCAGCGGGAAGTTGTTCAACTTAACAAGTGGAATTTAACGCTACAAAAACCCAGGCGGCAGTTTTTTCAAAAAAAGTAAACGTTGCTGAACCCGACATAGTCATGGCGGTACACTCCATTCCTCTAACATCGTCACTCAATTTGTTGGGCGTTAATTTGGGAGCAAATATGTCCTGGCATGAGCATGTTGCCGGCATAGCAAGGAGAGCTTCTCACGTGTGCTAGACCCATAAAAAAAATATATTTTAAAAATTTCTCCTCGGTTTTATAAACAATATATTTTTATTATGGACCACACGATCATCAGCGTAATCAATTCTGAATATCATATGTTGCGTCTTTTAAACGTAGCTACTTCTGTAATTAAAAAGGAAGGGACGTTAATTGAACCTGGAAGCGATTAGTTGCAGCAACTAGTGGCTCTTGTATTTTTTCATCTGGATATACATAAACACCTACAAAACTATCTACGACTTTGTTAGTAACGAATGAAACTACGTACAGTGAACTTCGGTAGAAAATTACATATAGCAACCGTAGACACATGAAAAATACTTCAAAAATAATGCGTTATTAACTAAACTCCTTCCATAACTTCTTTTAACTGAACGTTAGAAATAAAATTGTGGTCCCCAAAATTTAGCTAAAACTGAAAGAGTTGAAAGAAAGTAGGATCTGCAGTTGTTCCAAAATTTACCTTCAACTCAAAAACTCCTAATATAAGTTATTTATACATCCTATTCCACCCGCCAAAAGCTCAATTCTCTCCGGAATTTTTTGTACAAGGGTAACTGACCATGTGAAATATAATTTAGGCAGACGGGAATGTTGAGTCACAAATAGGGGCCAGTTGTGCTTTATGACAAAAGAAAAGACGTTTATTGGAAATGTGCCAATCTAATATGCCTGAATAATCCCTTTTGATAAAAGAGATTGGTATTTGCTAAAAGGATTTAATAATGGTTAGAGGTAAAAAGGAAAACTTATCTCATGTGCTCAATTAAATTTACCCTAAAAACTCCCATTTTTACTATGCGCCATTATTTATAATTATTTATCTAATTACGGAATGAAACTGCTGACTTAATTACAAAATATAAATATTTTTAAATAATGATACAAATATACGATTTATAAATTTGAACTGGTCTGGCTGTTATTTGCTGGAAAGTCATAACTTTAATAACAAAGTAAAAATTGGGATAAAGAAATTTGTTTCTCATTGCATTGCTTATAGATTTATTTCTTCATTGAGTGGGCAAGTTTATTAGCAAAATCGCTGGAACTGGTGGAGAAGCTAGCAACTTAATATGTTTATCTTGTTTATAAGGCATTTCATTAAATTCCTAGAATTTTCTTTTAGCGAATCCTTAACTGAAGTTCGGCTGCTTAGATCAAAAGTAAAAAACAAATATTCCACTACACAAGATTTATGTTCTGAAGGAACAAATACCATTACCAAACATACCATAAATAAGAGTAAATTACGCGCAAGAATATTTTCTATCTTAAATAGAAATATTTGTAACAGTAATTCCGACAAAGCCACTGAAACTGGGGGTACACTGGGTTTCAAATTTTTAAACACGTTTTTTTTTATTTTGGTACTTGGATGTGAGAAATATTTTTTTTCGTAATCATGACTTGAAAAGGGTCAAACTAACTTACATTTGTTGAATTTTAATCTTATAGTACTTTTAAAAACTAGAAATAATAAAAACACGAGCTTTAATTTCCATAATAAACAGACTCTCGTTAAAATTTGACAATCCGAATCCCAAGCAATCGCGGTTGCAAAAGTAAAAACAATGTGAACTTAAACACAGAGCACAGTTAGATTAATATTTTCGAGCGGAGCTTTTGAACACGCGGCGTAAAAATAAGAAGAAAAGGTTAATATCGTGTTGATTTTCTTTGCAGGAGATTTTTAACGGTGGCCGCGGTTAAGAAAACAACCAAGGCGTGAGTCAATGGCAGATTCCAGTTCAAACTTGACTTGAAAAGTCACGATTTCGGTGCAGCTTTATAATTAAACAAGTTCTCTTATGTAATCACTTCGGGGCAATACAATGTCTACACTGAGAAAAGAACTACTATTGTAGTACTAAAATTTTTATTTATTTGTAGTTGCACATTTAAGCAACAAATTTAGCAATAAGATTTGTATTTCTTTCAAATAAATATAAACCTTCCTGAGAAGTAAGTTTAGAAATATTTTAGTAACTGCTATGTAGAGTAGAATAAAATGACATAATTAGCTATAAAGACACCAACAGAAATAATAAAGGAAAACACTGACGAATATAGACAAGCACTGGAAAATCATATAAAACACATAAACTACCAAACAGAACTTGATAGAAACATTGAAAAAAGACAAAACACTAAAATTAAGTAAAGAGACACAAAATCTCATGAGACAGAGAAGACTATTAAGAAATGATCCTACAAATGACAGATTAGAATTGGCAGAAATAGACAAAAAAATAAAGAAAAAATCAGAGAACTCTAAAAGAGGGAAAAAATTTGAAAAAATGAATGAAGGAAGACATCAAATAATAAAACTTGTAAATAACGATAACCAAGAGACCGTATAAATCAAGAAGATAAAGGAAGCTACAGAGAAACATTATAAAACACTATATGACACGAAAATATCGCCCCCGCCGGGAAAGAAGGAAGAAATAGAGCGATAGTAAGAAATGTGGGATCTGAAGAAATTCCCGATGTAACAACGGATGAAATAATGAACGCTCTACAACATATACACTACAAAGAACGAGGGTATGAAGAAATAATTATAGAAATGATAATGTATGGAGGGGCATCGATAATACAATCTCTTCAAGCTCTATTTAACAGATGCCTTATAGAAAGTAAAATACCAACACCTTGGGTAAACGCCCTGATTGTGCTTATTTTTAAAAAGGGGAACAAATTTACATTGGAGATTTAAAGACCCATCAGCTTATTATCGGTACTATACAAAATACTCACTAAAATTATAACATATAGATTAACGAACAAATTAAGCAGTTATCAACCACGTGAACAAGCGGGTTTTATACGGGGATACAGCACTTCAAACAATTTGATTACTAGTGGAAAGAGAAAATGAATATAAGGTCACCTTGTGGATAGCAATGGTTAACTACGAAAAAGCATTTGAGAGATATGGATAGTTCTTAACGCCTTAAGTAACAGCAGAGTCGATGAAAGATACATAACTCTTCTTGAACACATATACAAAGATGCCACTTCACAAATAATGCTTGAAGAAAAGCAAACAAAATCAAAATTAAAAGAGGAATTAGATAATGCGACTCGATATCCCCAAAGCTGATCACGTTGACTCTAGAAGACATGTTTAAAACGTTAAAGTGGGAAAATACAAGAATACTAATGAACGGTAAACGATTAAATCACTTAAGGTTCGAAGATGATGTCACTCTGATCACCGACACAAATGAAGAATTACGAGAAATGCTGATGGAATTAAATAAGAAGTCTCGAGAAATAGGTCTAAAAACAAACTGAACCAAAACCAAACATTGGAACAACGAAGGTGAAGATAACAGTTAGGAACTATATATAGAAGGTGAAAGAATAGGAAAGGTACAAACATTCATATATTTAGGACAAAAAATAATTTAAAGGCTGACTTAGATAGAAAAGTCTCGTTAGGTTAGTCTGCGTTCGGAAGGTTACATTCAAATTGGACATCCCAAATACAATAAAAGCCAGAGTATGCGATCAATATGTATTGCCGGTATTAACATATGGCACTGAAACGTGAGCTTTAAATAAAACTGTAATAAATAAACTACAGGCAACCCAGAAAGTAATGAAGAGCTGAATGCTCAATATTAGACTCCAAGATCGTATTCCTAACATCGAAATTCGAAGAAGATCAAAAGTGACAGATGTGATACAACGATTATGTACATTAAGGTGGAATTGGGCGGAGCATATCGCAAGGATGAATGATAACAGATGAATATGTCGTATGGAGGCTTAGAGAATACAAAAGATGAAGAAGTAGACCACGGACAAGATGGACGGACGACAAAAAAAGAAGAGCAGGACACGATTGGATGCAAAAAGCAAACAACAAAGCTCATTGGAGACAACTTGTGGAGTCTTACGTCCGACTATGGATGGAATAAACTAATAATGATGATGAATTTCCTATAGAAATAAGGTTTCGCAACTAAAGTAATTTCAGAACACTGATACAGATTTTAAAACATGTAAATTTGGTGGATGGAAAATTTTGTAACTACGTGTTATACAACTTTCGAGTTAAACCTAAACAACCAGGTAACAACTTCCAGAAATTTTGAGCTAGTCTTTTGTACAGCTGAAACATAATCGAGGCAATAGAGACTGAAAATGTTAAGTAGAGTTAAGAAGCACCGATTTTAATGGGGTAAACGGCATTCGATGACTACTATGAACCACCTTCAGCCAATTTGGACCACCGGAATTTGACCAGATCCAACATGTGACCATTATACTTGTATCTAGCTTTTCGCAGTGATGCTTAATGTTTTTGCCCAACAATTTGAGTATTTCTTTTTATAGGGTCAAAAATATATATTTTTTGAAATACTGTGTAAATAATAATAATAACAATGTTATAAAATAACAATAACATAAAAATAATAAATATGATAACGCCTCTTATAATATAATATATATCTAATATAATATATATGTTTGTTAATGTTTAACTGTAATTTAAAAAAAAAAGTTATTATACTTGATTGAATATAAATTTACCGGGTTCCTTGTAGCATCGTATGTGGACCATGAATTCCCTATACACACAAAAAGTCGAGAGGCAAGTTTATTCATCGAAGAGCTTCAAATTTTGAAAAAGCAACGAACACATCCTTTTTCTCCATGCGCTAACTGGACGCATTTCCCAATAAAGATAAAATGTCTTTCGCAAAATTATTTGACAAAAGAGCAGATCTTTACACTCATGCAGAACTTTTTAAAACTGAAAATGTTCATTTCAACAGCGCTGCGTGCTGTTGTCGGCAGAGTGGCTTGCATTGCACTATATTTTGCACTGGGTGCAATGACACCAGTTGCACTAACCCACCTCCTCTTAGTTCAGGTTAGTTGGGAAATACTCAAAAGCGATGAATTGATTTTGAAACTGAAATGGTCTTATAAATAACTAAATCGATGTTATTTTTTAAAATAAACTTTGAATGTTGAATGTTTTATTTGAAATCCTCAACTATTATGCTATTATTCATAACTATTTTTTTTGCTAAATTTTTGCTAATTTATCAATTTTTTATTAATTTTGAACATTATAGCGTTAATCTGTGACCTCGAAAACCCCCCTAAATTTATTTTCATTTTCCAACTAACAGACCCATTTTGTTGCTAATTTTTTGCTTATTCGTTGCTACTTTTTCAAATTTTTGTTAATTTTTTACCATTATAGCGTTAATCTACGACCTCGAAAACCCCCCTTAATTTATTTTTATTTTCCAACTAGCAGTTGCCCATTTTGTTGCTAATTTTTTGCTTATTTGTTGCTAATTTTTCTAATTTTTATTAATTTTTAACATTATAGAGTTAATCTACGACCTCGAAAAGCCTCTATCATATGTTTTGATTTTCCAACGAGGATTTTGTTGCTAATTTGTAGCTTATTTGCTGTTAAATTGGTACTAAATTTGTGTTAATTTACAAATAACTATTAAATAACTTTATGTTCATTATCTCATATCCTAAAAACAATTCTGAATGAAACTTAACAATTTTTTTATCATTTTTTTATAATTTATTTATTTAAAAAGCGCAATTTCTTTATAACAATTTTATAAACAATTTACTACCAACCATTTTTTATAGACTTTATTATCTAAGCCCAAACGAATGCTGTTTACCTCATTCAAATTAGTGCTTCTTAACTCCACTTAGAGATTTTGTCCTTTTTAAATTTTTATTGCCTGTCCTACTATATATATACATATATATATATATATATATATATATATATATATATATATATATATATATATATATATATATATATATATATATCTCAAGAGCATGTGATTTTAATTTTTGAAGAAGTTTTACAGTAAAAGTTTTAAATTGTTAGTTACAAATAATAGTGACATAGTGAGAGCTAGTAAAGTGGCATACAATATATTCAATTATCTTGTCAAATAGTAATTAAATGCATTTTTTAAATCTAAAAATGCTAATAAAATAATACTTGAGCCATATGTAAACAAAACAAAATTTAAAAAAAATGTTTGCTATAGTTACAATGGTTATGCATTTAAAATGCTGTAAAAAGTTCGTTTCATATATAGATATATATGATATATCGAGAAAACAACATACAAATATAGGAATATCAAAAGGAATTTTCATTAATTTTAATATAATTCAAAGCTGAAATACCAATATCTTTCAATATTTTCAATATGTAATGTTATTAATTATTTACGCGAAAAGTAATATTTTGCATAACGATTAGGGAAGCTTCAGGATGGCGTCATATGTTGGAGTTTGTTCGCATAAATAATATTATTTTCTAAAATACAGTTAGGTCGTTGGAGTGCGTTTTACACATTAATAATATGAGAGAAAATTTAAGTAGCTTAATTATAGTTACTGACCACGTAATATTTACTAAAAATAGAATAAACAAATTTTTACATACTCACGTATGAGCGTACTACTTTGTTATTCGCCAATCAAATATTCATCTGCTATTTGGTAATATTTTCCTCAAATTCGGCGATATAGTTTCCACTAATTACAGGTACGAACTGAAAAATGGCTCTATTTTGTATTGTATCCGCAAAAGAAATCACACTCTGAGATCTTAGCATTTCTTTACAGTTTACTTTTCCTAGATCACGTAAAACATAGTCTCTCATTTCCATGTATTGGTCTATCTGTCTATTGGCACAGTAACTCTCGAACGAAATGAAATGTCGATTAAAGCTATATATATATATATATATATATATATATATATATATATATATATATATATATATATATATATGTATATATATATATATATATATATATATATATATATATATATATATATGTATATATATATATATATATATATATATATATATATATATATATATATATATATATATATATATATTATATATATATATATATATATATATATATATATATATATATATATATATATATATATATATATATATATATATATATATATATATATATATATATATATATATATATATATATATATATATATATATATATATATATATATATATATATATATATATATATATATATATATATATATATATATATATATATATATATATATATATATATATATATATATATATATATATATATATATATATATATATATATATATATATATATATATATATATATATATATATATATATATATATATATATATATATATATATATATATATATATATATATATATATTATATATATATATATATATATATATATATATATATATATATATATATAATATATATATTATATATATATATATATATATATATATATATATATATATATATATATATATATATATATATATAATATATATATATATATATATATATATATATATATATATATATATATATATATATATATATAATATATATATATATATATATATATATATATATATATATATATATATATATATATATATATATTGCTAAGTGCATGTTGAAAAAAAATTTTTTTACATTTGTTCACTATTTAACGTCCCTAAACCGCGAAAAACATAATCAACCATTTATATCGGTTTGTGTCTGTTGCACATTATATATAAAGGGAAATGACAGGTTTCAGTTGTAAAAATCTCAAAAGCCTTTCCTTTGCTCAACCTTTTTTACCATGAGGCACCTATCATTAAAAATATCGACTTGTAATGCTATTATTTAATTTGAAACAGTCAAATCTGGTACTTATTTTAGAACTGCGTGATTTCAAAGGAAGTACAGGGTAAATCATTTTGCAGACATTTTGTTCAGTGTACTAAGAAAGTCTACAGAGAAAATCTAGAATTATGAACCGTCGCGTGTTTATTAAGACTTAATGATCATGGGCAAGTCAAACCTATTAAAGTTGCAATCAGCAATCACATGACTATGAGTATCATATCTGATGACACTGCATGTCGTGTCTTGAGAGATTCGCTGTGGTGTTTTGTTGTTTTAATTGTTAATGGTTTTTGTCACCACATAGTTTCATTAATGGTACTATCACATTTTTCAAATGGGTAATTTTTAGAGTAATCTTAGGCATGTAATGTACACATTCACAAAAAAGTAAAGTATTTTTGAATCGAAAATTGTTAATTTTGGATAGGGGCAAAATTGTATGTTTATGTTTGATATATATATTATCTAATTATGTCATGAAGTTTTTCTTCAAGTTTAGTTATGTAGTAAACTAGAACAAACGACAAAACATATCAGTGAGAAAGTCTCTTCAGCTATCATATTAAGTGCCAGCTACTTAAATAAATAGACCTGCCTTTTCTAAAGTTATCTCAGATAAATGTAAAGAAAAAGGAAAAAAAACAAAAAGTAAGATATAAAGAAATAAATATATAAAAAAAAGTACAATAATTAACACTAACACATTAATAACTGATTTATAGAACTTCTAAAGAAATAAAATTCTAAAAATTGGATAGTGAGACGCCATTAAGAAGCCAGACCATTACATTTTTTTATGAGTCACAAAATTTATCGAACTAGTAGTTTAATCGAGTTGATTTTTCCCTAAAATAATATAACTATTCTGAACTATTTCTAGCCATTAATTTGATTGTTATTTATTGTTCTTCATCACCATAAATTATTATAAAATATAAATTATTATGCGCTCTTAAAATAAAATGACCAATTTCATTCCAATCTAATGCTAACCTATAAATCCATTATGTTAGGTACGTGTTATTATATCTCGTTTTCACGTGTCAACATTTATGGGTTTTTATGATCTAAACTTGCTATTCGATTTGTCAGATGTGTCGTTATGGCGGTGATTATTGCAATACCACACACTGTGTAAGGCGATTTCGAGAAAATGAGAAAACATAACCGAGATAAATTTCGAAAGTAATGTTATTTAATGTATTACTTATGTTTGTAATGACTGTTGGAAAAGTTGTAATAGGAAAAATAAAGTGCAAACACAAAAAGTATCATTTTCTATAAAACATTGTTTCTGTCATTAAATTGTTATAAAAGCTTATAGCTATAAAAGCTTCAATATTGCTACTGTTACAAATAAGTCTGAATTACCGTTTTGTATTTAGCATCAGCAGCTATGACAAAGGTAAGTAGTTATAAAAAACTACAATGTTGTAGACTGGTATAAACTTTATGACAAACGTCCATGCCCTATTAAAAAATAAATGATAAAATTCTTTAAACCTTCCGTGATAACAGGTGCCATAGAAAGTTCATATAAAAGTGACTTGCATAATGACAATTTTATAACATAATAATCCATAGAAATCAAATGGTATTTATGAGAAATTAGATACAACTTATCATTAATACGCTATTTAGTTTTAACACTGATTTTTTACTTAGAGTGATTAAATTTCAGTGAAATTGTTCGATACAGGCTACCTTATATAGTGATCACTTATCACAACTTTAAGTGTTTGTCATATGGCCCTCTTAAGTATTGGTATTTATTCATATCACCTATTACAGCAAAGAAAAAATTTTTCAAAACTATAGACGACAAAATTATTCCCACCACACTATGTAACTCTTGTAAATTTTAGCACCCAAAAATGGGAGGTAAACTCGTTATAACAAAAGAGGTGGAGCGAAGTCGAACGTGACACCGTATTTCAATAGTATATAGAATTTGTGATATGCTAATAAAATAGGCATATTTGAAGTTGTTACGCCCTTTACGGATTTTTATTGCCAGATGACTAGCGGTCATTTGAATGTAAATCCCACAAAACTCATGACAAAGGAATTTTTACATCTCCTTTGGAAGTTGCCATCATGAATTTTGGATAATTCGTCAGTTTTTTCCGAATATTATAAACAGCAAGCCAGTATTACCAGAAAATTATAACTTAAATGATTTCCTTATGACTTCACACTTAAATTTTAAAATTGTTTTCAATAGAGTTACAAGACTGCGGAAGAATTTGTACTCCAAAAGAATATACTCTATTGTTAACTAAAAAGAAAATGTTACCCGTAATTGCAATGCAGAGAGAATACTACTACACTCTTTATGTATCAATGTTTATCGAAAATAAAATTATTTCTCACTCTGAGACAGCACTAGGTGACGATTATTTCTAATTGATTAAGGGCTGTCGCTATAAATATAAAAATTCAATTAATATAATTTCCAATAATTGTAGAAGAAATAAATTTAAAATTGACAATTAAGGTAATTTATAAATTTTTTCAAACTCAGTAGTTTTCCCTTCTCGTCAAGTTAAAATCATTTATTTAATATTAAATTTCGTATAAAAACTTAAAATTATATAAACACTGATGCAAGTTTTTAAACTCCGTAATATTCATTGAGATGTCAATTATATGAGAAAATATTTTGAAATTTTAAAAACATTTTTAATAGAGCGAGTTTTCGATTTTTCCTACAACTTTATACATTAGTGTGAATTAATATTATATCTCATGTGCATACAGATCCGATTCATGACTTGGTGTCCAGTGGTTCAATTGAGTATCTGACCATAACCTTATGGCATTAGGCTCGACTGAGATTTACACTAACATACGATCTTGCAGTTTCTTTTCTCCTAACTTCTTGATCTTTTGATGATATGTTATTAAACAAATTACGCTTTTGCCCCTTTTAACCAACTACAAATTTGGCAGCAACAAATTATTTTCCTTTAAGGTGCTGAAAGCTTAGACTGCTCATTCATCATCATAAAGCCTTACAATCTAGTCTCTGATCACCATCGCCTTTGTATCTTCTTTCACTGCATCTTTTTATCTTTTCCTGCGCATTCATCGATTCCTGAGCCATATTGGGATTCACTGGGTTATCTTCTTGATCATTTTTGCTGGGTTTCCTCGCATTATATGCCTTGCATATTGTAATCTTTGTTCTTTTATAATTTCTACAATCTCTCTGTTTTTATAATTGTTATAATGCTCCTTCGAGCTATTGCTCTATTTACTTCTTGTTTTACCGTTGGTCCAAAATCGTTCTTATTATTCTTCTATCTATTATTTTAAAATCTTATGTTTCATGCGAATTGTTACCATTTCCATGGCGTAGGTAATAATTGGTTTCATCAGTGTCCCGCCTATCTTTATTTTGGTTCCTTTACTGAGTGTCTTGCTTTTCAGTAGTAATCGACTCCTACCAAACGCTTAACTTCCTTTTAAAACCTCTATCTTTAAAAGAGGAACACGTATTTTTTATTCAATCTAGTTACACATCACAGGTTTTTTGCCAACATACATCTAACAGAAGTATCTAACGCCAATTGGATTTAATATTATTTTCAGAAAATAAACCGTTTTATTATGCAATAATGTGATATCAACAAGTTCCATTACAGACTTAGTAGGCTGTGATAAAACAGACGAACCGAAAGTCCTGGTTGCTGCGTGTTAACAAAATGGCCATTATTATTGTTTACTTTACGTCAAAAATAATTTTTGTTAACAAAAATGTATTCAGCGGATGAAAAAGTAGACATGTTATTAATTTATGGAGAGTGTAGAAAGAATAGCCGACAAGCCGCCGAGTTGTACACGACAAGATATCCCGATAGGAGGCACCCACCCAACAATTATTTTTTAAGGGTAGAGTAGCAGTTTAGAAGGCAACCGATTGAATCTGCTGATGTATTTATTGGTGACAAGGAGTCAGTAACCAATGTATTGGCCATTGTTCAGGTAGATCCTACAATTTCTATAATACATGTTTTTTTTTATGGGTCTAGCACACGTGCTGCAGGGAAGTCCTTAAAGCGCTTCAGGAACGGCATGTGTGCGGCAAAAGCGATTCACGTTGCTCTTGAATTCGCTGTAAATTGTACTCGGTGGGAAAACACAGCGCTGGGCAAATTATTCCAAAGGGATGATGTTCTCCATATAAAAGACTGCTTGAAAAACGTTGTACGCGGAGTAACAAACTAAATCTCATACGGATGTGAAGCACCGGCGCGACGTGTATTTCTAACATGCACCGCTTTGGGAGGAATTAAGCTTCCTTCGAGCACTTTCCATGAAAATACTTATAGAACAAACTCAAGTCGCCAACCGTTCTTTGATGTTCCAACGAATCAAGGCCGCCGGTCAGTTCCGGGTCTCCAATCAGACGACAGCTCTAACAGCTCTCTTCTCTGAACAAAATCCAGCAAATACAGTGTAAAGAATTAACAGTTGTTGTGGAGTGTAAAGCTTTCTGATTCGAAATAATATTCCTAACTTTTGAGAAGCTCTCCCTGCTATGCCTGCAACATGTTCATGCCAGGACATATTTGCTCCCAAACTAACGCCCAACAAATTGAGCGACGACGCTAGGGGAATGGAGTGCCCCGACATAACTATGTCGGGTTCAGCAACCATAACTTTTTTAGAAAAAACTGCCGCCTGGGTTTTTGTAGCATTAAATTCCACTTGGTTACTGTCACCCCAAGATAGAATTTCTTCCAGGTCTTAGTTAAGTTAAACGACCTCCTGCTGTCTGCGGATATTCGCCTGAGCAGCCGATGTCCGAGCGTTCAAAGTGAATGAAGAGACAAGCGTAGTGTGGTCTGCAAAGCTGTAGATTGGATTCCCGGTCTTTTCCAGCAGATCGTTAATGTAAATGAGAAAGAGAGTAGGAGACAGTATGGAGCCTTGGGACTGTGAAGGTGTTAGAAAGAAATCCGTCGACCGCCACTCGTAAAGAACGCTCTCTGAGGAAACACGAGAGCCACAAACAGAACTTTTCAGACATACCACAAGAGCGTAGCTTAGCCCACAGTCCATCGTGCCAAACACTGTCGGATGCCGTGGATATGTCAAGAGCAACCATTCGAGGTTCTCCGAAGTGTTCAATTGGGTTGTTCCAAACATGTGTTACATAAGTCAGAAGATCTCCTGTTGATCTATGTTTACGAAAGCCATATTGGTGATCGCTAATAATATTGAATCGTTCAAGATATTTTAGAAGATGCTGATTGATAACCTTTTCCATGACTTTCGATATTATTGAAAGCAGTGCGACTGGTCGGTAGTTATTTGGCAAGGTCTTCTTGCCTTTTTTAGCGAATTGTTACCATTTCCATGGCGTAGGTAATAATTGGTTTCATCAGTGTCCCGCCTATCTTTATTTTGGTTCCTTTACTGAATGTCTTGCTTTTCAGTAGTAATCGACTCCTACCAAACGCTTAACTTCCTTTGAAAACCCTCTCTCTCTCTTTTGTCCCTCCTGTTTTTTTCTATTATTATGCCCAAATAATTAAAGGAGATACCAGTTTCGTATTGACGTATATGTGTCTTTATGCTGTCTTGGCTACCTGTGTCCTCTTTTCATATTTTTACGTATTTTGTTTTTCCTTCGTTTATTTCTATAGCAAAATCTTGTGCCTCTTTTTACAGACATTCGGTGGCCTTTGTTTAATCTTCTCTTGTATTTTCTATTATCACTACGTCCAAATAGTACGTTTATTATTTGTATTTGATTAGTAATTATATTTTTCTTATCTAGCTTCGCCCCTCCTATAATACCTCCTAAGACAACATTAAATAATGTTGGGGATATAGAATCTACCTTATTTACTTCAAACGTCCGTTGACTCTTCAGCTCACCCACTTTTAAAGTCCACAGAAACTATGTGTACTTCTGTATTATGTTCCTGTTTCTTGAGTGATCTGTTCCAGTGTATGTGTTGCGTTTACCGTATATCTACCTGGTCTGAAGTCATTTTGGTATTTTATTAGCGTGTATTTATTGGGTTTGCTAGTATCTTATAGGTCAGATTTCGTAATTTAATAGACACTTCTCCTTATCATCTTTATTGTAGACGGATGAGAGTATACCGATATACAAATCGTCAGGCATTTTTTTTTGTATCTATGTATATGTGTCTTATCAAATAGCGAATTCGCTCCTGTTGTTGTTGTTCCAAGTGTTTCAACTTCACCTCTACCTGATCCTCTCATGGTGCCTTGTCATTTTCTAGTTTTCTTACATATTGTTTTCTTTTTGTATTGTCTTTTCACTAGGAATTTCTTCTCATTCTCCTTTTACTTTTTTTTTATTTTCCTCTGTGTATGGTATTGCTCTATAATACTGTCCCCTATTTTCTGTAGAACAGTTTCTAACTTGCCGTTCTTATCTTTCATTCTTTACATTTTAATAGTGAGTTTATTTTAGTGAAGTTTCATATTTTTGTAAAATTGTTTATAATTATAAATTCTTTTACTTGTATATCCTTTAGTTTCGTCTCTATTATTCGCGTCTTTTTCTTTCATTTACTATGTTGTACTCTTTTTTGTTGTTTGTCTTGTTTTGCTGTTAATTCATAAAACTCTAGCCGCGTTCGTCTGTTTTGTTGCCTTCTTACACTTTCAATCAACCCATTCTTTATTTTTACCTCCTGTAGTCGTTGCCAATATTTCTTTCGCTGTTCTTATTATATCGTACTTCATTTCCTGTCATACTATTTCGAGTTCATCTGTATTGTTCTAGTATATATTTTTTTTTCATTTGTTTCTTCTATTCTTAAGTTTGAGATTCCATTTTTTTTTTTTTTCTCTTTATTAACGATATTATATTGTTTTTGTATTTCTCAACTTTTTATTGTTGCGATGACCACGTAATGCTCTGTTTTCAGTTGTGCACCTCTGTATGTTCTTGTGTCTGTTTTTCTTTGGCTTATTTACTTTGTTGCTATTATATTGTTAATTTGATTTTCAATCTCTCCTGCTGGAAGTCTCCACGTGACCTTCTGCTTCTTTGTGGGCCCAAATTTGATTCAAAGAAAGGTTATGTTCAGTGTTCCTGCTAATTGAGTCGGTATATGTCCACTGTCGTTTGTTTCTGTACGTATTGTTTCTTTTCAAGTTCCTATGACTTCTTTCAAATAGGCTCTTTCCCTTTCTGGGCGTTTGTACCTCCAAATATTTTGGGTTCATTTCATAAAAATCATCTTGTCATTCTGCATTTCTATAGGTGCATAAATATTTGAGTGGGATGTTGTTCTTCATTTTTGATCTCGTTATATTAATCCTTCCGTTTACCGGTGTGAATTGTATTGTGTTATTTACAGACTTATTTCGTACGTAAAAACTCGATTCGTTCCTAACCTGTTAGTGTTATCTCTCCTTATTTCTTGTACAGCTGTTATACCTGTATTGTATTTTTCCCGTTCCATTGCGGTTTCTTCCATTTTACTTGTCCTCAGTAACATTTCAACATTCCACGTGGCTGTTCTTACCTGTTCTTTTTATTTTTTCTTACTTTTATGCAGTTTTCTTGATAATGTTTTTTTGTTTTTATTTGCTCTGTTTCTTTCCTTCTTATTACTCTTATCCCGAACAAATGTCGTCATACGTTCGTTTTGACCTTCGTGCCGTTTTTAACATTCTATTGTCGCCCTCGTCTTTCTCTGGACTCCTTTGACTTGTTATTCTGTTTTTTGACGTTGATATTTGTTTCGTTTTTGTCATGTCTGTTTCCAATTTCTATCGCATATATATATATATATATATATATATATATATATATATATATATATATATATATATATATATATATATATATATATATATATATATATATATATATCTCCACATCCACATATTTGTCCCGTTTAGTATTTTAGGTTCTTTAAAGATCTCCAGATTGTCCTGAGGTAAATTCCACTAAGATCGGTGTGTGTCCCAGTTCTGTGCGCTTGGATTTCGAAATTTATATCTATTAACATTGTGACTTTATTCAGTGCTTTCTTGATTTTATATTTTTTTGGGGTTACCACTACATTCCGTTATCTTATTTCTCTCTCGGGTTTTTTGATTTGTTTATTCCTGGTTTTCTATTTGCTTTTCTCCTATTTTAGGGTTATCCTGACTGCTAATTAGAAAATAAAAATAATATATAAATTCATGGAAATACATTATTTCATCTAACGATAAACCGCTAGAATTTAAATTAAAGCGTAAAATCTACTGGATCTCTGTCACCATTTCCTTTTTTGTTCTCCAAATAAATAGGATTTATGCTACTATTGCAAAATACATTTTCCGTAAGTAACGTGGTTACAATCATAAGAATCCTGATGTATAACAGTTATGTAACTGGTCGTAAGTACTACACGACAATTATTACCACTACATTAAATACTTTATTTTTGCACTCGAGGTGCTTGTCCCCGAACACGATAGCATTATAAATAGCCATAATTGACAATCATCGCTCCTAATGATGGTAACTTAGTTAGCGGACGATCGGAAAAATAAAGTTCTAGTATATAACTGTTATGCAGTGTTAGTGTGTCAAAATCGATAAATGTATTAAGGAAGAGGCTATCATAAATTACAGTTATTAGCTGCATATTTGTTTATAGATTTATTTACTTGCCCTTTGGTTGAGTAAAATTAAAATTTTTAAGTGAATTGTTGTTAAAATAAAAAAATGGGGCCAACTAAGATGTATTATTACTATTGTTGAAGAAATTAAGCCATCTTTATGAATACATATGAAATCAAAGACCCGATACTTGAATGAGTGCCAACATATTAATATTATATGTATAACATTTTGTAAATACTTTTTTACACTTTTACCAAGCAAGTCCTGTTCCACACAAAACAATAATTAAAATAAGCATGCAAATAATAAGGAACTGGGGATTTATTTTTAATATTTCAATGCAATCGATACTTGATTACTGTACATTTAAAACTTAAACTGTACACCAAAAGGTAACCAGATTAGAAGGAGGTGTATTGGTGTATATTTTATCAAATCCACAAAGTGCTTTCGGCATTAGCAACGAGACATCTTCAAGGCTAGGACTTTATAAGTGAGGCACTAAGGTTAGTCAAAAACGACAATCGTACTGAGAAAAAAAATCAGAGTCGCACTTTGGGACCAAATCGCAAAATCCTGATCAAAAGTCGAAAGTATTGATATTTTGATCTGAAAATTTGCATACGGGAGTTTTGTGGCCGCTGATAACAAATTAGGTCGAAAAAATCAAAAACAAAATGGCGGCTCCAATATGGAGGGGGTTGTGTACAACAAAAGTACTTTTGTTAGCGACATTGGGTTTTTTCGTAACACACGATGATTTTCTATAAAAGCAAAATGGTGGCTTCGAAATGACGGACTCAACTGTAAAAAGAATAATCCAGTATGTCGTAAATGGAGTTTTTTTGTGTCTTAGCAATGATCAATTTGGATTTTTCATGTATTGAAGGATCAAAAATAATAACGCATCATATTATTCAAAAACACGTTTATTAACTTTAATCATTGACTGTTATTATCAACTTAAATACTTTCCTACAACTATTATTTACTAAGATTATCGACTAAAATCTAATCACTATCGGAGGAATTATCGGTAGTAGTATCGTCTGCGCACTGCATTGTAGAAGTTTTCACATGTTCTATATTTATTGTTGGTAACTGAAACAATTCTGTTGCATCAGTTAAGAACATCTTCGTGTTCAAAGGCAATTTACGTAAACCGGAAATCACAGGGTCAGACGTTATTAAAAGTCTATGAAAAACATCTTCCATAGTTTTTACCCTACTGCATTTTCGTGAATATTCTTCGCGGAATTTTTTTATCATTTTATTGCAGGATTCTGGGCTTCCTCCGACATTTGCGCTATTGGTAGCAGCGATGATTCAATAATTTTCGAGCCGTGAATTAAATTTTGTGGACAGTGGTGGGCATATAATATCACGGACACAATTCCACGAACCTGCGCGCTATTTCCAGACTGTCTTCTTTTGTGGCTTTTGTGAGGGTTCCAGTCAAAACGTCCTGCACCACTTTCGCTGCATCCAATTTTCCGTCTGCAATATTTTCTATTTTCTTTTATGGTAGTCCGTTCACTCGATTTTTGGAAGGTCAGCGATGGGCGGCCGAAACTCTCATCATTAGACGTACCTGTTAATGAATTTTCGTCTGAGAAAGACACCATGACGTTCAGCCAATCTGCGTACTTTTCAAAGAATATTTTTTCCATTCTATGGACTTGCTTCCACTTTTCTGGGAATTTTGGTATCAATTTTTCGAGATCCGTTTTGATAGTTTCGGGTAGCTTATAAGGCCTGTGAAATCTTTTCACAGATAGATTTTTTTCGATAGTTTCGTAGCACTGTTGTTGGCTAGTTCTTCTTTTATCAAAATGAATAAGTCTTTTCTCGACAGAGTAACTTCTCTACCATCTTGCTTGGTTCCTGAAACGTTACGTCAACAAAAACATCAGAAACCATTCATAAAAACTTGTAACATACTTTTTTAAACGTGTCAAATATTTTCAATAATCCTCTATCAAATTTATTTATATCTAGATTCCCAGATGTGTTCCCAAAAATTTAAATTTCTTATAATTTTTCATATTTCAAAATTATTTTTAAACCCCCTCGCCTGGAAATTTTTTTGCGTCCGTCCCTACGAAAACAAGTAACCACACGCACACAAAAAATAACGTTATATTATGGACGAATGAATTATGCGCACGATTCGAAACAAATTTTTATAGTTTTCCACAAAACCTTGTACATCAGCCAAATATGCAGCTATCTGCAGCTAGTTTTTTAATATATTTTAGAAAAATCTATTCCGAATATCGGGGTTGAAATTTCTTGTTAGGGACTTGCGGGGGTTTTTACTTATTGCATTATACATTGGCAATTATTACAGCGCGCATTCCATAATTTGTTACACCTTTAGCAATGATGGATATTTTATTTCATGATTAAAAAAAACTTGCTACGGATATAAAAATAGTACTTACGATCAGGAGGGCAGTCCATTTTTCAGAATCACAATCGGTTGAAAATAGAGAAAAATATGCACTTTCTAGCACGACCTTTTTTTTCAACGTAACAGTCGTACGATGTTGCACCCGAGACATTCAGTATGAAAAAGATCTGCCGAGGTAGGTGCAAAATACCTGCGCTTCGTCGTGGGTGGCATACAATGCTAGACACACATATCACAACTTAATTAATCGACTTTTGACCAGGATTTTACGCTTTGGCCCCAATGTACGTCGTCAGAGTGCATACAGCATACACAGTGACTTATTAACAATTCTAGTTTTAAATTCATAAAAAATGACTGACACTGATTAACACAATTATTAAGATTAAAACAGATTTTTAGAATCTTTAACAAAAAAAGAGACATAAAAATCACTTTAAATAAACGAAATAAATTAAATTTTTTTTTTTAAATTTTTATAATGATATGTCAACTCACCACATAAAAATGGGAATTCTTTCAATTAGTGTCTTTAAATGTTTTGATCCTATAAACTTTGATACCCTATAAATATTTGATATATTACCAAATGTATATATAAAATATATATATATATATATATATATATATATATATATATATATATATATATATATATATATATATATATATATATATATATATATATATATATATATATATATATATTAATTTTTTACATTTGGTAATATATCAAAGTTTATAGGATCATTTAAACATTTAAAGGCACTAATTGAAAGAATTCCCAGTTTTATGTTGTGAGTTGACATATCATTACAAAATAAAAAAAAATTAATTTAATTTATTTCGTTTATTTAACGTGATTTTTATGTCTCTTTTTTTGTTAAAGATCCTAAAAATCTGTTTTAATCTTAATAATTGTGTTAATCAGTGTCAGTTTAATTTTTTTGTTTATGAATTTATAACTAGAGTTGAGAGTATAAGTCTCTGTGTATGCTGTATGCACTCTGACGACGCACATTCGTGGAATTGTATCCGTGGTATTATATGCCCACCACTGTCCACAAAATTTTAATTCACGGCTTGAATCATCGCTGCTACCAATAGCGCAAATGTCGGAGGAAGCTCACGAATCCTGCCACAAAATGATCAAAAAATTCCGCGTAGAATATTCAAGAAAATGCATTCATGGAAATGCATAGACTTTTAATAACGCCTGACCCCGTGATTTCCGGTTTACGTAAATTTCCTTTGAACACGAAGATGTTCTTGCCTGATGCAACAGAATTGCTTCAGCTTCCAGCAATAAATTTAGAACATGTGAAAACTTCTACAATGCGCAGACGATGATAGCGATACTAATACCGATAATTCGTCCGATAGTGATTAGATTTTAGTCGATAATCTTAGTAAATAATAGTTGTAGGAAAGTATTGAAGTTGATAATATAATGATATATTACCAAATGTAAAAATATATATATATATATATATATATATATATATATATATATATATATATATATATATATATATATATATATATATATATATATATATATATATATATATATATATATATATATATATATATATATATATATATATATATATATATATATATATATATATATATATATATTATATATATATATATATATTTATATATATATATATATATATATATATATATATATATATATATATATATATATATATATATAAAAAATCAGTTAGACTTTCCAAAAGTCTAACTGATTTTTTAATTTTTTTGTATTTGGTAATCTGAAGTTGCATTATACCCTTGCATAATAAAGGATACCCTTTGAATTGCAGCAACTATAGAACAATCACTCTAGTCTCACACGCTGCTAAGGTGTTTCTCTGGATCCTAAATGAAAGACTCAAAACTTTTCTGCTGCCGCACAAATATCTACCGAACAAACAGGCTTCATTCCAGGAAGAGAGACTAGAGAACAAATTCTCAACATACGCCAGATAATAGAAAAAGTCATGGAATTCCAAATAACAACCTATATTTGTTTCATAGACTACTCTAAGGCTTTGGACTGCATACAATTGAACAAACTCTGGTTGTAAACCTTATCCGATCCTTGTATGAGAACACGAATGGCAGAATTAAACTGAATAATTCTTTTTCCGATCCCTTTATCGAAGAAGCCGGCGTCAGACAGGGCTGTATTCTGTCACCTTTACTTTTTAACATATATAGTAAACATATAATGAGTTTTGTTTTAGATGGTTGGAGTCGGGGTGTAACAATCGGTGGAAAAAAGCTAAGTAACCTTAGATATGCGGATGATACTGTTATACTTGCAACTTCAATACAAGAATCGATTATGAAGCGCCTGGAAATCACTAGCAAAAACTATGGATTGACGATTAATAGAGCAAAGACCCAAGTAGTGATTGTTAGTCGTAATGAAGATCTGTCACATATAAATAAAATTGCTTGTTTCACTGTTGTAGACCATTTCAACTATTTGGGATCCGTCATAACTAACAATGGTGGTTGTGAAGCGGAAGTAAGAAGACGTTTGGCAATGGCTAGAAGCTCGACCATCAAAATCACTAGGGTCTGGAAAGATCCAGCTGTCACAAAAAATACAAAGTTAAGACTGCTATCCAGCCCCACATTGCATTTTACGCATCGGAAACATGGACCAATTAAGCAAGCTGACAAAAGACGAATCGATGCATTTGAGATGTGGGCATATCGAAGAATCCTTAGAGTATCATATACCGAACACCGTAGAAATATATCTATTCTTGAAGAGCTTGGTATAAATGACCAACTTTCAAATAGAATTAATAGACAGTACCTGAAATATTTTGGTCACATTATAAGGAAAAGGAGATCAAGGGGACGGTCTCCGACAAGATTGTCCAACCAAGTAAGATCTCTCCTTGGGATGGGTATGCATGAATCAAGTGCGTAGTATCACCGATACTCCTATTGGGCTGAAAGGATTAAGAGAGAGAGAATCTGAAGTTTCTAAAGTAATTTTAACATTTAAAGGCATCAATTGAAAGAAATAGATATTCCGCTATTTCTATATTTTGTGAGTTGGAATAACCTCGATTTATTAGAAAAAAGTTATATATTTTTAATTCAGTTTTAATTTATGTAAATTCGTTTAGTATGTTGTTTATTATTTCCCTTTTTCGTAAAGTTCTGTAAAAACCTGTTTTAATAGTAATAATTTGGTTAATTAGTTTCAATTTTCAATATTTATATATATATTTATATATATATTTTTTATAATATATATATATATAAATTAAAGATTAAACCTGCATCATTTTGAAGTATTTTTTCTGGCAAGGTAGATCTAGACTCCTTTGACGAGTGGGTGTGTTTGATGAATATCGTTTTCGTTATTGACACCGTATTTTTTCGTTTGTAGAGTCTTAGCTCTGAAGATGTCCCTTTTCTAAGGCCGAAAGCACTTGGTGGATAGTCAAATAAAACATACACTAACATATACATGGTGAGTCAACGGTCAGTCAAACAGAGTAAAGTTAATTATCTCATTTGTTTCGGGAATGATGAAAAAATGTTAAATACAATAGTTTTAGGGAATGTTAAGGTGCACAGTTTAAAATTATTTTTAAGTCTACAGGGTACTTCAAAAAAGTGTGGCCGATGTAACATATGTTTTTCTAAAAGGGACATCCCATTTTCTAATTTATTTTTAAATTCTGCGTAAAATTTTATAACTTTTTTATTAATAATGTTATATACCTAAACCTAGTAGTTTTTCTAATATTTAAATTAAAAAAAAAATACTAGTTTTCAGTTTTGTACAAAATTGCCAGTAGCACCATTGTTTCTGAAGGTGGAATACTCATCATTAGCACGAGCGTTCTATAGAAATGAAAAAAAGATATATGTAAAGAAATTTGAGTTAGATGCTACAGGATGTTCAAAATAAATTTATGCATTTCGACTATTTTAAATTGAAAAATCTCAAATTTTTTTAATGGCACACCCTGTATATATATTATTTTTTCTGATAGATTTTATAAAACCCTCCAACTTTTATTAAGTATGTCATATACCCATATCTCATACTTTTCGAATTATTTTGAATTTTTCAATTTTTACCCTTGTTTTTAATACACTTACGCTATGACATCATAGTTGCCAAGACAAAACAAAAATATAGGTATTGTCAAATTTTGACATGTCTATTAAGCAAGTAAAAATAGTTTAATTTGTTGTAGTAAGTGACGTATAAAAGTAATAGTTATGGATTGTCCTAAAAATGAATTAATTGATATGGTTTATATACTGGGCGAGGCGGGAAAAAATTGTCTTTTGGCAGTATGGCTTTACGGAGCGAAGTACCCTAATAGACGTATACCATCTAGAAAATCTTTTCAGTGCTTAATGGAACGGTTTGATGGTAGTGGTAGCGTTGAGTATAGGAAAAGGAAAGTAGTAAACCAGAATGCTACCAATGAGGAAAACGAAATGGAGATTTTACTTCATGTTGAAGATAATCCCCAGGTGAGCAGCCGTCAACTAGCTGACTTATCTGACATATCCCAATCTACGGCTAATCGCACCACAAGAAAATACAAGTATCATCCCTTTCATATGGAACTACACCAAGAACTTCAAGACCGTGATTTTGAACGACGAGTAAACTTTCGTTACCACCATGAATGGAGCAATAGGGCCGATCCAAATTTTTTATCCAAAATAATGTTTTCTGATGAACCTACTTTTCGCAGTAATGGAGCAGTTAACAGCCATAACATGCATTATTATTCAACAGTTAATCCATTTTGGGTCCGAGAAGTTCAAAACCAAAACCATTGGTCGCTTGATGTATGCTGTGGAATATTAAATATTCGAATTATTGCAAAACGAATTATCTCAGCTTATTGAAGAAATTGATAACTTTGAAAAGGAACAAATGTGGATTCAACAAGAGGGAGCGTCTGCTAATTACCACCGGGAAGTTCGGGAATTTTTAAACGATCGTTACCCCCAAAAGTGGATCGGTAGGGATGGATTCATTCAGTTGCCCCCTCGATCATGTGACTTAACACCTTTAGACTTCTTTTTGTGGGGCTACATTAAAGATTGTGTTTATGTGAATCCCCCTACAATCCCAGTAGATATGGAAAATAGAACACGGGATGCATGCAGGGCAATAACGCCCTTTATGCTAAGGAAAGTGAAGGAAAATATAGTAAAACGACTAAACATGTGTATCCAAGTAGACGGGCATATTTTTGAACATTTATTACGTAATAATAATTAATCATTAGATAAGTTAAACTATATTAAAATTATTATTAACTATTTGTTTATGTTTTCACAATAGCGTAAGTGTATTAAAAACAAGGGTAAAAATTGAAAAATTCAAAATAAATCGAAAACTATTAGAAATAAGTATATGACATACTTAATAAAAGTTGGAGAGTTTTGTAAAATCTATCAGAAAAAATAATAATATACAGGGTATGCCATTTAAAAAATTTGAGATTTTTCAATTTAAATTAGTCGAAATGTATAAATTTATTTTGAACACCCTGTAGCGTCTAACGGAAATCTCTTTCCATATATCTTTTTTTTTCATCTTTATAGAACGCTCGTACCAATTATGAGTATTCCATTTTCAGAAATAATGGTGCTATTGGCAATTTTTTACAAAACTGAAAACTAGTATTTTTTTAAAAAAATTGAAATATTAGAAAAACTACTAGGTTTAGGTATATAACATTATTAATAAAAAAGTTATAAAATTTTATGCAGAATTTAAAAATAGATTAGAAAATAGGATGTTCCATTTAAAAAAAAAACATATGTTATATCGGCCACCCTTTTTTGAAGTACCTGAAGTATACTCAAAAATAATTTTTAACTGTGCACCTTAACATTCCCTAAAACTATTGTATTTAACATTTTTTCGTGATTCCCGAAACAAATGAGATAATGAACTTTACTCTATCGTTGACTGTACAGTTTCATTTCCTCTCCTCCTATTAAAACTGTCAGACAAAACATATGGATTTAGCAATAGCTGTTATTTGCGCAAGTGCTTGTGTAAGAAAAAAGGATTAACTCAAATGGTATTGTATGTGTTGGAAGAAAATTCGTTTATTCAAACATCAATCAAAATTTGATAGAAGGATAAAAAGTACCAGTTTCGGAATTGATGGCGGATTACGCAGGGTTTTAATTTCTTTATTACGTCACTTTTTTCTTCCACTATGATCACATTTTTTTTATGACTACTGTGGAACATAGTTTAATATATGTTTCGCGAGTTTCAAACCGTACGTTGAGTCAGAAATGCGCGGCCCGGTTTGAGTTCATCGGACTCGAAAAAAAATTAATAAAGTAAAAAAGCAGCTTTTCGTACGAAAACCCTGAGTATTAAATCTATTCACTGCTTCATGGGGCGTTAAACATCTTAAATTATATTTAATATACCGCATAGGAAAATAGTAAGTTTTTCCAGTATTGACTCAATTTAAAACAGATCATGTTTCGTTTTGTATTTGTACCCGAATGTATAAAAAAAAGTAGCAAAACTTTAGCAAAAACATTAGCACTGGATTTATGAAACGTCATACCAGAACGGACTATCCTAATGAATTTTATGTGTCTTCTGACATTCTTTAACGAAGACAATTTTTACCGACGGTCTCTCGGCTGACTACTGCTTCTTATTCTCAAGCTATTTGTTTCTTGTAGTAGAAAATGTTCATTAAAATTAATTTGTCTGGTTTTAGATTTTTTTTAATGCAGAAGCTTACGTTGCCACAAGTAATTTCTAATTTTAACGTCTAGAATTTTGAAATTTAGGTGGAGCTGTCTGATTTGCACTTAGTCTTTTAACATTTTAATTAAGAGTTATATTTATTTTTACTGACTGCTATATAATGAGTTAAATTCTTACAATATTTTACGGAAAAGGATGATGAATTAGGCTGTAAATAAATAAAACTTTGAATAAATTGTATACAAAAAGCCGTTTCTTGCTTGCTAAGCGCAAAAGTGCAAAAACGGACAAACAGATAGAGAGACGTTGCATTTTATATATATTATAGATGTCCTTTGCTACATGATATTGTTCCATATTTAGTGATTTAGGCAGTGTATTGCAAGAGAACGCGCTAGAGGCAAACTTTTTTTCCGATTTTATTCACTATTATCGTTACTTATTCCTCATTTTACCTAATGTAAAAAAATATAGTCTATACCTGACCAGAGAACATATGTATGTTTAAAAAAAAAAGCACGTAAATCAGATAAGTGGTTCTTCAGTGATAAGTGCACTAACAGACAGGCAGAGAGACGTTGCATTATTATATATATATATATATATATATATATATATATATATATATATATATATATATATATATATATATATATATATATATATATATATATATATATATATATATATATATATATATATATATATATATATATATATATATATATATATATATATATATATATATATATATATATATATATATATATATATATATATATATATATATATATATATATATATATATATATATATATATATATATATATATATATATATATATATATATATATATATATATATATATATATATATATATATATATATATATATATATATATATATATATTATAGATGTAATCAAATATATATCTATAACCTGGTCAGAGAACATATGTATGAATTTAAAAAATCACGTAAATCGAATAAGTGGTTCTCGAGGGATAAGCGCACTAACGGATAGACAGACAGACAGAGAGACGTTGCATTATATATATATATATATATATATATATATATATATATATATATATATATATATATTATAGATATAGATTATTATTATTATATAACCTGGCCAAAGAATATATGCATGAATTTAAAAAAAGACACGTAAATCGGATAAGAGGTCTCGCGTGATAAACACACTAATGGACAGACAAACAGACAGAGAGACATTGCATTTTATATATATTATAGATTATATTATATTCTCTGCTACATGTTGTCCGTATTTAATGGTTTAAGCTGTGTATTGCAAGGGAACGCGCTAGCGGCAAACTTTTTTCCGATTTCATTCACTATTATCGTCACTGTTCATTCCTCATGCTACCTATCGTAATAAAATATAGCCTATAACCTGGCCAGAGCACATATGTCTGTTTTAAAAAAAAAGTACATAAATCGGATAAGTGGTTGTCCAGTGATAAGCGCACTAACGGACAGACAGAGAGACAGACAGACAGACAGAGAGACGTTGCATTTTATATATATTATAGATAACACATTTATTTATATTAATGTTGTATTTCTCCTGCTAAGCACTGTTTCTGTGAAAAAATCGCCCAACGAGATTTATGCATTTTTTCACGTTTTAAGAACAGGAGACATATATTCTTCGATTTTCGTCGCTCTATCTCTCTGTCTGTTTGTCTACCTACCTATTTATCCGTTGATACGATAAATTTCTAACTAAGTACTTGAAGTAGAAATGCAACTCACAATTTTTGAGCGATATCGCCTCGGAAGAAGTGTAAATTTTTAATGCATTTAAAAAGAAATGTCCAAATTTTATAGTAAAACATATAAGGTGTCAGAGGTTTGAGTAAGAGAAGTTGCTTCATATATATATATATATATATATATATATATATATATATATATATATATATATATATATATATATATATCTCATGTAATACGCCCTTTTCAGAGTAATTACGCACGAGAAATCTGAAAATATGTCACATTTTCGTTTTTTTTTTTTAATTATATACGATTATAAAATACCATACCATAATTGGCCGGAAACTGTCTACAAAGAATGTTCACAGACAGATCAGCTCCGGTGAGCTCAGGTATCCTAATCTCAAAAATTGTCCAGCTAATAATGTCTTAAAGCCTCCTTTACCGTTAATACCACAGTCGCCAGGGGTATTGAGCCCTCATTAAATGTTAACAGGCTGCATTTTGGTACACGGATAGTTTTTTGGACGTAGAATACAATAAAAGAAAGTTAGCTAAAGTTTGATGTACGCTAAGCCCACAAAATCCAAAATAAAATCAAAAATGCGGTTTTCCGGTAATATCTCAAAAAATAGAAAAGATATCGAAAAATTAATAGTACCACGTGAAAGAGCGGCAAATTTTACAAAAAAAAATAATATACAGATTTTTTTCCAGGGTGAGAATTTATTAAAAATACGGATAGGTGATTCAAAAAGTGTAGCGCGCCCAACAGGTTAATTTGAAAGTGTAAGCGCACCGCTCGAAGATTAATCGATATTACCTGTTTTCAGAGTATAAAAAAAGTAAAAGATAGCTTTTTGAGGAGGAGATTATCAGCTTTCCGATGATACTAATAGTTTTTATTTGTGAAACTTAAAACGAAATTTTTGCTTGCATGATTTTAACCGGCATACAGTTAATTACAAATACTTAATAAAATATAGTTTTGAAAAACAAAATCCTTGTGCATACATCATTATTATACCTTTAGTTTCAAAGAATAATTAAAAATACTCACATTGTCTGTGTTATTTAAAAATTGAGTTTTAAAATATGAAAATTTGCCTGGTGTAATGCACCGCCGGCAATTTTATGTTCAAAGCAGTACGAAATAGTCAGAAAAAGTCGAATTTTTTTTTATTTTTTAGTTACAATTAGAAAAACTCTTGATATTATTAAAAACCTTTCTCTTTTTTTGTAATTTTAGTTTTAAAAAAATGTTCATGATAAACGTATTTTTTGCTTATTATTATTCATACAACTTAAACTTAAAATAAAAAATATTTAACGGTGGGAAATAAAAGATAAAAGTCTAAGCTTTAAGTGTAAAATATTTATATTTCATTTAAACATCCAGGTACAAAGAAAACAGTTATTGAAAACACAAAAATTCTAAATTACTCGAAGGAATTTTGATAAGAGCGACTGAAGAAGAAACACGCGCGCAGCGCCACCAGCCCGATCTGTTCTGTCATCTCGGCGACGCCCACGTAGTTTTTATACTATATATTGATGATGAAAATTGTGAACAAATTAAAGAAGAAGAAAGTGACTAAAAAATAATGTTTATTATTTTGTAAATATTTCTGTTACACATTTTTTGTAATTTATTCTTTATTTTATTGCATTGTATTTATACAATTATTATTAAATAAATTTATTTTTTATATAAATAAATATATTTTCATTTATTTTTTTGATATACACTGACTACCATTTTGAGTCACCCCTTTGAATTTTTTAAATCTGTCCTCAGATTCTTAATCAGCACCCAAAAAACCCTCTACTACAGTTTAAAAAGAAAATTGGAAAATTAAATCAATTACGTACTCTCCGGCCGCCACATTGGATCCGTCATTTTGAATTTTTCAAATCTGTCATCGGATTCTTAATCAGCACCCCAAGAAACCCTTCAACAGCTTATTTCAAAATATTTGGCTGTATACAGAAATGTTAATTTAATCATAAATTAGGTTGAAAGCATGAAGCCCACTACAACTAAAGGGGTTACACCAGCCATTTTATTTTAAATATTTTTTTTTTAATTACGGTAAAACTAAAAAAATCTACACTATTTTTTGTAGAATTTCTCATTCTTTCACGTGGTACTATTAGTTTGTGCATATCTTTTTTTTTTCGAGATAGTTGCGAAAAACCGAATTTTTCATTTTATTTTCAATTTTGTAGGCTTAGCGTACACTTTATCGTATTGTATGTCGAAAATATTACCTGTATGTCAAAATGCATCCAGTTAATATTTAATGAGAGCTTTTCGTCAAAATTTGCCTCTAACGACTGGGCTATAATTGCCAATTATTTTTAGAAATAGTTTGCTAATAGCTTATAACGTGATTTAATTAGCATGCTAATACTTTTAGATCAACTTTGTCATGAGTCGTTCGGATTCCATAGGCTCCTTTTGGTATAAAAAATAGATTGTTACCAATGACTTGCTCTGAATCTCCGACTACTTTGCTTTTAATTTTTTAGAAAAAATGAAACAAAATATAACTTTCTCAGTTGTTCGTCTTTTTAACAATATAAAGAAGGTACATTAATTCTGAAATATACATAATATGAAGTATAAAGATATTAAATTTAATTAATTTATCAAAAAAAAAACACTATTTCTAATATGATAAATACATGCACAAAAAAATCTTGAGAACAAAATAAAATTGTTGCATTTTATGTAATTTGAGCCTATGAATTTATGTTTTCTTTTCTAACATTAGAAAGAAAAATGGAACTTTCCTAGATTTTAAGACTTGTCATTTAGTTCCATTTGAAAGTGCATGTAAAACATCATAACTTGATTTCCTAGGATATTTTTAAAGTTATCTCACTAGCCATGAAAATCACAAAGCTTAAAAAAAGAAATTATCGTGTTTCTCGAGTTGTATTCAAACCAAAAAAAAAGACAAATATTTTGTTTGCACCACATAAAACGAGCCTACTCATTATTAGAGGAAAACTTTCGACTAATGAGGTTTTTTTTTCCAGATATTTAAACAAAAAAAGTCACAAGAAAATCGTGAAAACTGCAAAACACAAAAAACCGTACAAGATTTTGTCAAATTATTTAGAACTGCGACAGTAATTTGACAACTAAACAATTTTTTTAAATGACGTTACTTTCAGGGCAAGGTAAATAACTTAAAAAAAAAATTCCTATCATGCAAGAAACTTTACTTGTAACACGGAGGCTGAAAAGTTTTTGGTCTGACACATAGATGTAGCCCTTTTCAAAAAATCCATATGATTTTCAGGAAGTACCAACCTTCAAACGATACGTGTCAAAATTTTATGACATTTCGACGATTAGTTTACAAGTTACAGTGGTTTTAGTGACGCTACTTGTTGATTAAATACTGTTTTTTAATGGGAAAAAAAATACCGTTCAACCAAAGCAATTGCTTGATAAGTGTTACGGGGACTCTGCCCCTGGAAAATCACTCATCATTTACTGGTATGCTGAATTTATGCGTGGTCGTACAGATACAAATGATGCTAAACGCTCTGGACGCCCAAACGAGGTGGTTACACCGGAAAACATTAAAAAAATCCACAAAATTGTTTTAGATGACCGTAAAGGAAATTGCGTGAGATAGCTGACACCCTAATGATATCAAAAGAACGTGTTGGTCATATTTTACATGAACATATGGGCATGAGAAAGCACTGTTCGAAATGGGTACCGCGTTTGCTCACAGTGGACCAAAAACAACAACGTATTGATAATTCTGAACACTGTTTGGACCTGTTTAAGCGCAAAAAAAAAAAAAAAGAATTTTTGTGTGACAATGGGTGAAACATGGATCCACCACTATATACTGGAATCAAATCGGCAGTCAGCTGAGTGGCCAGCAGCCGCCCGAAGCGACCAAAGACACAACAGTCGGCTGGGAAGGTTTTGGCGTCTTGCGTATTGTGCGATGCGCATGGAATAATTTTAATCGACTATACGAATATTGTATAAAGTTATTGGTGCATTTAAAGGCCGAAATTGTCAAGAAACGGCGCCAAATGAACAAGAAAAAAGTGCTCTTTCATCAAGACAATGCACCGTGTCAAAAATCAATGGTTACGATGGCAAAATTACATGGACTGAAGTTCGAATTGCTTCCTCATCCACAGTATTCTCCAGATTTCCCCCCCAGCGACTATTAGCTATTCCCACAAATCCAAAAAAATGCTCGTGAGAGAGAGATTTGCCTCTAATGAAGGAGTTATCGCCGAAACTGAGGCCTATTTTAAAGGCAAAGTCAAATCCTTCTACAAGAAGGATATAGAAATGGTGGAAAAGCGTTGGACTGATTGTATCGCTCTTGAAGGAGACTATATTAATGAATAAAGTTGAATTTTGCAAAAAAAAATGTACTTTAAGAAGCTAGACCAAAAACTTTTCAGCCTACGTGTTATATTGCACGCCTAATCAAAAATGTGGTATCTGATAATTCTTCATTGTCAGCGTTTTCAGTATTTGCTCACTACTTTCTCTTTATTATAAAATTGTAGCAGTTAAATACAGTAAAATGTCCTTTTGACAGTTTTGCCGTATAAACATAATTGCTACTTAATTTGATCCTACTAAAATAGGCTGCCATTCAATACTAAAATTTTCGGACAGATCCGACATTTTATTTTAGTTGACGCTAGTATTTGCCCGAGGCCTTTGCACATCGTATTTTGTATTTTATCTGTGTTTATACACAGTGTTTGCTTGTTTAAAGTCAATTTTCAATTTGATATTTGCTGTTTGAATTGAAATAAAATCGACTGAATGAATGAATATAATGTATTCACCAAAAAATATCAACAGGCTAGTAAAAACTAAGTTTGTCTCCATTTTTTAAAAGGTTATAGATTTTTAACAAATGTTTTATCAAAAACTAGCTAATACAGTTAGTGGCACGACAATACTCGGTAATGCCAATTATAAATAAAAGGTCTTTCAATCTTCCATTAGTAAAGAACATGTTATTATTACCGGACTAGAAACTTTAAAGGTACTAGAAAAATGAATTTATTTTTAATGAAGTATCTAACACGTAGGCTGACAAGTTTTTGGTCTGACACGTAGATGTCACCTTTTTCAAAAAATCCATTTGATTTTTAGGAAGTACCAACCTTCAAACGATAAGTGTCAAAATTTCATGACATTTCGAGGATTGGTTTACAACTTACAATGGTTTTAGTGACGCTACTTTTAATATTTTCAAAACAATGGGAAAACTCGAATTTCGTGTGTTGATTAAACACTGTTTTTTGATGGGAAAAATACCGTTCAAGCAAAGCAATGGCTTGATAAGTATTACGGGAACTCTACCCCTGGAAAATCACTCATCACTTACTGGTATGCTGAATTTAAACGCGGTCGTACAGACACAAATGATGTTGAACACTCTGGACGCCTGAATGAGGTGGTAACACCGGAAAACTTCAGAAAAATCCACAAAATTGTTTTGGATAACTGTAAAGTGAAATTGCGTGAGATAGCTGACACCCTAAAGATATCATAAGAACGTGTTGGTCATATTTTGCATGAACTTTTGCACTACACACCGGAATCAAATAGGCAGTCAGCTAAGTGGACAGCAGCTAGTGAAAGCCGTTCGAAGCGATCAAAGACACAACAGTCGGCCGGGAAGGTTTTGGCCTCTGTATTTTGGGATGCGCATGGCATAATTGTCATCGACTATGCTGAGAAGGGAAAAACCATCAATAGCGGATATTATATAAAGTTACTGGTGCGTTTGAAGGTAGAAATCGCAAAGAAACGGCCCCAAATGAACAAGAAAAAGTGCTCTTTCATCAAGACAATGCACCGTGTCACAAGTCGATAGCAAAATTGCATGAATAGAAGTTCGAATTGCTTCCTCATCCACCATCACAGATTTGGCCCCCAGCGACTATGTTGATGAATAATTTTGCAAAAAAAAATGTATTTTAAGTAGCTAGACCAATAACTTTTCAGCCTACGTGTTAAGATTGGACACAAAATCTATAGGGGTTACAAATATCCTCCAAACTTTTGGATTTCTTTACATTTCAGGGTCACTAGATCATGTAAAATATAATTCCATCAATATGTCTGTCTATCTCTCTGTCTGTCTGTTTGTCTATCCATATGTCTGTCGGCCTGTCTGTTTGTATCTTGGCACATAACTGTCTTAACGAAATGAGATATCGATTTTAAGTTTGGTACCCACACAATACTGGAAACACAAATGTACTGTAGTTTATGAGCAACATCGCTTTAGTGGAAGGAGGTGAGAGTCAAAAAATTTTGTATAATTTTAATATCATTACGAGAATTTTTCCTTGTTTTGTGGGGAAATAAACATATTTTAAAAATTGACGGGGGGGGACGGGTGAGAGTGATAGAGGGGTTTCCTTGTATACTTGTATATCCTGATACTCTCAGTAATTTTAGAGATAAGGAATCTAAAAATTGTGCTATTTTTTTCATAATGTTCAATTTTAACTCAAATAGTATGTAAAGAAAAATGTGGGATTTCAATATCTCCCCTTCCACTACTTGATCTTTGATGATTTGTAGTGGTTGGATTAGGAAGTCATTATTTAGTGTAAGAAAGCTAAATTCAATACTTGTAGTACTTATTGAATTCTATGTTTGCAAGGAAAATACTGTGTAAATCTCTTTATATATTTATGGCAATGTCTAGGCAATTGTGGTAAATATATTTTCCAGTTATTTACAAATGTAAAATATTTCTTCGGATGCTTTTGCATGTTACAATAAATTCGGATAAAGTAATATCTAGGCTGAGAGCCATAATGATAATATCCATAATACATTTTAAACTGACGTCTACAAATTTCTAAAGTTTCTTCTTTAAAAAATAATTTAATATTTGGTTGGAATAATCTAAAATTAAGAACAAAACAAAGTAAAATTTAACGTGTAAATGTTAATATTTCCTTTAAAAAGTGAATGATCATTGTACTGCTATTTTCTCCTTCTTAGTTTGGAGTTTGGGGCAATAATTCACCTTTCTATTCGCTCACGTTATCGTATCGTTAAGCTTAACGATCTCTTATTCCGATACCGACATACAAAATGAACGTTGAAAACATTTTAAAAGTAGAAGTAGATGCTTGTAAAAGACATAAAAGCTGATGGGTACAGGAGGGTAATGTACTTGCTGTTGCTTTGTTATTTTATTTCCTTTTATTTTATTTTGTTTGTAAATGTTGGACAGATAATGATTTTTTGTAGAAGCGTAATATATACATAATAAGCGTAATATACACGACTTTATTAAAATTTTATCCTGATTTTTTTTTTAATTTCTCATCTGATCTTATAATTTTCTCGGTAATTGCGGCACTACTCTTATATGGTGGGCAACACTAGGAATCAGAACAACTATTGCAAGTGCACTATTAAAAACCTATCTAACATATAGGTTGCATGTTTAGTTTACAGTATGTTTAGCTTCTTAAAAATTACTTTTCGTGAGGAATTATTGATGTAATTATGTCACTTGTTTGTGCGTCGGTTCGAGTCAGTTTTTCTTTGTTCCCATCCAAAGGGGCCTAAAAACACACATTCCGCTGCCGCTAAATATATTAAAAGGTCGTTTGTGAAAAAATGGATAAATCATTTTAACGAGATGAAAAATATCGACGACTTGCCAAAACGTGGCTCGGTAGGCAAAGTCTCTCCGAAAGTCGAAAAACGAATCGTGTCTTTATTTTCATGGGACCCGACATTGACGCCGCGTCAAGGAGCGGCAAAATTAAGAAAATCAGCTTTGAATGTGTCTAATGAGATCATTCGACAATATTTTCGTGCTTGTGACGTCAAATTACGAAGCATGTTGAAGAAACTTTTGGTGGGCGAAAATCACGTAGCGAAGCGGCTCGCTTGGGTCCACAGTAAGATACTAGAGTGGCCCTTATAATCGCCGGACGCCAACCCTATTGAAAACGTTTGGTCCCTTGTAAAGAGAAAGCCCAGAGGAAAAACTCTGAGGACAGTTGTCTAGCGAGATTCGAAAAATTTGCAGAATATGCAGAAGATCTCGTCTATAGCATACCTCCAACATGCCAGGCGATT
>CM032449.1:80743828-80871328 GCA_019049505.1 Pachyrhynchus sulphureomaculatus | reverse complement strand
TATATATATACATATATATATATATATATATATATATATATATATATATATATATATATATATATATATATATACGAGGCTGGTTTGAAAAGTCCGTGCAAAGTCCGAGAGATGGCACCACCGGCGCGTATCGAGGTCATGTTTAGTTAGTAGCATCTCTTGAATGAACGCACACCAAGTTTCAGCCATATTGATCTATTTCTTTGTGTTTGGCATTCGTGTGAATCAAGGAAGTCGAGTGATTTTCAAGAAATGGACGAAAAAGAATTTCGTATGGTGATTAAACATTACTTTATGAAAGGCAAAACGCCTCAGGAGACTAAAGAGAAGCTTGATAAACATTATGGTGACTCTGCACCTTCGATTAGAACAGTTTTTAAGTGGTGTCAAAATTTTCGGACTGGCCATATGGGCACAAGTGACGCTGAACGTTCTGGACGGCCTGTTAAGGTTACGACTCCAGAAATCATTGATCAAATCCATGATATGGTGATGGATGACAGAAGAGTTAAGGTGCGTAAGATTGCTAGTGCTGTGGGCATCTCGACTGAACGGGTACATAATATTTTGCATAAACATTTGGACATGAGAAAGCTATCCGCAAGATGGGTCCCGCGATTGCTCACGCTTGACCAAAAACGGAATCGTGTGAAGTGTTGCAAGGATGGTTTGCAGCTGTTGCAGAAGAATCCGGAGGACTTTAAGCGTCGTTTCGTCACTGTGGATGAAACATGGATACATTACTATACTCCTGAGACCAAACAACAATCTAAACAATGGGTTACCAAGGGGGAATCTGCACCAAAAAAGGCGAAGACCGTTCCTTCGGCCGGAAAGGTTATGGCGACTGTCTTTTGGGATTCGCAAGGGATAATCCTCATCGACTATCTGGAAAAGGGTAAAACTATTAGAGGTGAATATTATTCATCGTTATTGGACCGTTTGAAAACCGAGCTGCAAGAAAAACGCCCGCGATTGGCCCACAAGAAACTCCTTTTCCATCACGACAACGCACCAGCACACACCTCAGCAGTTGTGGTCGCAAAATTAATGGAAATAGGATTCCAACTCGTTTCACATCCCCCCTATTCTCCAGACTTGGCTCCCTCGGACTACTATTTGTTCCCCAATTTGAAGAAATGGCTGACGGGACAAAGATTTTATTCAAACGAGGAGGTGATTGCAGACACTAATGGATATTTTGCAGACTTGGACAAATCCTATTATTCAGAAGGGATCAACGAACTAGAACATCGTCGGACGAAGTGTATAAGCCTAAAAGGAGACTATGTCGAAAAATAAAAAAGGTTTACCCCAAACACATAAGTTTTATTTTTACACGGACTTTTCAAACCAGCCTCGTATATATATTTATATATATATATATATATATATATATATATATATATATATATATATATATATATATATATATATATGGGTGTTCTTCGACATCTTTAGATTTTCATTTTCCATTTCTCTCTGTCCTACCATAGATTCTCCTCTATTTTTCCTCCCCTAACACTTCTTCCAATCCCTCCCTCCAACTCAGTCTAGGTCTTCCTTTCTTTCTTTTTCCCTGCAGTGTCCAGTTGAGCATTTGCTTGGGTTACCGATCTGGCATATGGCCATACCATCTCAATTGATTTATCCCAATGTGTTCGGTTAGTGTATGTTTGACTTTCATGATTTCCCGTGTTCTCTATCTAAACACTTATAAATTTATCTATAAATAATTATGCTTAAAATTTGCTCATTTTCCCAATCAATACACTAAAAAATTTTATATTTTCATTAAAACTACACAAAATTTTCTAAAACACCCCCTTTTCCTGAAGTGACTTCGCTCAAAAAACTATAGGTGTCTTTCCCACTTCAAATATCATACATAAAATTTGAACTCGAAATCTCTCTGGAAAGTTATCGTACCATCAGATAGACTGACGGACCGACGGAAATTGAAAATTATGCCCTGAATAGTAAAGATATGCGAAAATCTCGCATACAATATTTTTCTTATGGAGAGATGTAAAAAATTATGATAGAAAATTGAACTCCTATATTTTCCTCGTTAACAATCAGAAGTCAGCGTTATTGTTTTAACTGAAAACACTTATAAATACCGCATTTATTTATAAAATAAAAAAGGAAAATTTAGAGGAAAAGTTAATTTAAAAACAAATCCAAAATATCCTTGAAATATTCTACTCCAGCTTTAATTTTTTCCAGGTAAGCTCCACATAGAGCTGTCTGTTTTAGTACTTTACAGAAAATATTTTCGAAGTAAAATGGATTAATGGTACAACTGATGCAACTTGTTCCTTTATGTAAAAAAACGTCCAAGCGCAAGTTGGACTTGCGCAATTAGTGTTCCGTGCGTTGATTACTTTTAAAATAAAAAATTTTATTACGAAGGTATAAAATGATCAGGGACTTCACCAAATACACTCTAACTGAATTTTCAATAAAGTTTTTTTCCAATCTCTACTGAAAACTGATTTTTGTTTTTTTTTTATACCAGATAAATTATTAAAGGTAATGCACTCGTGACACTTTTCGTTCAATCTACACCCTGTGGAAAATATTTCAGAATTTTTTCAAAATTTTTTGATCAGTATTTTTCGAGATAAGGGGGGAGACAGCGATTTTTAGCAGCTTGGATGACCTGGTAAATTTTTTTTTCACTTCCGATAAACCCCTCAAAACTAACCCCTTAAGTCAAAATTTAACTTTCAAAACTACAGGGCTCTGATCAGGCCATTAATTTCATTAGTTTCTATATTAGTACCAGAGACCGAAGTGATCTTATAAGAAAGAGAATGAGACTGAAAATTATCTATTTTTAAAAACAAGGAAAAATCAAGTGAGACACGTGTTTTCTTAAGTATTTTTTTTATGCTAAATCCAAAAAAAATCATAAAAAAAGACATCCACCGTGAGGTTTTTTCAGAAAACACATTTAAATTTGCCAGAAAACTATTAAATTGAAAAAAATACATTTTAATAAATAAAATGTAAAACTGTATAATCACCAAATTATGGAACAAAACTATTACTTCGGACATCTTTAAATGTTCTGAATATACATTTATCATAAATATATATCATGGACAATAAAATATTAGATTTTATTGTCCATGTTTAACAAAAAACAAGCATACACCACCTTTAACTAAGCTACGTAGCAAAATGCTGTTTAACATAAATATGTGCAACCGCTGAATTAGAAAATTGTTTATAATTTTTATTGATATTGAACGAAACACTCACTTACTCGATCGCTCAGTCACTCACTCACTCACTCATTCATATACCTCCATATTCACGCACTCACTACTACACTCACTCGCTCGCTCACTCACCCACTCACGTTCTCGTTCGCCCCCTCACTCACTCACTCACTCGTTCGCTCACGCACTCACTCACTACCTCACTCATCCACTCACATTTCCCCATGTTCACTCAATCAATCTGTCCACAAAATTGATTTCTAAAACTGTCAAGGGATATACATTAGACTGCATTTTGCAACCTATTTATTCCTAAATAGTAAACGGATATTTTATTCAACACTAAACACTATTCCTCATGTTTTGTTATCAAATTCGAATTTGATATTTAAAAAACTACTAGAAATGTTAGATTTCTTCGAAAAAAAATTCTTGTTTAGTTGTTGCATTTATTTAATTTAAAAAAGCATTTTGCCAACCATATAACACCCTTGTAAGTGTTAAAAGCGAGTTTTTTGTTGAAACTAATATAAAACTTTATTTTTTGATGTCAAGTCAGGATTAAAGACTTCAAAAAACACTGGAAATAATAGTCTTGTTCAGTATTAATAAAAATTAAAAACAAGTTTTTAATTTAGCGGTTGCACATATTTATTTTAAACAGCATTTTGCTACGTAGCTTAGTTCAGGTTATGTGTATGCGTGTTTTTTGTTAAACATGAACACTAAAATCTAATATTTTTAAGTTCTTATAATAAATGTAGATTCAGAACATTTAAAGATGTCCGAAATAATAGTTTTATTCCACAATTTTAATGATTATACAGTTTTACATTATTTATTAAAATGTATTTTTTTCAGTTTTCTGGCAACTTTAAGTGTGTTTTCTGAAAAAACGTCAGGGTGGATGTCTTTTTTAATGATTTTCTTGAATTCAGCATAGAAAAATACTTAAGAAAACACGTACCTCACTTAAAAGACAGAGATTTTTTTGTATATCTGTGTTATTACAATTACAAAAACATTGGAGAAGACACCTACCAGGACCAATTCCAAGCATCTCCATCTAACTTCGTTACCTCTTCTCTGTTTAATTGTAAATTATGCTTAAAGTTTGCTCCATATTTACGAGAAAACAAGAACAATTTCTATATTACTATGAAAAATTTATTAAATGTGTCGAATTCTACCCCTTTCACCCATTCCTTTAAATAGACATTAATATATTAAAAAAACTACAAATTCCTGTTTTATTTTAAATAATAATAGATCGATGTAAAAGTTCTAATGTTTTTACTAATCTATACACCCTAAACCTAAAGAAATACCTCTACGAAGAAGAAATTAAAGTATCTCCTGATATATAAAATATAAAGACGAACAATTTTCAGTGCAATTCGAATCCCCCTTTTATAAACTGAGACAATTTAACTGATTTTTATAAACTCTTCAACTTATTTCTTTTTATATTTAAACAGCTAAAGTCCTTTTATTTCAGCATAAACTTTGAACTATTAAATAAGATGAAAAAAGTAATGTAAGATTTTAAAATAATCCTATTTCGAAAATATCTTCTTCACATCCGTATAAGAAGTATTGTCTTCATTAAAAATGACAACAGGAAATTTTAGCATTCCTTCACTTTTCAAGGACCCTATATTAAGAGAAACATAGCTCCCATTTTTCGCGGGTGGGTCTGTCTGTCGATCTACCGTTCTACCTGTCGCAGGCTGATTCTTCAATGAAATAACAGATCGATTGGAAATTTTACAAACAATAAAACCGGAAAGAAACCTAAAGTTCTTAAACAATGTTACTTCAGTGGAAAGGGGCCATAAATTTGGTATAGTTTCAATAGTATTATCAGAATTTGGCCTGATTGAGATAATGATCTAATTGTAAGCATTTCCTTCTTATTAGACCGACATCATGTCCGATATGTAGTGGTTATGAGACTTTTTCGTTCATGTTGTTGATGATTCTGTGCACAATACGACGTCATCCTTACCGGTTAATGGTTTCTCGGGATGCGGTTTACAATTTCATGTCAGTCAGCTTACCGATTGCATCGGTCCATCGAGATGGTGAAAGTCCGCGACTACCCTTTCCAAATCTTTCAAGGAAGATCAATTTTTCTACATTATTGCTGCGATTGATATGACCAAAAAATTTTAATATACAGTTGTATGTCGAAGAAAATAGACGTATTTTGTCGGCTTTTTCATTTTTGTAGCTTATGTACACATTTGAGCGACTTAAAACTAACGAGGATTTGTTGAAAATTGCATTGTTTTTTTTTCTCGATCCGACATATATAACCGGAGTTATTTGCATTTTACGCTCAAAAAACGCGTTTTGAAAATTTCAATTGTTTATAAAGAAAAGAGCATAAGTTTTTCGAGGTCAAAAACTCAGGACAATACTCCTGGTGATACCCCAGAGAGAACAAAATCATAATATTGCTGTATCTAAACTGTGCAATTTTGTGTTTTTTTACTACACTGTATATATAATTAAATATATAGGGGTTATACGACGACCGCCTTTTAAGCTAAACGACCACCAGATGGCGCTATTGAGATGTAACATTACCGTTGTTGTAAAATTTGACATTTGTTATTGTTAAAACCGTGGCAGCTCAGAAATTGCCCGAGAGTTTGTTTCAATTGGCGTTTAATAAAAACAGTTTTGTGAACGAATGGAAATTTCACGTGAAGGTTTTCGTTGGAGATTTTTTTCGATTTTAGTAACGGCTTAACTCCACAACAACGCCTCGAATAGCTTCGTTCAACTTTTGGTAACGAATCACCATCAGAAAAGACTGTTTACAATTGGTAGAATTTCGTCATGGTCGTGCTTTCGTCAGCGATGAATTTCGTAAAGGTCAACCAAAATCGGTTGTTGTTTCAAAAAACAACGATGCTATGCGCAATATGATTCAAGAGGATCGGCATGTAACTTACCGTGAGGTATGCTTAGGCATATTGAAGATTGCAGTACATTCGATTTTACATGGACATTTAGCTGTGTCCGATGGATTCCGTATAATTTGACCGAAACTCAAAAACAGGCTCGTGTCAGTTGGTGTAAAAAATTCGACTGAGGACATGCAAAATCCGTATACAACATCGTAACAGGAGACGAAACTTGGATATATTCGTATGAGCCGAAAACTAAGCAACAATCACCTGTTTGGATGTTCCAAGATGAACCGAATCCAACAAAAGTGGTACATTCGCGAAGCATTTCCAAGAAAATGATTCTTTGGTTATACCGGACAAGTTGCAACCATTGCTCCGAAAAACAGTTATTGATGAATGGCATACAATAATTTACATGCCAGAAGTCATTGATGAAATCAGGAAAAATAACCGAAAACTTCGCATCTTTCTTCATCATAACAATGCCAGCACTCACACAGAACGCCAAACAATTGATTATTTGACGGAAAAAAAACATCGAATTAATGTCTCATTGTCCGTGTTCATCTGGTATCGCCTAATGACTTCTTTTTATTCCCGAATGACAAAAAAATGCGTAGACAGCGATTTTCATCACCTCAAGAAGCTGTTGAATCGTTCCAAAACCATGTTTTTAAGGTACCAACTTTAGAGAGGAAAAAATGTTTGGAGAATTGGTTCGAACGCGTGCAAAAGTGGATAAATCTTAAAAGCGAATATTTTGAGAAACAATAAGGCGATTTGTACCAAAATTTTTTTTCTTTGTTTTTGTAAAAATTTAAAAGGAAACCCTCGTAGAGGTGGAAAAGAGAGTTAGCGGGTTTGATTCTTTTATATCGTGACATTAGTTCTACTTTAAGTGGAAATAGTATATAGAGGTAGATATCAAGTTTTAGTGGTAAATGGCTCTAAAGTCTTTTTTTTTCTGCTCAATCTGGTATCGCCTAACGACTTCTTTTTATTCCCGAATGTCAAAAAAAATGCGTAGACAGCGATTTTCATCACCTCAAGAAGCTGTTGAATCGTTCCAAAACCATGTTTTTAAGGTACCAACTTCAGAGAGGAAAAAATGTTTGGAGAATTGGTTCGAACGCGTGCAAAAGTGGATAAATCTTAAAAGCGAATATTTTGAGAAACAATAAGGCGATTTGTACCAAAATTTTTTTTTCTTTGTTTTTGTAAAAGGGAAACCCTCGTAGAAGTGGAAAAGAGAGTTAGAAGTTTTGATTCTTTTATATCGTGACATTAGTTCTAATTTAAGTGGAAATAATATATAGAGGTAGATATCAAGTTTTAGTTGTAAATACCTCTGAAGTCTTTTTTCTGCTCAATTCATTTTTTTTGTGACCACTATAAGAACATATCTATGCTTTAATTTGAGCAAGACAAAAACTTCAAGAAAAAAGACAATATTTTTTTTAAGATCTGCGTGTTTCCTAGGAAAGTACTGGGTAAATCACTTTACCGATTTTGTCGGGATTGTAGTTTCGATGGTTAGTCGCCTACATCAATATTTTGAAACATAATATAACTGCAAATAACTTATTCAAAAATAAGAGTTATTAGAGTTGTTAACGGAATATGCCTACTGGGCCCGACAAATTGCTATACTTGTCAACATATTAATGTGGTATTTTTGTTAAAAATTCTTAAAATAAAGCAACCAATCAGTACGATTAAATAAACTTAAACATGTTATTACGTTTTTTCACATTTAAAATACATGAAACGTGAAGAAAAAAAAAGAAGAAAGCGACAAGTAAAATTTTATTTCATCCTGCGACAATGCAAGCTTTGTTTATGAGATTTTAAAAATAGGACAAATAAAAAGAAGTAAATTACCACGTTTAGCCTGTGGCAACAAAGCAAATGAAAAATTATTCAAATTAATTAAATCTTGTGACAGACCTCGTAAAATAATTATTAGCTTAAGCCATAAAGAATTTTTAAATATGGAGACAAGATCTTGCATACTTAAAAACCGACTAATAACATGCCTGTGAAGAAACTACCTACAAATTGCAGCAACGCAGCTAGATAACTATTAAAGATATTAAATTCCGATTAGAATTACAGCAGCCACATATTACTAGATACCTTTACTCTCGACCGATATCTTATACTGACGTGGGGCATTTTCCATGAAATGGTGGAAATACTTTTGTTAAATGATAGTACATATTAGTTTTATTTAAAAAAAAAAATCAGTCAATTGCAAGTCGGACTTGCGCAATTAGTGTTCCGTAAGTGGATTGCTTTTGAAATAAAAAATTTTGTTAAGGAGGTATAAGATGATCAGTGACTTCAGAAAATACACCCCAAATGAGTTTTCAACAGTTTGTTAAAAACTGATGACCTTGAATTTTTTTTTTTTTTATATATACCAGATAAATTGCTAAAGGTAATGCTCTCGTGATAAGTTTGGATTAATCTACGTCCTGTTAAATATATTCCAGAAGTTTTTCAAAATTTTTTGATCAGTACTTTTCGAAATAAGGGGAGAGGGACAGCGATTTTCGGCAATTTTTTAAAAACAATACAAATAAGAGTGTGCGCAAGTACTACATTATATATATCTTTGAACTCGTGTTTTCACAAGCTTCCATTTGACTCTCCACTCAATGACCTAGTAAAAATGCTTTTTTCACTTTCACCTTCCAAAACTAATCCTTTAAGTCAAAGTTTATCTTTCAAAACTACCCAGCTCTAATGGGGCCATCAATTCCTGTCAGTGCATTTCTACTTTTTATGTAAAATTATTTCAAAGAAAATCGGGAGTGTCAGGCGCACAGACAGACAGGCGTACAAACAGGCGGACAAACAGACGTACAGACAGACGGAGAGACGGACGGACATACAGACAGACGGACAGACACAGAAGTGATCTTATAAATGTTCCGTACGGAACACTAATTACCTAACTTTCTACAGTTCCATTTTTAACGACAATTTGCAAGTAGTAATAGTGACTTAGTAGTAGCGTTACTGAATTTTTTCGATCGTACCTAAAGTGTATTGCTGAAAAAAATTACCTAACATATTTTAATTTTAATATGTAGTCAATATGAGTTACCTCTATGCGCCATAGAGTCGATGGCAGACATCTTCCTATTCCACGAGGGCCAATTTGATATACGTAATTAGCTTGTAGGATAGATAGAATTTGATATGATGATAAAGTAATGAAATATTTACTTATATTCTAAAAGGTTTATATTTGAAAATAAAAATCTACCTTCCATTTAGAATTGAAGATGTAACGAGCATAGCAACAAAGTAATAAACATATAACATATGTAATATATAGCTAGATTGAGAGAGAAGTGGGTCGCTGTTAGTAGAGTATAGACGATCGTTTCTATCTCGCAGCCTAGCTCGGAACTTTGCACGAACTGCGCATGCGTTATATAAGAACATATTAATTCTGTGCGAGTACCCGGAAATTATATAGTGTATATAAGAGGCGCGCATGGGCGTTAGCAATCTGCTCATGCGAGTTAGCAATCTGCTCTCTTCTTGCTTCTCTCTTTAACGGCACTCGCTTCGATTACAGGCGAAGATGGGGCACTAGCTATATAGGAGTATTACGAGTCCGTGCAAAGTCCGAGAGATGGCACCACCGGCGCGTATCGAGGTCATGTTTAGTTAGTAGCATCTCTTGAATGAACGCACACCAAGTTTCAGCCATGTTGGTCTATTTCTTTGTGTTTGGCATTCGTGTGAATCAAGGAAGTCGAGTGATTTTCAAGAAATGGACGAAAAAGAATTTCGTGTGGTGATTAAACATTACTTTATGAAAGGCAAAACGCCTCAGGAGACTAAAGAGAAGCTTGATAAACATTATGGTGACTCTGCACCTTCGATTAGAACAGTTTATAAGTGGTTTCAAAATTTTCGGACTGGCCATACGGGCACAAGTGACGCTGAACGTTCTGGACGGCCTGTGGAGGTTACGACTCCAGAAATCACTGATCAAATCCATGATATGGTGATGGATGACAGAAGAGTTAAGGTGCGTGAGATTGCTAGTGCTGTGGGCATCTCGATTGAACGGGTACATAATATTTTGCATAAACATTTGGACATAAGAAAGCTATCCGCAAGATGGATGCCGCGATTGCTCACGCTTGACCAAAAACGGAATCGTGTGAAGTGTTGCAAGGATGGTTTGCAGCTGTTCCAGAAGAATCCGGAGGACTTTAAGCGTCATTTCGTCACTGTGGATGAAACATGGATACATTACTATACTCCTGAGACCAAACAACAATCTAAACAATGGGCTACCAAGGGGGAATCTGCACCAAAAAAGGCGAAGACCGTTCCTTCGGCCGGAAAGGTTATGGCGACTGTCTTTTGGGATTCGCAAGGGATAATCCTCATCGACTATCTGGAAAAGGATAAAACTATTACAGGTAAATATTATTCATCGTTATTGGACCGTTTGAAAACCGAGCTGCAAGAAAAACGCCCGCCATTGGCCCACAAGAAAGTCCTTTTCCATCACGACAACGCACCAGCACACACCTCAGCAGTTGTGGTCGCAAAATTAATGGAAATATGATTCGAACTTGTTTCACATCCCCCCTATTCTCCAGACTTGGCTCCCTCGGACTACTATTTGTTCCCCAATTTGAAGAAATGGTTGGCGGGACAAAGATTTTATTCAAACGAGGAGGTGACTGCAGACACTAATGGATATTTTACAGACTTGGATAAATCCTATTATTTGGAAGTGATCAACAAACTAGAACATCGTTGGACGAAGTGTATAAGCCTGAAAGGAGACTATGTCGAAAAATAAAAAAGGTTTACCCCAAGCACATAAGTAGTTTTTATTTTTGCACGGACTTTTCAAACCAGCCTCGTACATATATGGTAATAAAATATGCAAAAAATTTACGAATTCTTCATTATAGTATTGAATTCTTCTAAGAAAATAAAACAGGTACGTAAGCTAATGATATTATTCATTCGTTCATTAAGTTTTGTAAGTAATTTTTGTAGCTCTTTTTAACCAGTTTGTAATTTTTGTTATATTAAGTAAAAACCAAAGTTTCTTAACACGGAGATTTTTTTGATAGCGTGAAAACCAATTTTAATGTCTCAGGACACGAACCTAAAGTTTCTTTTTCGGTGGTCACCTATTAGTTTTTGAGAAAAACAAATATTTTTCAACAATATATGCCTATGGCTAGGTTACCAAACTATTATACTCGTGTTAAAAGACCACACCTGACAAATTCAGCACTCTTGAAGTGTAACACTGGAGACTCAGTATCACCTTTCGTCAGATATCCGTTAGCTCTAACAAGTGTCAAATTATATCTATGGGATGTTACGGAAATCACTTCATATATTAAAACTGGGGACTCGTGAGGTCATATAGAAGCGTATTCAATACTTGTTTTTTCAAGTTCGAAAATTTTTGAAAAATTACAACCCGAACCTAACAGGCTGCCGTTATACCAAATAACTTAGGTACAGGCGCATTGTTGCTGTGTTGCCTACCACATGATTTTCTTCAACAGTTCTAAATTTTCAAATTTTAGGTCCAATTAATCTTATAACAAATCTAAATAATATAATAGATTATACACTGCACACCTAGTAAAAATAATATTTAACCGTAATTAAGAAGATTTATTACCTATTATTTCAAAAGAAATTCCTTGGTAACACGCGACAAAAACTGCGTTCATACTGTGAGTCATTACCACTTAACAGCTGGCGTTGACGTTTCAGTTAACCTTATCTATTTGGGCAAAATAAAAACAGAATTTCAAAAAGGTTCTTCTAATAACATTTCCAAGATTAATATGGTGGATTTTCTTCTAACAAATCTAAGATTTTCTAGAGCCAAAGTGAAAGAACAAATTAGATTTAAAAAGTATTTGGTTATTATTTTCATTTTTTTATTTATCATCTATCCGGAATTTTTTAGTCCTAAAAATTTCAAAATATAATGTAAACTGTTTTTTAATATTTTCCATTTTTTGTGCAGTAAAACACTGCACGATATATTAACCGTTTTTAATATCGCTTTAAGTTTACACGTATATTTATTTACAGAACTTTTTAGACTATTTTAAAAATATATCCAGTATATATTTTTTTCTAAACTTGCCAGAAAATACAAAAATATAACTTTTGTCTAAACATACTAATGAAAATTTTACTATTTCAGGGCTTTCAATGAAAATGCAGTAGGTTATCACCAAATTATAACGAAAAATCACATGGAAATTAATCAAATTTAAAAACAAACATTACAGTTTTAGGACTTCTAGTGGGCAACAGTCTACAATTCAGTGATAAGGTGGATTTTGTTTTGTAGAAAATAATCTCTGCTACCTATGTCATCAGGAATTTAAGAGATCAAATTAGTTTAGATACAATAAGATTATTCAATTTTGCAACTGTCCAGAGCATAATTTCGTACAGTATTATGCTCTGGTACTATTTTTCAAGAAGAATCGTCAACAAAATCTTCCTGGATCAGAAAAAACTAGTTGAGGGTGTTTAATCTCTGAAATACAATGAGCAGTAAGGCAAATTATTGAACATTATGGCGGTACCATCCTTCTTCCTACATGTCTGTATAATGCGATGATTGACTGTCAATCATCGCTCCTGATGAAGCTAACATGGTTAGCGAAACACGAATCGAGTGCAAGAATAAAGTGTTTGGTCTAGTGGTGATATATACTGAGTGGTGTCATTGTGCCAAAGATTCCACGTTCCCAACGTAGTTCGTTATACTCGTAGAAGAAATTTTAAAAATACAGACAGTTAACTTAGCTCAAACTTATCTCTGACACACTAGGTAAATTATTGTTTTTACTTCTTTTGCTAAAGGGAAGTATTGTATTCGTGAAAAAATACTCTTAGCAATTTTTGCTTTACTTTACATGTTAGAATCACGAAAAATATTTGTTCTCATTTTCTAATATTAAAAATTTTATTTCAGCTTATACATTAACTTTTTAAAGTAATAATTCAGTATTTTTGTTTTTTATTTTTTAGCTTCTAAACAAATGCCAGACGACGCTGTAAAATCCTCAAAGTTTGTTCTATTTATGGACAAAATCTTCGATGGCCACTCCTTGAAGCAGCGTCACTTTTGGGTCCCGTTTTTCGACTTTCGGAGTGACTTTGCCTACCGAGCCACGTTTTGGCAAGTCGTTGACATTTTTCGTCTCGTTGAAACGATTTACCCACTTCTTCACAAACGACACCGACTTTCTATTATATTTAGCGGTTGCGGAATGTATCATTTTAGGCCCCTTTGGTTGGGAACATTTTGGATTTTACGTGATTGCGACGAAAGTTCGGAATCGATTGATACTTTTACTGAAATGCGTCGTAAAACAAACGTTCCCTCTACCGATTTTTTGTTAAATCGCTAGATTCGCATCTACCAAAAATGAATTATCGCGGACTTGTTCTTATTTGACAGACTGTACGTTGCGGGATATTTATCAAGGATTATTTTAAAAAGTTGTTTTATCTAAATTTTGCCACAAAAGTAATTTAAAAGTAATTAATACACAAAATAAAATAAATTCGATAAATGAACAGTACTTTCTCTTGTAGGCTGCACAATATGTTTAATATTACTATTAACGAAATTTGTTTTTTTTCATTTATTAACGTGAACCAAAAATGTAAATAAAATTTTAAGGTATTTCTTACGAGTAACTGTTAAAAGTGGTTTTGCTTGAAATTCTGAAAAATAATAGACTTTAGCATCATGTACTCAGTGCTTCAATATAAAGATGGTTTACCACGCCGTACTGCCATAATTAATTGTAAAAGTTTCAGATATTTAACACGTAAAAGATGGGAATCCATACTTTTTCTTCGATCAAAAGCATGCGTTTTTTACAATTTTTGTTGTCGTATGTGCATTAAAAAGTAAAAAGTCACAAAAAATTATATATACATAAAAAAGTACTTTGCTTTCGTTTGTTAAAATATAAAGGCAGTTTACCTCCTAGTTGTTCCAAAAATATTAGATAAAATTATTTTTTATTGAATTTTATGAAGTGAATTTTCGCTGTGGCAACGTAGCTTGAAGAAGACTGCTCGCGCGGACGCGGGCGCGCTTTCAAATCATAAATAGTCCGGGAGTTCATAACCAAGATTTTGGACTTATCGAAGGGCGGCAGATAAATATATCACTTATTAAATGTGACAAACTGAACCAAAAAATACAACTTATAGATCCGAATTCCGGTTCCTGCCGTGGTTATGGAGGGCGGAAGTTGAACAAAATTGAGGGTAGGTGAACCCGTCGCAGAGTGACAGTTTTATACGGTGTAAGGATACAATAGCCTTAATATCTGCCACGGAAACCGGTTCCTGTGGAAGTAAACCTCTTTTTTCTTGAAAAAAAATGGGCTCAAAAAATGAACTCAATACTGAGTGGCAAATATTCGGGATATAGTTAATTTGGGACCCAAAAAGAAGTGAAAAAATATAATCTGTTATAGATTCTGGTCCCTTAAATTTCTACGAATTTTTGAACCTGACCTGAGAGTTTTTGGACCTACCTCAACTCATTCGAGAGCGGCAGATAAATGAACCAGTGTTCGAATACTGTGTAATACGAGTCTAGTCCCTGCTTTTATCAGCAGAATTTTTGTATGTTTAATGCAAAGCTTAAGTTACCAACAAACTGATTTTTCCTATTCGCATTATTTCTTAGCTGTGATGCATGAGTTCATACGTTTTTTTGACACGTTAAAGTCAAATTTCTAATCCATTTTTGCTAAAAAACAACCAATTTTTGTTACAAATAAATATTTTTTTTTCTATAATAACTTAACAAAATATTATTTAACTCGCTAAATTTAAATTCTCTGTTCATTTTTTCAAAAACTCAATCATTTTATTATTACTGACAATTTATTAGAATTAAATTAATTTTTCTTTCGGAATTTAACACAAATATTTTTATTTAATTGCATATAAATAAACTGATTAGCTTTTAATAAAAAAATAAATCGGAAAAATGGATTAGGAATTCAGTCAGCAGGTCAAAATTCATCTAAAAACTTGGGTGGAGCTCGTAAAAAGCTTAGATTTTGCTTTATGGAGATAAATTCTATGAAATTCTGTTTATTAGCATAATTGTTTATAACAATAAAAAGGTTAAATTTTTGCAAAAAATAGACTTTGAAATCGTACTCAGTGGGTCGAAATACGCCTAAAAAAAAATTGCGTCGAGGAATTCCCTTTTTTAAATAATTGCTTAAAAAATTGTAAATAACAATTAATAGGTAATTTTTTTCAAAAAACTAACTGCAGATCGGACTCTGCGACCAAAAAAACATGAAGTACACTAGAGTGGAGCCGCAACGCTGAAAGTTTAAAAAGAACATGGTGAAACCCGGGTGGCCGATGGAGTTTTTTTTTTTTTTTTTTTTTATACAGGGAGAAATCCGCTTTATGGATTTCTGGAGCAGTCTGCGTCACCGTAAGGGTGCCCCAAAGTGCTCCAGGTATGTGGGGCTCACCGACCTGAAAGGTTGGCATACCCACTAAAACTCCTTGTGAGCTGGGAAAACCCTCTACTCCTTTTACAATTCTGGTTTGTCAATGTCTAGATATTTGATGTATGCTAACTCTAAGGTTAATTTTCTAATATGTGGATCTAACCTACCTTAACCTAACTTAATACTAACTTAATGCTAACTTAACCTAGTTCCCCATTTTCCGGGGGTGTGGTGTTATAATTGTGTTAGTCGTGTGTGTTGTTTACACTTTTTAAAACTGAAGGAGTTGCTCAACTAAACTACGGCCTTAATTAATCAAGGGTAGTCCATGTTGAATCTAGTGTTGGTTAGTCTAGTGGTAGAATGTCCGTTGGTCGTAGGTATCGATTGCCGACATTTACGTTGCCTCTGAAAGTGTTCGCTATCTCGGGGTTAGGATGGACCGCTGCTTTCTCAAGGAAGCGAAGCTGGGCATTACGCGTGAATTCTTTTATTGTGGGCATTTCAAACTCCCTGTGCAACTGATTGTTGCGGACGAACCAGGGAGCTCCTGCTATGATACGGAGGGCTTTATTTTGGACTGTCTGGACCTTGGTCCGATGAGTTTTGGACATCTGGCACCAGGCCTGACAGGCGTACGTAAGTCCGGCCCTGATTATCGATTTGTAAATTAGCAACTTGTTGTTAGTTGATAATTTACTACGATGATTCAGGAGCGGATACAGCTTCCCTAGAAGCTGATTTCCCTTGCGCACGACCATAGGCACTTGGTCCTTCCATACGAGTCGTTTGTGGCCGATGGAGTATTCGGTCATTGCTGTATTGGCATAAACCGAATGCGGCAAAAATTATTGAGCGTTTTTAAATGTTTAAAATTTTGATTCTTGAGGGTTTTTCGGATCACTCTTATTGTCTGTCATGTCAAAAATCAAAAATTTCAAATATACTATCCAATACAGCTACCAAAAATTTTTTTTTTAAATTTTCGTAATTACATATTAAGAGGTTTTGGGGCTTTTGAATGTAAATTTTAAATAATAAATATAAACATAAATTTAAAGGTTAAACATAAAAAAATAAAGAGCGAAATTGCACTGCAAATTAAATAAATATATTAATCTGCTTGTAACTCTATTCAGTATATATCACCACTACACCAAACACCTTATTTTTGCACTCGACGCGCGTTTCGCTAACCATGTTAGCTTCATCAGGAGCGATGATTGGTGTAGTGGTGATATATACTGAGTAGTGTCATTGTGCCAAAGATTCCACATTCCCAACTTAGCTGCTTGTAACTGTTTCAATGGTGATTTGAGCGTCTCTCGAGACTTACAGGATGGACGCGCGCGTTGAAGGATCGGCGTGGGCGTTTTAATAAAGAACCAGACTTCATGGCAGATAATGTTTTTTCTAGTATTCACGAACATATTGAAACAAATTTCATTCGCTCTTCTATGGGTTCAGATGGGTCTATCTTTAAGGAATTTTGGATCGTTATAACTTTGGATCGACCAAATGTCCATGACAGATATTCATTTTTCAGTCATATTTCACAGAAATAAAGCTATAACCAGAATATCTGCCACTCAGCGATGGATTGGTTCACCAACATTTTCTCGCAGCTTTAAAGCGCATTTCCAGGAACAAGAACCAGACGTGAGGTTTCAAACTACCTGAAGAGACTAATGGGGGCATAATTAACAAAGTGGTACTATTATCTGCCACTCTTCGATGAGGTCGCATTTTGGTCGTGAGCTTCCGGACTAGTATATGCATCGTACTGATCGGACTTTCTTTTAAAAGATACTAGAATAAATACGTGCCTCGCACGCGTATTTATTTAGTTATAAATACTTAATAATTGATATATTTTTAATAAATAATCCAAAGTATTGTTTTAATTAAACATAATTTTTATTGTATATCATGTAAAAGTATCAGGGTTATTATAAATAATACGTAATTGCGTGCGGCGGGAAGCAAGCGAAAAGCTACGTTGCCACGTTCATTATACCTTGAAAATCAAATTATTTCGCTTCTTTCTCCAACATAATGCTCTCTCTGTCTTCTCGTAAAAAATGCCTTAAACGGAAGTAGTCACATAAGATCCAATTAAATTGCAAACAATAAATATTTATCAAAATAATTTAAAAAAATAAATAAATAAAAAACGAGTAACCCAAATGAAAAATTGGGAAATTTCCACATAAGATTTTTATTCCAGTGTAATAAATTCATTTATCTTAATTGTCATTACAATTAGTTTATTTTTACAGCTGCTGAAGACTTTTATATGTTATAAAGTGTAATTTTTTTACTCGTGTATACCAGCAATTAGGAAATTACTGGCATTTAAGCAATGTTGTCTGTTTCTTTTGACAAAATTAACAGCAACTAAATACAACTTTCTTTTGTAAACCTTTTTTTAGAATACCAATTTGTGTTAGGAATTAGTGATGTTGTATATATTATTTATTTAAAAACTAATTATTTATTTCATCAAAGGTAGGTTTAGTCAGATAGTAGTATAGTCAGATTCACAAAAAACGTTCTAAAGGTTATATCCGGTGTAGTTGCCATAGAAACTAAAACCTTGAGCAGTCCAACTGACTTTTGTGTTTGATAATGTAATGTTTTATTGGCAAATTTTACCAAATAAATGTTGTTATAAGAAAATTTAATATTAGGTATTAGAATATAACCGTTTTTTTAGAATTCCAACATTATATTTCTTTTATATCAGTGCCATAATAAAAACAAACTTTCCTGGTCTTCTATTGCGCAGCTTCATAACTTTAGTTGACTTAGTGGTTCTTTTACAAATTAGACTAGTTTAAAACTTCTGTTTAGTAAATTAAATAGGAAGTGGTTCTAAGAATTTTAAAATAATATCCAAAATATTTTTTAAAGTTGTTATTTTCAATAAAAAGATTCTAAGTTTGTAAAAAATAAATGCCATAGAAAAGTTCTTATAATTTTTTTTACTCGGAAATATTTTTTGCGGTCACGAACACTTTTTGATTCAGAACTTCAATATTTAAAAGCAATTTAAACGAATCGCCGTTTTAACCAAACGCAAGTACTGCCGCTCTTAGGGAACGAAGAAGAGTATACTGAGATGCCCATCTATAAAATGACAGTATATAAATTAATCATACCCGGCTTCTGCATTTTTACCGTTTTTTTTCCAATAAAATTAGGTATAACCCAATGATTATAAAGTGATCTATTAAATGACTAGTATCATTAAACAAGAAATTAGCTCAAATGAATTACGGGGAAACTCGCCAAACAAAAAATAATTATACGTTTTTAGAATAAGTGAAGATTATGTAGCATGAGGAAATGAAATAACAACTCTTATAATAGAATAGAAACAATACATTATAAAAAAATTATAAAGAAATATCCACACTTTTACTTTAAGTGTACAGCCGGTAAAGACAGAAAATAATTTATAAAAGCAATAATCACTCAACACGAATTGTATACATTTTTTCTTTGTTGAAAATGCAAAATTTCCTACCCTTAACAGAGATGTTTCATTTAAAAAGGAGCACCCTTGAAACCTGTAAAAAATAAGAATTTTTAATCTACCAACATAAATTTACCAATTACTTGGTTACTATTAACTCCCGAACGATTTATTTTATTTATTGGATCTATTAGACCACTTTACCTTACCTACATGTAATAGTTGAGATCGCGGTAGAAGTACGTGTTATTATACACTAGTAGATCATCTTATTCAGTTTTAGATGAATGCTTTGGGATTATTTTACCTTTATAAGAGGCAAACAGCATGTGTGCCAAACTATAACCGGCTTCAGATTTCATTATTTGAGTCAGTTTTCGCATTTCACTAGCTTCAAAAGTTAAATATTGATATTTATGAGAAAACAATTAACCTTGATTTTCAGAGAATACCCCACATGAATTCGAACCTTTATTATATATTTTATAATAATTATAATTGCCTGTATGCTTCGTGAAATTGTTCAATATCTAAGATATGTTAGTTTTGTTGAAATTACAGCTTCCTAGTAAGGAAAAACTAAAATTTGTAGATAAGTAAAGCAGGTTACATTTATATATGAAAATTTTTTTGCAGTGTTATTACGGATTAATCTAGATTTTCAGTAATCTAGTAGGTTGCATAAATAAATATTCGAATAGATACAAAATAACTTTTTTTTACTTTTTTAATATCTTTGCGCTTTTTATTTGTAACTTTGCCCACCAGTATAAAAAAATCTAAGTAACCCATCAACAAGCAGACCAACTATTGGAATCCTCATCATTAAAATGCGGTTTCAATATTCGTAATTATTCTAATAATTAACTTTCAGCTACTTGTTACAGAGAACATAAAATCCAACATAAAAAACGAAACTCATAAAGAGTAACGTACTACATTTTATCACACGGTACTAAAAAACCAGGCTTGATTTTATGACATATGTTGATAGCATCTTTTTTAGCTTAAATTGGTCAATGAATCCTATTCTATAATAAACAAAATTAGAAGACCAATTGGTCTAATACTTAGGTAATAAGAGTACATATAATTTATCTATAATTCTTTCTATATTGTACCCTAATAAAAATACACACATAATATTACATTGTCTGGTTGTGACTTTGGTTCGAATATCTGTAATTTAAACTTAGAAATATTTTTTCTATTGTCACCACTGTACAGCCCACTTCCTGTAAGCGCTGTTTTTAAAAGTACTTAGTGAATAAAACAGGTGGTCATTTAGTTCCGCTTCGATCTGCATCGCTTGCTTTAATTACTTTTTTTCCTTAATAATGGAAATGGTTTTTATTTTTTAAATAAACTACTCACTGAGGACCACTGAAGATGACTTTTAATAAAAAATGGATTTTCATTTAGCCATTTAGAAAGCGTCCAGTATCTATTTTGTTTAATATTTAACGCAGCTATATGAGAAAAAGATACAAAGAGGATTTTTGTATTCTAATAAAATGTACATCGATCCTCAGTTCAAGAAAGAGGGGAATAAGTAAAATTTTATTTAATTTGTATGTACCATTGTTGCACAAAAAAAAGTCAAAAAAGTCTCAACTAGCACAAAACATCAAAAATGTCCTACATCTTTTTTTTGCCAAGCTTTGTTACATAACACCCTCTTCATGTTATGGTGTCCATTATATTAGCACCAAAGTTAGCACTGTATTCTGACGTTACGAAAGTGTTAATAAATTACAAGGTTAGTACCAGGAAGATAATCTACGAGAGAATAGAAAATAATTTATGAGTGGTCTTCCAACGTATTCGTCGTTAAATATTTTATTGGCGCAACACTTTCTTAATAACAATATCAAAGAAAAACCAAGATCACACCTTGTTTTGATCGGCAATTTTTGGATACATGAATGTTGTAACTGCCTAGAAGTTAAAAAATATAAAGTCTTATATTGCTTAGTAACGTAAATGTAAAATTTTTTTATAACTGAACAATTTCTATATGAATTTAAAAAAAATAAAACCGGTCAAGTGCAAGTTGAACTTGAGCAATTAGTGTTCTCAAGGTTGATTGCTTTTAAAATAAAATTTTTTGTTACAGAGGTATTAAATGGGTAGTGACTTCACAAAACACACCCCAAATGAGTTTTCAACAAAGTTTGTTTCCGATCTTTACTGAAAACTGATGACCTTACAATTTTTGTTTTTTTTTTATATACCAGATAAATTATTAAAGGTAATGCACTCGTGATCATTTTTGTTCAATCTACACCCAGTGGAGAATATTCCAGAATTTTTTCAAAATTTTTTGGTCAATACTTTTCGCGATTTTTTGCGATTTTTAAAAAATAATACAAAGAAAAGTGTGCGCAAGTATTATATATATTTCTGAACTCAAGTTATTACAAACTTTACACCCCACTCGATGACCTAAATTTTTTTTCACTTCCGATTTCACCCCCCAAAACTAATCCCTTAAGTCAAAATTTAACTTTCAAAACTACACGACTCTGATGAGGCCATCAATTCCTATATTAGTACCAAATTTCAACCTTTGTGTCAAATAGTTTCGGTGAAAATCAGGTGTGATAGACACCCAACAAGACAGAGGGACAGACGGGCGGAATGGACAGACACCGAAGTGATCTTCTGTACGAACATTAAAAATTATGAACATTTATTTTGATGATTTTACATATTAGTATTGGTTAATTGTTAGAATACAGATTTGCATAGCTGAAGAACGTTTTAGCAGGTATAGCTATAAGATAATTGCAAAATGATATTTACCGTAAGTATCAATGTAGCCTGTTTACCCTATGGTTAAGGACCGCTCGGTGTGGGCATATGGCTTACAAAACAATGAAGCTTAATAACCTTACCTAAAAAAAAAAGAAAACAATAATTACTTAATTTGAAACACACCAAATGTTACAAAAATATGCATGTTCTAAGCATCTTCTATAGTATTCTATGCAAGTCTAGGCATCTTCTATCGTCTCTAGAAGGATTGAATGTTATTAGCGACCATCAATATGGTTTTCGTATGTTTAGCATGACGGATTGTTGGTTAAACTATGCGCTTATGGTATGTCTGAATAGTTTTGTTTATGGCTCTCGTGTTTCCTCAGAGAGCGTTTTTTTCGAGTGGCGGTAGACGGGTTTCTTTCTAATATTTTCACTATCAATGCTGGTCTGTACTAAGGCTTCATACTGCCTCCTACTCTTTTACATTAATAAAGGGACCTAGAAGGACCACAAATAAAATCTGCAACTTTACAGATGACAGTACGCTTATTGCTTCATTTACTTTCAATGCTCGCACATCAACTATTCATGCAAATATCCGCAGATAGCAGGAAGTCGTTCAACCTAACAAAGACCTGGAAGAAAGTAGAGTGATAGTAACCAAGTCGAATTTAACGCAACAAAAACCCAGGTGGCAGTTTTTCTGAAAAAGTTAACGTTGTGGAATCCGACATAGTTATATCCGGACACTCCAGTTCTCTGACTTAGTCACTCAGTTTGCTGGGCGTTAACTTGAGAGCAAATATGTCTTGGCATGAACATGTTGCATGCATAGCAAAGAAAGCTTCTCAAAAACTGGGAACATTATTCCGAATTAAAAAGCTTTACACTCCACAACAACTTTTAATTCTGTACAAAGCTCAAATTCGATAAATGATGAAATACTGCTCCCATGTTTGGGGCACTGCACCGAAACATACACTACGTTTGTTGGATACTATTCAGAAGAACTATTCGCCTGATTAGAGACTAAGAACTCACAAGCAACCTCGATTCCTTGGAATATCGAACAACGGTCCTTAGCAGTACAATCCTTTTCAAGCAGTTTTTTTATATAGATAACTTTATCCACTTGGAACGATTTTCCAGGACTGTGCTGCCCACTAAATACAAATTACAGCTCTTGAAGATCAATGTAAATCGCTTTTTCCGCACCGGTGTCGCTTCTGTGTCTTTTAAGGGATTTCCCTGTAGCACGAGTGCTATGCCCATACAAAAATATTAACACTATCATGTAAAAATTCTAATATATATATATATATATATATATATATATATATATATATATATATATATATATATGTATATATGTATATATGTATATATATATATATATATATATATATGTATATATATATATATATATATATATATATATATATATATATATGTATATATGTATATATATATGTATATATATATATATATATATATATATATATATATATATATATATATATATATATATATATATATATATATGTATATATATATGTATATATATATATATGTATATATATATATATATATATATATATATATATATATATATATATATATATATATATATATATATATACATCAGTCTCAATGTCACCTATTAACCGTCCATTTGTGAACATAGGCCTCCCTCATTCTATCCCATTGGGCTCTATTTTGCACTTCTCTGATTCAGTTCAGCCCGGCATTCAACTTACATCATTTGTCCAGCGTGTTCGTGGACGTCCCCTTTTTCTCTTCCCGGTATACGGTCTCCAATCAAGGATGATGTTGTTCCATCTTCAATCGGTGCATCTCGCGATATGTCCTGCATAATTTTACTTTAAAGTGGTGATTGTTTTAACAGCATATGTCATTCCTGTTGTTCGTCTAATCCATTCATTGGTCCTCCTGTCTTTCAAAGATATGCCAATCATTTGCCTCTCCATAGCTCTTTATGACATCCGTACGTAAGCACTGGAAGAACACATTGATCGAATACTTTCGATCTAAGCTTTAAGACAATGTTCTTATTTTTCAGTATATGTAATAATTTTCCGAATGCAGACCAAGCCAGCATTCTCCTCTATGTATTTCACTTGTTTGGTTTTCTTTTTCCAGTTGTATTTGGTGACCCAGATAAACGTATTTTTCGACATTTTCAATTTTGTAGTTGTTAATTATTATGTGTGGGTCTCTGTTACACATGTTTTTGGTCATTTTTAGACCAACTTTACTTGATTTCTGTTCTAATACTCGTAACATATGCTGCAAATCACCTGGATTTTCGGCTATGATAACTACATCATTAGCGAATCTTAAGTGATTCAGTCTGCTTCCGTTTATTTCAATACTCTTGTCTTGCCATTGTAGAGGTTTGATTACCTTGAATTGAATAATTTTGGTAAAATGACCTCTCCCTGTCTTCCTCTGAGGATATTATTTTTTTCTGTGTCTGTGTGCAGTTTAATTGTTGATGTTTACTTTTCATATATATTCTTTATTATTTCTATGTATCTGTGGTTAATTCGTGTCTTTTTCAAACTATTTATAATTGCCCAATGTTCGATGGTATCAAATGCTTTATAGAAATCGACAAAAGCACAACAGATGTCCAAGTAATATTCAACTGACTTTTCCATTAACATTCTCATTGTTAAAAGATGGTCACAAGTGCTAAAATTCTTCCTAAACGCCACCTGCTCTACAGGCTGATAGTCATCTAATTTTCTAGAAACGCGGTTTTTTTATAATTTTGGAACAGAGCTTATACACCTGTGAAAGTAAACTAATAGGTCTATAGTGCTCTAAATTTGTTTTATTCCCTTTCTTGGGTACGAGAATAACTATGATATTATTCCACGCATCTGGTATTCCTCCAATTCTCAAGCACTCGTTAAATAATTGGCACACTCTAGATAGAAGTTCGTCTGTTCCTTCTTTTAGCATCTCCACTGTTATATCATCCTTCCCTGGTGCTTTGCAGTTTTTCATACTCGATAAGGCCAACATGATTTCATCTTTATCAATATCAAGCATATCTTCTGATCCAACATTCATTATCTTCCCTGTCGTTGTTCTATATTCCGGATCCTCATTAAGTTGGGAAGTGTATATATCTTTATAAAAAGTTTCTGCAATTGTTATTATTTCCTGTCTCTCTCTTGTTTCTATTCCTTCCTTAGACTGATGATTTGTTTTTTCCTCCACTTCTTAGACATCTTAGATTCTTGTTATGTTCTATTGCTTTTTGTACCTCAGTTCCATAAGCTTTCTGCATATCTCAACTAATTAACCTTCTTGTTTTTTTAGAGACTCTCCTGAATTCCTCTAAGTTATTGTCTCTACGTGATATTATTAATTATATTATATTAATAATATGATTAATAATATTAATATTATATATTAATATTATCAATTCTCTTGTTACTGCACTAAGTTTATCCGTTTTATTTGGTTTCCTTTTGGCCACTGCATTTGCTGCTTCTTTTATTGATGTTAAATTATCTGTTAATACCTGTAGGGATGTATTTTGTGTTGTGTCTTCATATTGCTTCAATCTCTGCTTTAATTCTGCTCTATATGCTTCGCCATTTTTACTCAAGTTTTCTGCATCTATTGTTATTTTTCTGTTATGCTTCCTTGATAGTTTTATGTTTCTATCTATCTTAATTTTGGCTCTGTGTTTGCTTGATATTTTAAACGAGTTGAGTACACTGACATCTTCAATTATATGTTTTCTTGTGGAGATGATATAGTCGATCTCGTTTTTTATATTTCCATCTGGGCTAGCCGAGGTCCACTTTCGTTGTTTCTTCTTTTTAAAGAACGAATTCATGGCAAATAATTGACTGAAAAAAGACGTTTAAAATGCACAAATAGGCCAAATTTCGTATTTAATGGATACTTCTTTTTGCGCGCGACTTATTTTTTTGAGATATAAATTGCATAGATATCCAGGACTGACAATTATGAACAAATTTAGACCACGTGCAGTCATGAGCGACCAAGTAAAGTCAAGTTATAATCAATTAAATCACGTATAAAATTCAAAAATATGCTACTATTTATATTTATTTATTTACATTGTATAGGCTACTAAAATAGCAGACAGGAAAATATGAATGAATATGAATGCATTATATAACAAAACGAATAACCGGCCAAGTGCAAGTCCGACTTGGGCAATTAGTCTTCCGTACGTTGATTGCTTTTAAAATAAAAATTTTTTTACGAAGGTATAAAATGATCAATGACTTCACAAAACACACCCCAAATGAGTTTTCAACAAAGTTTGTTTCCGATCTTTGTTGAAAACTGATGATCGCGAAATTTTTGTTTTTTTTTATAAAACTGATAAATTATTAATCTACACCCTGTGGAGAATATTCCAGAATTTCTTGATCAGTATTTTTCGAGATAAGGGGGTGACAGTGATTTTTGGCATTTTTTAAAAAATAATACAAAGAAAAGTGTGCGCAAGTATTACATTGTATATATTTTTGACGCAGCACTAGATGACCTGGTAAAAATTTTTTTTTTCACTTTCGATTTCACCCCCTAAAACTAACCCTTTAAATCAAAAGTTCACCTTCAAAACTACACGGCTTTGATAGGGCCATCAATTCCTAACACGTAGGCTGAAAAGTTCTTAGTCTTATGTCGCCCATATGATTTTTAGGAAGTACGAACCTTCAAACGATACGCGTCAACATTTCATGACATTTCGACGATTAGTTACAAATGGTTTTAGCAACGCTACTTTTGATATTTTCAAAACAATGAAAAAAATCTAATTTCGTGTGTTGATCAAACAGTGTTTTTTGATGGGAAAAAATACCGCTTAAGCAAAACAATGGCTTGATGGGACTCTGACACTGGAAAATCACTCATCATTTACTGGTATGCTGAATTTAAACGCGATCGTACAGATACAAATGATGCTGAACCCTCTAGATGCCCAAATGAGGTAGTTACACCGGAAAACATCAAAAAAATCCACAAAATTATTTTGGCATGGACATTTGGGCATGAGAAAGCTCTGTTCGAAATGGGTACCGCGTTTGCTCACAGTGGACCAAAAACAACAACGTATTGATGATTCTGAGCGCTGTTTGGACCTGTTTAAGCGCAATAAAAAGAATTTTTTCATGCGATATGTGACAACGGATGAAATATGGATCCACCACTACACATCGGAATCAAATCGGCAATCAGCTGAGTGAACAGTAGCCAGTAAAAGCCGCCTGAAACGACCAAAGACACAACAGTAGGCTGGGAAGATTAGTTTAGGTTAGGCCTTTGGATTTTGGGAAGCGCATGGAATAATTTTCATCGACCTTGTTGAAAAGGGAAAAACCATCAAAAGCCAATATTATATAAAGTTATTGGTGCGTTTGAAGGAGAAATCGCAAGGCAACGGCCCCAAATGGACAAAAAAAGTGCTCTTTCATGAAGAAAATGCACCGTGTCACAAGTCAATGGTTACGATGGCAAAACTGCATGAATTAAAATTTGAATTGCTTCCTCATCTCTCGCAGACTTCAAAAAAATGCTCGCAGAAAAGAGATTTGGCTCCAGTGAAGAAGTTATCGCCAAAACTGACGCCTATTTTGAAGGCAAATTCAAATTCTTCTGCAAGAAAGGTATAGAAATGTTAGAAAAGCGTTGGACTGATTGTATTGCTCTTGGAGGAGGCTATATTGATGAATAAAGTCGAATTTTGCAAAAAAAATGTGTTTTAAGTAGTTAGACCAAAACTTTTCAGCCTACGTGTTATATTAGTGTCAAATTTCAACTTTCTATGTCAAATAATATCGGAGAAAATCGGGTGTGACATACAGACGGAGAGACACCGAAGTGATCTTATTAAGTGTTCCGTACGAAATACTAACAATACATAGTAATAAATGTTCAATTTACCGTCTTTTAAACTGATTATTTTAAATATGTTCTGAGGTTACAAAAATATTTTCAAAATTAAAGAAAACTTTAATTCCAGCATTATCACACCTTCTACATACTACTTAACTACATTATCAAAACGATTAAACCAAAGCAAGGGCTCCCAATCCGCCTGTTTCAAGAGAGTTCAATTGGGTCGACCCAGTTAAATAATAAATTATCTGGCAGTCCTAAACGATTTCTTGGCATAGCCTGTTTAATAGTTAAAATACAGTTGTTATTTATACATGTATTGATTAAATGGTCTTAATCATTACTTGTATGATTAAAAGAGCTTAATTTGACTTACTTTTTTTAAAGGTTTTCGCATGAAGAAACATGTACTGATAATTGATAAATAATATTTCTTTTATTCTTAAACATGCGATAAGTTTTAACTGAAATGTAGTTTAAAACTTCATGAAACACAATTACGATAAGAATTATCAAAGTATATAGAATATATGAATTATTACTACACAATACAAAGATAGGTTCGGATTTACAGTCGATCCTTACACCTTAAGAAATCTGGTTTTATAGCATATTAACATGGGATACTTTGCTTAAAGTCTAAGTACCCAGCACTCCAGGAACGGCGCATGTGCAAAAAAAGCGACTAACGTTGATCGTGAATCGCTGCAGGTTGTACACTGGGGGAAACACAGTCCTGGACGAATCAATCTAAGCAATGAGTTTCTCCACATAAACAAATTTTTAAAAAGGGTAGTGCAAGAAGTAACAACCTGAACCTCATAAGGATGTGATGTATTAGCGCGGTACGTATTTCCAGTATGTACTACTGAAAGCAATTAAGCGGACTACATCCATGAACACTTTCCATGAAAATATTTATAGAATAGGCTCAAGTCACCAAGAAATCCAGGTTGCTAGTAAGCTCTAGGTCTCCAATCAGGTGAATAGTTCATTTCTGAATAGAAACTAACAAATTCAGCGTATGTTTGAAAACAAAGCCCCAAACATTGGAACAGTTTTCCATCATCCGTTGAATTTGAGCTTTATGCAGGATTGAAAGTTGTTCTGGAGTGTGAAGCTTTCTAGTAAGAAATAATATTCCCAGTTTTTGAGAAGTTCCCTTTGCTATGAGGGTGACATATTTATACCAAGATATATTTGCTCCTAAGGTAACGTCCAGCAAGTTAAGTAACGATGCCAGAAGAACGAAAAGTGTAGACAGAAATGGTGGACGAGTTTCCGAAGCATTATCATTTGCTAGGACAACTCGATCATCGGCGAATCGTAGTCTAAAAAGGCATGTATTCTTATTTAATCAACTACTTATACCCTTGATCTTCCTTGTCCACCGTTTCAAGGCAGATGCTACATCAATTTTGAATAACATTGGTGATAAGCCACAGCCTTGTTTTAAGCATTCTGTAACTATAAAGGTCGAGAATTCTTATTTCTCAAAATTTCATACCTATTAATTTCAAGTTTAATCAAAACGTAAATAAATTAAATAACGGCCCTCGCGTAGCTGCTAAGATTTCTACTTATCAACATCTAACTTTTAATTAATTAACAATTCATTTTAATTGAATTGTGGTCAAAAATTATGTCGGTTTTATGTAAACTACAAGCTAATCGATGACACCTATAGTACATTTTTTTATAATTGTATGTCAAATTTTTCGGATATTGGTAAAATGATATTTAAATGTTTGTTGTCAATTCTAGTAAAACATATTTAGATATGTACGAGGCTGGTTTGAAAAGTCCGTGCAAAAATAAAAACTACTTATGTGTTTGGGGTAGACCTTTTTTATTTTTCGACATAGTCTCCTTTTAGGCTTATACACTTCGTCCAACGATGTTCTAGTTTGTTGATCCCTTCCGAATAATAGGATTTGTCCAAGTCTGCAAAATATCCATTAGTGTCTGCAATCACCTCCTCGTTTGAATAAAATCTTTGTCCCGCCAGCCATTTCTTCAAATTGGGGAACAAATAGTAGTCCGAGGGAGCCAAGTCTGGAGAATAGGAGGGATGTAAAACGAGTTGGAATCCTATTTCCATTAATTTTGCGACCACAACTGCTGAGGTGTGTGCTGGTGCGTTGTCGTGATGGAAAAGGACTTTCTTGTGGGCCAATCGCGGGCGTTTTTCTTGCAGCTCGGTTTTCAAACGGTCCAATAACGATGAATAATATTCACCTGCGTGAGCAATCACGGCACCCATCTTGCGAATAGCTTTCTCATGTCCAAATGTTTATGCAAAATATTATGTACCCGTTCAGTCGAGATGCCCACAGCACTAGCAATCTCACGCACCTTAACTCTTCTGTCATCCATCACCATATCATGGATTGGATCAATGATTTCTGGAGTCGTAACCTCCACAGGCCGTCCAGAACGTTCAGCGTCACTTGAGCCCATATAGCCAGTCCGAAAATTTTGAAACCACTTATAAACTGTTCTAATCGAAGGTGCAGAGTCACCATAATGTTTATCAAGCTTCTCTTTAGTCTCCTGAGACGTTTTGCCTTTCATAAAGTAATGTTTAATCACCACACCAAATTCTTTTTCGTCCATTTCTTGAAAATCACTCGACTTCCTTGATTCACACGAATGCCAAACACAAAGAAATAGACCAATATGGCTAAAACTTGGTGTGCGTTCATTCAAGAGATCCTACTAACTAAACATGACCTCGATACGCACCGGTGGTGCCATCTCTCGGACTTTGCACGGACTTTTCAAACCAGCCTCGTACTTATGTTTCTAGTATATTCCAAATTAGTTATGCAAAATAATCCACTTATTTTTGCAATAATTTAATAACTTAATATATACCACTATTAAATTGTTAATATTAATGATTTGAAATCTGTCCCTAAAAATTCGGATGATAAAAAATTAAGTTTACTAAGTAACTGTAGTGAAACGTATTTTTCGTGAGTATGCACCAAGAACCTGATATTTGTGTTACAAGAACATTTTAAGTTGTCCGACGGACGGTCGGCTGAAGCAGACACCAAGAATCATAGATGCAGGTTTAGAGTAGGCCAAGAAAACCGTAAAAAAAATCAGCCATTCACAATATTTTACATATACATTCTCCTATTAGAAAAATCTCTTACTTTGTATACCACGTATCAGGAACTGTGTTCAGAAATTGTTACAACGTACCCATGTCTTACATTCATATAACCAAGCTCGTTCATAATTTAAAACCACAAAACTATTTACTTTTTGTAAGTGACAATTGATAAGATTATTTAAAGTTCCGTCAGTAATTACCGGTCAATTGGCAGTTTTAAAGTTAGTTAGCGTTAATTGGGCTTATATAATATAAAAGACTTTGCTAATTAGACTTAGAAGCAAAAGAAATAGGACCGGTAATGAAGCGTTCATAAATTAATTCTAAACGAAAGTCCATTTTAAATGTTACTTACATGGTAGTAGTAGTAGTTCCTAATTCTTTATTTATAGTACGGACATTCTATTAGGGTAAGGTGCCCCAAGTATGCGCGGTTTAGGAATTCCCCCGTGGGGGGGCGGGATAGAATATCTCCCCCGGTATGTTCTGCCTGTCGTAGGAGGCGACTTAAAGAACAATCTAGATGGTAGATGCCCAGATCCCACCAGCATCGCCCGGTGTGATACCATCGCATCGGCTTAAGCTGCGTGAAGTTGCTTAATGTTTCGTGGCTGTGCCGATGTCCCGGACTGTGGGACCAAATAGCATGATGAGGCACCTGGATACAAAAATTCCGGAGGTAAAATAGCCCCCCGTTCGGATCTCCGGGTGGGGGCTGGTTCAGGGGCGTCGACATGCAAAGAACAGAATTTCAAAATGGATTTTTGCAACATACGAGGTTTAAATTCGAACATAAATTCAGTGCACCAACACCTGCAATCAAATAAACCTCATGTACTCGCTCTCTGTGAAACTAAGGTCAGTTCATCGACCAGCATAGTAAACTATCTTTATCCTGGGTACGATTTCTATTCCCGATTTTATGTCAGAAGCGACCTCTCTTGCCAACGAGAAGAGGCTCTGGAGCCCCCAAACTTTGATGTTATGTGGTTAAAAATAACGACTCAACCAACCACAAGGTTCGTTTGTATCCTCTATCGACCACCAAGTGATACAAACTTTAGAACACTTTTCGCTTCTCTTGCAGACACCATAGATCATTTACAAATTAACTATCCAAATGCCGAAATTGCCATCCTGGGCGACTTTAATGTCCACAACATCAACTGGCTTAAATATTCAAATACTACCGACGAACAAGGTCGTGAAGCCGAATCATTTTCAATCAGTTGTGGCTTGACTCAGCTTATTGATGAACCAACACGGATCCCTGATCGAGACGAAGAGTTCGCCAGTCTTCTTGATCTGTTTTTAACCACTAATCCGGAGATTTACACGGTCAGCGTAAATCCACCGTTAGGTTCTTCCGACCATAAACTACTTTCGACATCGAGTATTCTACCAATCAGTGACAGAGAGGCCCCAAACCGCGCAAGATTTGGCACTACAAATCTGCTAAATGGGAAGATCTCATGGAATATTTTCGAACTTTCCCTTGGTTGGACGTTTGTTTTCGATCCGACGACCCATCTGACTGCGCCAGGGAGGTTTCCGATGTTATTTTGGCCGGTATGGATGCTTACATCCCTTTTTCGAAGAAATACCCTTCCAACGGCAAGCCTTGGTTTGACCTAAAATGCATAGAAGCTGTTGCTTCTAAACATCTTGCATACCGACAGTGGCGTGAAGATCCTAAACACCATAAATCGTAACATCTTTGTTCGTGCCAGGAACAGATGCAAAGAAATTATCGACGAAACCAAGGAGGTACACAATCAACGGATTAGAAACAAACTTCTCGCTTGTCCCGGCAATTCCAGGTCCTTTTGGTCAGTCGCTAAGGCAGTTAGTCAAAAATTTCACCAAATCCACCATACCACCACTCACACGGCCAGATAATTCTATTGCAACGACACCTGTTGAGAAAGCGAGCTTGTTGGCTGAACTATTTGCTTCACATTCTACTGTCGATTTCCAAGGAAAAACACCACCTACTATTCCCATAGTGCAGTCAAGGATGCCCGATATTGTCTTCAGACAGCGTATCATAAAACGTATTTTGATGAAGCTAGACACCAAAAAGGCTTCAGGCGCTGACGGAATACCTGCCATAGTTCTCAAGAACTGTGCGAGGGAACTAACACCAGTTTTCTGTAGACTTTTCAACCTATCCTACAGAAAGGGAATATTTCCTTCCTGCTGGAAATGTGCCACAGTTCAGCCGATACCTAAAAAAGGCAAGAAGACCTTGCCAAATAACTACCGACCAATCGCACTACTCTCAATAATATCGAAAGTCATGGAAAAGGCTATCAATCAGCATCTTCTAAAATATCTTGAAGGATTCAACATTATTAGTGATCACCAATATGGCTTTCGTAAAAATAGATCAACAGGAGATCTTCTGACTTATGTAACACATGTTTGGAACAACGCAATTGAACACTTTGGAGAATCTCGAGCGGTTGCTCTTGACATATCCAAGGCATTTGACCGTGTTTGGCACGATGGCCTGTTGGCTAAGCTACGTTCTTATGGTATGTCTGAAAAGTTCTGTTTGTGGCTCTCATGTTTCCTCAGAGAGCGTTCTTTACGAGTGGCAGTTGACGGATTTCTTTCTAACACCTTCACTATCAACGCCGGTGTGCCCCAAGGTTCCATACTGTCTCCTACTCTCTTCCTCATTTATATTAACGATCTGCTGGAAAAGACCGAGAATCCAATCTACAGCTTTGCAGATGATAGTACACTTATCTCTTCATTCACTTTGAACGCTCGGACATCGACTACTCAGACGAATATCCGCAGACAGCAGGAAGTCATTCAACTCAACAAAGACCTGGAAGAAATTCTATCTTGGGGTGACAGTAACCAAGTGGAATTTAACGCTACAAAAACCCAGGCGGCAGTTTTTTCTAAAAAAGTTAACGTTGCAGAACAAGACATAGTTATGTCGGGGCACTCCATCCCTCTAACATCGTCACTCAATCTGTTAGGCGTTAATTTGGGAGCAAATATGTCCTGGCATGAACATGTTGCAGGCATAGCAAGAAGAGCTTCTCAAAAGTTGGGAATATTGTTTCGAACCAGAAAGCTTTACACTCCACAACAACTGTTAATTCTTTACAAAGCTCAAATTCGACCAACTATGGAATACTGCTCCCATGTTTGGAGCTCCGCTCCCAAACATACACTGCATTTGTTGGATTCTATCCAGAGAAGAGCTGTTCGTCTGATTGGACACCCGGAATTGACCGACGGCCTTGATTCGCTGGAACATCGAAGAACGGTTGGCGACTTGAGCCTATTCTACAAGTACTTTCATGGAAAGTGTTCGAAAGATGTGGCCCGTTTGATTCCTCCCAGAGCGGTGCATATTAGAAGTACACGTCGCGCTGATGCTTCACATCCGTATGAGGTTCAGCTTGTTACTCCTCATACAACGCTTTTCAAGCAGTCTTTTATATGGAGAACATCATACCTTTGGAATGGTTTACCCAGGACTGTGTTTCCCATCGAGTACAATCTACAGCGATTCAAGAACAACGTGAATCGTTTTCTCTGCACACGTGTCGCTCCTGTAGCGCTTTAGGGACTTCCCTGTAGCACGTGTGCTAGACCCATAAAAAAAAAAAAAAAAAAAAAAAAAAAAAAAAAAAAATTGACATAAATCAGATAAAAACGGTTACAATGAAATCCCAAATGTTTATTATAATGACCAACAAATCAACTTTAATATACTATATGAAAAATCAACTTAGTTTTATACTCTGTTAAATAACAATCTAATTGAGATCGTGGGTAATTGTGCACACTTGATATTACAATTCCACAAGAGTACGCATGATAGTCCCAATGAGTACGCATGCTAACTTAACAGTGTGCAAGCTAATTCACACGCATAAATCGCACTTGTAGATTCCAATGCCGATATAAGATGTGCATTTATCGTGCCCCCATTCAATGCGTAAGCTGCACTGGAACCAGTCTTCAACAATAGGCTCCTTAAAATTCTCTTGGCAACCAGAGCATCTCCACATTTTTTTCTTATTCTTTGGTGGTTTTTTTGATTTTGATGGTGGTTTCTGCGATGTTTTGCATATTATTCTGGGTATTTTTTTTCTTACTAGCTTCTGTTTCTTCCGTTAGTTTTTTTTTATAGAGAGAGTCTGTAATTATTTCAGATCTTTTACTACGGTTTGATGCTTTTCGGGCAAAAGATGCTTTTGGGAGTGGAGCAATGTCCATAAATGAGCAAGTTGGTTCATCAGTATGTATCTGTTTTTCTCCCAATGGTGTGCTAGATGGACTGTGAAAACTCGCCAGTTGTTCTGTCACTGCAGTATTTTGTGTGTGTTCTTCTGCCAAAGGCATACTAGTGGAAGTGCGTGGAATCATCGCTTGACTAGTTGTTGCAACGTTGAGTACACCTTCTGTTGTGCCGTTCTGCTCAGCAATTGAAATATTATTTGCATGTTCTTCCAGCCTCTCAGTTACCATTCTAGCAAGCAAGAAAATCAACGTCACTAAATAGATCTCTATTGAAAGGACATATTCCTCCAACTTTGAAACCTTCGACGGCGTTAGAGATATTTGAAATCCTCATATAAGCAGCGTTGAACAAAGTGGCTATCTGGTAGATGGTAATAGGTCTTCCAGGATGATTTATCATCAATTTTTCACACTCACTTGCGAAATATTTCATCAGTGGTGAAAAAAGCAACGATCTAGCGGTTGCATCTTATGCGTGCTATGAAGCGGAATAGTAATGACGTGAATGAAATTTTTTCTACAAAAGTTTACTGCAGCTAAACTGGAGTGCGCCAAATAATTATCAAAAACCAATAACACCGGACAAGTCTCTATGGGCTTGGCATGGTATTTAAAATGATTCAGCCAGTCCAAGAATAAATCTGTATTCATTCTACCAGACTCTGTAACAAGACCTATGGAATTTGCTGGAGCTCCATCTAACAACTCCGCCTTCATTTGTTTACGGGAAAATATAAAGGCTTGTGGTATATAATTTCCCGATGCACTCATCGCACAGACAACAGTAACATTTATTCCTCTCTCTGCGTTACTGATTTTATTGACGCACCTGATTCCTTTGACGTTAACAACTTTTTGGCGCTTTATTCGGAACTGTAGAAAAGCCAGATTCGTCCATATTATATATTTGACAAGGTTGAAAGTTGTGTTTCTTCTGTGCGTTTTCTAATTGATCGTAGAACCTGGCCACTTGAGGCTTAAAGCCCATAGCGCGGGCAATGCTGGTTGAAGTCGGTTGGCGAACTGCTATATCCAGGTTTCGGCGCATAAAATCTCCAACCCAATGCTTTCCGGCCATCTTGGTTTCTTTGTTAAATTGATATACAATATTATTTTTTTCGGCCTATTGATACACAACAGATCTTAACTTCTTTAGCATAATCCCATAAAACATAGCATCTAAAGTCTTTATATGATCAACTAGTTCTTTTTCCACATCAAGCGTAATGGTGGGTCTAAATCTGTCTAAGGATGTAGCAACGTCTTCTCTTTTTAATCTTTTAGGTAGGCTGGACTCCGGCATTCCTAAGAGTTCAGCCACTTTTCTTTTGCTTTTTCCCTCTTCAAATACCATTTTCCGTGCAAGATCCAATATCTCTTTAGAACAATTGGTTCGGTTGGTTTTTCTTTGCTTGGAAGACATCTAGAAAACAAGAAGATAAAATAAACCCACAATCACAAGAGTATAGAATCCGCAAGAGTGCGCATGCGCACTCTTGCTATGGGCGCTCTTGTGGAAAAGCTTGGGTCCGAAACAAATTGACACATTAGTGCCATCTATTGAAATATGGCGACAACAACTACACAATCTACCGGTTATGACATGTTTTACACGATTTATTATCAAAAAATGCGGTTACTGTTTACATATACATACTACACTAGTTGAAAAAGATCATATTATTTTAACAAAACATCGAAATATCGAAAATCTTACTTCTTTCCTCCAAAATAAATTATTTTTATGCGGAGTTTTTGCAATAGCATCCTAGTACAGAGACGCTCAAAATACAACTGAAGTTAGCACGTTTTGAAGTCAATCGTCGCAAATATCAAGTCAGAGTACTCTTGGGGACCGCGCACACTTGTGGCACCTTACCCTACATTTCATTTTATAACGCACCCCTAAATAATACTCTAATGATGTATTCTCGTCCAACGAACTCACTTTTCAAAAACTATCTAAAGGAAAGTAGCCAAGTGCTAATTGAACATACTTTTTACAATTCTAAACTTGTACCTTACAACTTTAAACGGTTCATCGTGATCCAGGAAAATTAACGACAGAAGTGTGGTAAAGCCTTTTTGATAAATGGTTTCAGCGCATGGAGAACAGTATCTCTTCCAATGAATTATTTTGACAAATTACGAAATAAACGTCTCAAAACTTTTCATGCTATCTAATTCTGTAACAATTCAAGGGTGATATATTGCTGTATATACTATATGACTATTATATTAACATTTTTTAATTAAGATTCTTAAACTAAATGTTCAAACTTCAAACATTTTGTAATATGTGTATCATACAATAAGGTGACTTTTCACACACACACACACATAATCTCTTCCCACAACTTAACAAAATTTTGTTTAATTTAACTTAAATGTCCGCATATTGAACCACTTTATTATTTTCTAGTTACTAAGCTTAATGTTGCATTGAAAAACTAGTTGCTGCAATTTTGTTCACCCCTGCTCACCCACAAAACATCTACAGAATAACGAAAATATCATCCTATGTACTACATGTATATGTATGATTTTGTCATAACAGTTGTTACCTCGAGGATTGTGTAAGTAGACATTAGTAAAAAAATTGCATTTCTAACAGCACATACCTATAAAATACTTTAAAATAGAACGTTACTAGATGCAATTAGACGCACTAAATTTGTCGCATAAAAGAATGTAATGTTCGAAGACCATAAGACAATATTTGAAAATTCATGGGCGTTGCCAAATTCATTAAATTTTTTTGCTTCACTTACCCTATTCACAAATAAATCCTAAATAAAATAACAATATTTATCAAAACTTCATATAGTCTATTAGAGACTGTATGGTCATAGTAAACATAAAACACAGTAGCGACGCTCAAGAAAATTTTTAGGTCCTGTTTTTTATCACGCTTGCGTCCCCTATTATACCAACAACATGGCTAGCAGTGCGCGCGGTTGTGTTTACATCTGGATTTCAAGGAGAATCTTTTTTTATAACGTGCTCCGAAATTCATTATTAATAATTTTCCAGTAAGTAAATGACTTGTTTGACCTTATAACTGAAAATAATTATAACTAACCGGTGCAAGTGTAAGTTGAACTTGTGCAATTAGTGTTCCGTACATTATTTGCTTTTAAAATAAAAAATTTTGTTACGGAGGTATAAAATGATCAGTGACTTCACAAAACACACCCCAAATGAGTTTTCAACAAAGTTTGTTTCCAATCTTTACTAAAAACTGATGACCATGAAATTTTGTTTTTTTTTATATACCAGATAAATTATTAAAGGTAATGCACTCATGATAAATTTCATTCAATCTACACCCCATAGAGAATATTCCAGAATTTTTTCAAAATTTTTTGATCAGTACTTTCCGAAATAAGGGACAGCGATTTTTCGAGATTTTTAAAAAATATTACAAAGAACCTAGTAAAAATTTCTTTTTTTCACTTCCGATTTCACCCCCCAAAACTCACCCCTTAAGTCAAAATTTAACTTTCAAAGCTACACGCCTCTGATGAAGCCAACAATTCCTATATTAGTGCCAAATTTCAACTTTCTATGTCAAATAGATTCGGAGAAAATCGGGTGTGACAGACGGACAGACACCGAAGTGATCTTATAAGTGTTCCGTACGAAACACTAAAAAGATGTCAAGAGCAAGTTGTTGTTGTGAGGTTAGAGCTTGTATATGGTATCTCCAAAGGAGTTGGTTTTTTGAGATTTCCAAAAGATCCTGTAAGGTAATTTTTCATAATTTTTATTTCTATTACGCAACATATTAAATAAAGATTATAATAATAAAGATATATTAACTGTGTTTTCATATTAAAGATACATTTTATTTCTAAACAGTTGTTTTATTATTATCAAGTATTGGTTCGTGTTATTCCGCTTGTACTATTTTTTTCTGAATTCAGGAGAGAATTATGGTTATCAGCATGTGATCGACCAGGTGTCAATTTTGATATTGAAAAATTATATAACACATTTAGAGTATATAGCCTGCATTCCAAAAATTCAGTGTTTCTCAGTGACCTCAAGAATATATGTATATCTGTTTTAATAAGAACTTGATAAAAAATGTTTCTAAAAAAACTGTTCTCGTTTTTTTCTTCCTTTCTATCAGCAAAATTCATTTTTATTCTACAGAATAGGATTTTTCTTGAAAGAAGGAATTTGATTATTTAAAAAACTTTCGGGCATCATACCAGCAATATGGCGACAGGTCATGTGATCGTTACAAACTCGAACCCCTTGAGATTAAAGGTGCCGAGTCAGACTGTCGCTACTGTGTTTTATGTTTACTGTGGCATGATACATTTTAACTTTAATTGGTTAACTTTTTTTACAGCATCCAACTAAAAGTGATAAGTTAACAATTGATCATTGTTTATATTTGCTATTTAAAAGACCTTGATTTGAACTTGACTTTATTGACCTTTAAAAATGATTTACATGGGCTTTATACGAAAACATACGTCTTTGTAATGTATAAATTGCATTTTATTCACTTTTATATCAATGTTCAAGCGGTAAGTTTATATTGCCATGTGATTTAATGAAATAAGTTTTAGACTTTTTGTGCTAAATCAATTTATATTATTATTTATTATTAATGTATTTAGAAAGCTTAGGCAAGTTTCGAAAATACTTATGAATCTCATCATACCAACTTAAGGATTACTTATAGCCAAAAATTACTATAATAAATTGACTAACTAATAATTGTCAAATAGAACACCAAAACATTAAATAATAATTTAAAACGGAATATAATTTTTTAAAGTCTTATATTTCTGACGTTCTATCAAATAAAATCTTTGAGGGAACCCAAACATTAACACACCCCTTAAATCTGAATTTATTTCACCTATTAAAAGATAACGCAAAAATAAAGACACAGCATTTAAAATCAACGTAATCTGCCTAATCAACGACAGTCCAATTGGGTCGACCCAGCTAAGTAATAAATTATCCGGTAGCCCCAAACGATTTCTTGAGACACAACCTGTTCATTAACCAAAAGATAAGCGGAACTATTCACCGACTACCGTCTATAAAAATATAAAGAGGTATGCGACAGAGAAAGGGAACAAAGTAATTTATTACTCTCAATGGCCCCAAATCCGATTCAAAGGCCTATTTATTAGGTTTATGTAGCGGATCGTCTTTTAAAAATATCTTTAGTCTCTAAAAGTGTAATGTTGGGTATGTCATGGAGTCATAAAAGCAATGGTCCATAGTAATTTATTTTTTATTCTGATCCTTAATGAAAATAAAAATTGTATTTATTGACTTGACTCTGCTTGCTTAAGCCAAACTATAAAATATTTATTGGTTCTCTGCACGGACTACCTAAATCTAACTACTTATGCAATATTTGTCAAGTTTCTAACACGTAGGCTGAAAAGTTTTTGGTTCTAGCTACTTAAAACACATTTTTTTTCAAAATTAGACTTTATTCATCAATATAGTCTCCGTCAAGAGCGATACAATCCAACGCCTTTTTAACATTTCTATACCTTTCTTGTAGAAGGATTTGTCTTTGCCTTTAAAATAGGCCTCAGTTTCGGAGATAACTCTTCACTGGTGACAAATGTCTTTCCCGCGAGCATTTCTTAAAGTCTGCGAATAGATAATAGTTGCTGGAAGCCAAACCTGGAGAATACGGTGGATGAGGAAGCAAAACGAACATCAATTCATGCAATTTTGCCATCGTAACCAATGACTTGTGACACGGTGCATTGTCTTGATGAAAGAGCACTTTTTTCTTGTTCATTTGGGGCCGTTTCTTTGCGATTTCTGCCTCCAAACGCTCCAATAACTTTATATAATATTCACTATTGATGGTTTTTCCCTTCTCAGCATGGTCGATGGAAATTATTCCATGCGCATCCCGAAACACAAAGGGTAAAACCTTCCCAGCCGACTATTGTGTCTTTGGTCGCTTCGAGCGGCTTTCACCGGCTGCTATCCACTCAGCTGACTGCCGATTTGATTCCGGGTGTGTAGTAGTAGATCAATGATTCACCCTTTGTCACATATCGCATGAAAAAATCCTTTTTATTGCGTTTAAAGAGGTCCAAACAGCGCTCAGAATCATCAACACGTTGTTGTTTTTGGTCCACTATGAGCAAACGCGGTGCCCATTTCGAACAGAGCTTTCTCATGCCCAAATGTTCATGCAAAATATGACCAACCCGTTCTTTTGTAATCTTTAGGGTGTCAACTAGCTCACGCAATTTCACTTTACGGTGACCCAAAACAATTTTGTGGATTTTTTTGATGTTTTCCGGTGTAACCACCACATTTAGGCATCCAGAGCGTTCAGCATCGTTTGTATCTGTACGACCGCGTGTAAATTCAGCATACCAGTAAATGATGAGTGCTTTTTCCAGGAGCAGAGTCCCCGTAACACTTATCAAGCCACTGCTTTGCTCGAACGGTATTTTTCCCATTCAAAAAAAACAGTGTTTAATCAACACATGAAATTCGATTTTTTTCCATTGTTTCGAAAATATCAAAAATAGCGTCACTAAAACCTACAGTGGTTTTAGTGACGCTACTTTTGATATTTTCAAAACAATGGAAAAAATCGAATTTCATGTGTTGATTAAACACTGTTTTTTTTGTAGGTTTGAGGGTTGGTGCTTCTTAAAAATATGGATTTTTTGAAAAGGCGACATCTGTGTGTCAGACCAAAAACTTTTCAGCCTACGTGTTACGCTTATTAATTGCGCAGTTGTTAGGCGTTTTATTAATATTTATGGAAGAGAAAAAGATAGATGGAAGGAAAATGCAAGCATAAAAGAAATTTGAAATAAAATAATTTTTAAAAACAATCATGAAGTAAAAAAATAAATCCTATTTCATAGCGGCCAAAAAATAGCAATACTATATAGCATCTTTTTTTATTACTGAGTGTAACTCTTTCCTTTAAGTAAAACTAAAAAAGGAATTTCACATTCTCAAAATACATTGGAAATTAATTTTGTTTTCCTCTCTGACTATGTTTGATAACATTTTGTGTGGATTACTAAAGATATTTTATTTTTTCTTGTACGTACACAGTTCGTTAGTTCCTTTGGCACCCTGATGCTTCATATTTAAGTTCCCATCCCTTCCTGATGTTGGCAAACATATTCGCTATAATCACTTTATTAACAGAGGCTCTACATAATTGTGTCGTGGTCACGCCTCTCCTTTCCAAACACTTTGCCCTACATTATATGTTGCAGCCAGTTGAATCTAATTTTGTTTCTCATAATAAGACTGAATTACTGAAGCTTTCACGTCTTAACAGTGGTTAAAATTTCTTTTCCCTTATTTATTCTTTGAAGGATATTTTCATTTGTAACACGCTGTGTACGCGACATTCTCAACATCAGACCAGAAACTCATATCTCAAAAGCTGTCAATCCTTTACTTGTTGTCTCAGTGACTGTCAATGGCTCCACATCATAAAACTAAACCGAAATCACATAACAACATAGAAATCTCATTTTTGTGTTTAATGTCAAATTCTGGTTGCTCATTCTATTGAAGATGCCCTGATCTTCTCGATACGGATCGTTATCTCTTGTGAGTGATACAGTTGGTTATTAATTTTGGTTCTAAGTTACATGTACTTACTTACTCTTTTAAGGCTTTCGGTTGCATTCCACATTACAATTTGGTACTTACTTATAAATATAAGTTACTTATAAACATAGTCCCCAGGCTCCATACTGTCTCCTAAGCTCTTTCTCATTTACATTAACGATCTGCTGGAAAAGTCCGAGAATCCGATCTACAGCTTTGCAGATGACAGTACGCTTATCTCTTCATTCACTTTGAACGCTAGGACATCGGCTACTCAGACGAATATCCGTAAACAGCAGGAAGTCATTCAACTTAACAAAGACTTGGAAGAAATTCTATCTCGGGGTGACAATAACCAAATGGAATTTAACGCTATAAAAACCCAGGCGGCAGTTTTTTCTAAAAAAGTTAAGGTTGCTGAACCCAACACAGTTATATCGGAGCACTCCATTCCTCTAACATTGTCACTCAATTTGTTGGGCGTTAATTTGGGAGCAAATAGGTCCTGGCATGACCATGTTGCAAGCATAGCAAGAAGAGCTTCTCAAAAGTTGGGAGTATTATATCGAACTAGAAAGTTTTACACTCCACAACAACTGTTAATTCTTTAGAAAGCTTAAAGTCGACCAACTATGGAATACTGCTCCAATGTTTGGGACTCTGCTCCCAAACATACACTGCATTTGTTGGATTCTATTCAGTGAGCTGTTCGTCTGACTGGAGACCCGGAACTGACCGGCGGCGTTGATTCATTGGAACATCGAAGACCGGTTAGCGACTCAAGTTTATTCTACGAGTATTTCCATTGAGAGTGTTCGACAGATGTAGCCCGCTTAATTCCTCCCAGAGCGGTGCATGTTAGAAATACACGTCGCGCCAATACATCCGTATGAAGTTCAGCTTGTTACTCCTCGTACAACCCTTTTCAAGCAGTCTTTTATATGGAGAACATCATCCCTTTGGAATAATTTGCCCAGGACTGTTCCCATTGGGTACAATTTGCAGCGATTCAAGACCAACATGAATTGCTTTTTTCCGCACACATGTTGCTCCTTTAGCGCTTTAGGGATTTCCCTGCAACACGTCTGCTAGACCCATACATACATATATATATATATATATATATATATATATATATATATATATATATATATATATATATATATAAATTTGGTTTTATTTGTATTAATGTCCGTACTTTTAGCTACTTACTGTCATTCTGCATGTCGAATGTTATTTAATCTTTCTCCATTCAGTAGGATTCCCAGTTCAACAAGCTGAACATCTTCTAGAGCTTCTTTAAAATTCGTTCTGCGTATAGATTGAAGATTAATGGAGTACACATTCCTGTCTACCCTTTATTTTCATAGAAGCACACTACCCCCCTTACAAGTTTATAATATTTCTCAGATCTTTATCGTGTAATCCTATATTTAAAATATCTACTATCTTTTGTGTACACTCATAACCTTAAATCTACAAAAAAAAGTGTATAAAAGCTAAACAGGGCTTCACGTATATCAATTGCGACTCTAAACCCAAACTGATTTGATGATATAGATTTCTGGCAGAATCTATATTATTCTGTGGACTATCTTAAGTAACAATTTTAAAAGATGGCTCATCAGAACCCACAGGATTTGACTCCGGATTTTTTGAGTAAGCTGATGAAGTCAGTCACTGGAGAGGAATATCTCCAATCTTCATACTAATAGATATGATTAAATATTAGGGTCACAGGCCACAGACTGATAGAGTATATTGAAAGTCAATGTCGTCATCTACAAATTTAGCATTTTAAAGGTCAAGAATTTATTTCTCTTTATTTCAGGGCGAAATAGTGACAAATAACTGAGTAAAAAAAATGCTGTAGATATAACACAGATTAAAAACTTAACGCAAAACTTGGCACAAATGCCTCAGAAACATTCAAAATAATGAAAATGTGTATGGCAATGATAGCCAGTCAAAAACCTAATTTGAATGGATGAAAAAAACAGTTTGAAGATGAGAAACACACAAGGTCAATATCAAGTGGAACGCTAGAAATAACTAACAGAATTCGAAAATTCGTGACAGATAATCACAGGCAAATAATTCCAACGACATTGAAAGAAAATGAAGGCAAAATAAAATTTTTGTTTTTGTTCCACACACTTTAAATGAAGATCAAAAGGTATTAAGATGGGGACATTCCATGAAATAGTACGAGCTTCTGGAAACAATGCAAACTTCCAGAAATCAATTGTTACTGATCACGAGACATCGTATTTTGATGGAGCCAAAAAGAAGTTTAATAAAAAATTCTATTATATTCATCGTAGATTTGTTGCAAATGGTCAAACTATCAATAACATATATTATTTGTGAGTATTGCAACTTAAAATATCACAATCTAGACCACTCTTCATAATAATAATAATAACAATAATGATAAATCATCCTTGGTTCTCTTACATTCATTAGAAGTACTAACAAAACCGTTTATATATATATATATATATATATATATATATATATATATATATATATATATATATATACATATATATATATATATATATATATATATATATATATATATATATATATTTGTATGTATGTATATACATTGGGGTGACCGCAAAAAATCGATGTCGGAATTTTGTTCGTCTGGACCCCACAAAACGATTCCCCTTTCCAGATATTGAGATAGCCGAAATTTGAGCTCGATTAAACGACGATAACCCGTGCCGCTCGTCGCTCAAAGTTTGAAAAAATCCAAATTTTTGGCCAAAAAGCTGACATATGGAGCCATAACTCCAGAACGGTAAATAATAGAAACACGCTTAATATCTCAAAAGAAAGCTAATGTTGTTCTTCAAAATTTATATTCTATACATAATTGTTGTTATTTTAAGTCAAACCGAGTTACAACAGCCTTTAGCCCCAAAAACGTGACCTGGTACCAGTAGGAGCCAGTTTGGGAGTATTCTAAGAATTTTACGGGTTTTTACATAATGTGTCTCGGAATGAACATTTTTTTGTTAAAAAGTATTTTATAACTCAATTTTCAAACATAAAAAGCCTTTTGTTCAAATTTAATCTTTTATTACATGGGGATTACCTGACTACTTTACCAAAGAAAGACCCGTTTGACAGGTAAAAAGGAGGGTGAATCTAATTTCTATTTTAGGGATGGTGATTTTACTTCAGCGTACAACCGACCTTTTATTTATTCAGTTTAGTTTCTAAAGTGCCTTTGAGCTGGTTAGATCGAACAATTATCTAGTGAAGATATTTTAACGTTTTTTTTTTTAATTTTCCAAGTGTGTGTGTTATTGTTTTTATAACTATTATAGAATTATTTTAAAAGACATTTGAAAACATTTTATTGAAATTAAAGTTTGCAATATATTTTGTTTCATTTTCCAAGTTAACTGTTATTTACCTATTGGCCTCTGGCATGGCATCCACATAAGGTGTACAAAGCCGGACCAAGGATAAAATAATTCTTCTTGGCTATCCCATTCACCAGATCACCGGTTGTAAACTACCCTCAAATCGTCAAGTTTTATGTGCTTTATTTTATAATTTACGTACTGTGAAATTAACTGTAAGAGAATCAGCAAAACTTACAATACGAGAAGTGTTCATTGTTTGGGAGAAAGCTCGAATCCCGACTAAACATGAGCAAGATGCAATTACTAAGCTGGAAAAACTTCACGCCGAGTGGAGAACTCTTCAAAAAGACCGGAAGAAAACATCGAAAACGGCCAAGAACAAATTTAAACAGTTTGCCCAGGTTCCATGACTGGAGTGGATCTCAAGTTGTCTCGAGCTGAAGAAATCAAGGTGCAAAAGGAACTTGCAAAAATGAACCGACAAATCCAAGAAGCAACTTTTGATATTGGTGAGTTTTTTTTTATTATTAGTATTCTAAAAAATAGATAAACAAATAAGTAAATAGTTTCATTATAATTGAAATAAAATTGTACATGAGAGCATGATTTGGCATCTTTATGATTGAGTTTATATTTTTTAATTAATACCTTTTGATAATTAGAAGTAGGTAATTTAGTACCTTACTATTCTGCTAAAACGACAAGTTTTTATAGTCTTTTTTTTTTCTCTTTCTTTTGTTGCTTCTTAGTGACGGATGATGAAGACAAGTTCGAAGAAGGAGAAGAAGACACTGAAGAGGACAGCATCTACCAGGAACTTGAGAGCTTGGAGGAAATGGACATCCCTGAAGAAGCTGCAGAAGATCCAAGACCATCTGAGAGCAAGAGGATGAACGTTTCATTTGCAAGGGGCGTTAAAAAGATTTTAAACATGAAATTGTCCATTTTATTACATCGATGTAAGGTATCCGACAGAAATGCCACGAGAATTTTAATAGCTAGTCTAGAAGCACTAAACCTTGACCCTCTTGAGTACAAAGTCTCGAAAACTTTATTACATGATAGAAGGCAAATGTTCAGAGAACAATATAATAAAAACATTTTTGATAAACTAAACATTCCTGAAAAAGAGCCCGTGGTTGTCTATTGGGACGATAAACTTTTACCGGGTGTTTTAAAAAATGAACAATGTGAGCGAATAGCTGTAGCTATTTCATATGGCGAAAAGGAACAGCTGCTGGGAGTTCCTGTAACAGCAAACAGCTCTGGAGAGGAGCAAGCCGTAGCCGTATATGAATGCCTACATGAATGGGGTCTTCTCAACACCGTCAAGACGATGTGCTTCGACACTACAGCATCCAACACGGGAAGACTCAAAGGAGCATGCGTCATATTGGAGCAAATGTTAGGAAGAGAATTGTTATACCTAGCTTGCCGTCACCATATCTTGGAAATTCTGTTAAGAGGCGTATTCGACACAAAAATGGGATCAACCACTGGACCTCATCCAGACATTTTCAAGAGATTCCTCACTGCGTGGCCTAAGATAGACAAAGGAAAATGCGACACAGGTATCAGTGATAATCTAATACAAAAGCAGCTAACTCCAGAAGTAATTGCAAATGTTACTGCTGAATTCGAGACCAAATTAACTGAGAGCCACCCCAGAGATGACTACAAGGAGCTATTGCAGTTGGTTCTCGTATTTGTTGGATCACTAGACGGCAATGTTGTGGGTTTTAGAACTCCAGGAGCCATTCATCACGCTAGGTGGATGGCAAAGGCTATTTACTGCTTAAAAATGTTCATTTTTCGTCGTCAATTTAAGATGTCTAAAGAAGAAGTTCTGTGCGTGCCATTTCTGTTTTCCTAGTTAAAATTTATTGTAAAGCTTGGTTCAATGCTCCAAAAGCTCATCTTGCACCAAAGCAAAATTTAGGTATTTTGCATAGTCTGTTAGACTATAAAGAATGTGACAACGACATTGCAGAAATAGCCCTGACCAAATTTTCGAACCATTTGTGGTATTTGAATGCAAAGTTGGTGGGATTATCGATTTTTGATCCCACCATTACAGACGATAAAAAGTTGTTATTGGCTAATAAATTGCTCAGTAGCACAGATGAACCATCACAGCACGCTAGGGTTGTAAATCCAAAAGTTAGGAAAGAAAACTTAAAAGAGGTAGTTGATGGAGGATTGGTAAATTTACTTAACAAAGAAACGTTTACATTCTTTGACCTATTTAATATAAAAACAGATTTCCTAAGACAACATCCAAACACCTGGCCTCAAAATAATGACTTCCAAGAAGGATTGAAAATTGTCAAAACATTAAAAGTAGTTAATGATATGGCTGAGCGTGGTGTTAAATTAATAACCGACTTCAACGACCTTCTGACAAAAGATGAAGACCAAAAGCAATATGTCCTGCAAGTTGTAAGTAAATGCCGAGCATTATATCCTGACGTTTCAAAAACTACTTTAACAAAAGCTCTAGAATAGATTAGATAACTATGTAAAATTATCAACTCATGTAGGTACTACGTCTGTATCTTTTCTGTGTCTGTTTTATATGTATTATATACCTAATTTTTATATTTTAAAATAAAAAATATCATTAGACTTATCAGTATTACTTGTTTTTTTTATTATATTTCTACTTTAAACTCAAAAATATACCAAAAAAAAGCAAAATTTATCACTTAATAACAAAATGTATAGTATGCTCCTAGTGGTACCAGGTCACGTTTTTGGGGCTAAAGGCTGTTGTAACTCGGTTTGACTTAAAATAACAACAATTATGTATAGAATATAAATTTTGAAGAACAACATTAGCTTTCTTTTGAGATATTAAGCGTGTTTCTATTATTTACCGTTCTGGAGTTATGGCTCCATATGTCAGCTTTTTGGCCAAAAATTTGGATTTTTTCAAACTTTGAGCGACGAGCGGCACGGGTTAACGTCGTTTAATCGAGCTCAAATTTCGGCTATCTCAATATCTGAAAAGGGGAATCGTTTTGTGGGGCCCAGACGAACAAGATTCCGACATTTTTTTTCCCCCTCTATGAGATCCGGTCACTCTAATATACATATATGTTGCGGCAACTTGTTTCTTAGTTTTTTAAAGCAATTGTAAGCTTAGTAACTAAAAAATAATAAATTAGTTCAATATGCGGACATTTAAGTTAAATTAAAAAATTTTTTGGTAAATTGTCTGGAGAGGTTGTGTTCGCTGATTCACAATCATGAGTTTACGCAAAATAGAATCACCTTATGTATGATGCACATATTACAAAATGTTTGAAGTAGTGGGCATATTCAGTTTAAGGCTTTTAATTAAAAAATATTAATATTATAGTCATATAGTAAATACATCAATATATCACCCTTTGAATTGTTACAGAATTAGATAGCATGAAAAGTTTTGAGACGTTTATTTCGTAATTTGTCAAAATAATTCATTGGAAGAGATACTGTGCTCCATGCGCTGAAACCATTTATCAAAAAGGCTTTACAACACTTCTACCGTTAATTTTCCTGGATCACGATGAACAATTTAAAGTTGTAAGGTACAAGATTAGAATTAAAAAAAGTATGTTCAATTAGCACTTGACTGCTTTCCTTTAGACAGTTTTTGTAAAGTGAGTTCGTTGGACTAGAATACATCATTAGAGTATTACTCTGGGCTGCGTTCTAAAATGAAATGTAATATAATGTCAATACTATAAAAAAAGAATAGAACTACTACTACTACTCTGTAAATAACATTTAAAATTTAACAAAAATGAGCTTCCTTTTAGAAATAATTTTCGAACGCTCTATTACCGGTCCTATTTCTTTAGCTTTTATGTCTTAATTGGCCAAATCTTTTTTGGTATATAAGCTCGACTAACTAACATCAACAAACAAATAAGTAACTAACATCAAAACTGCCAATATTATGTTGACTAGTAACTACTGACAGAGCTTTAAATAATCTTATTAATTGCCAGTTACAAAAAATAAATATAATTTTGTGGTTTTTAAATTATGAACGGTTGGTTATATGAAAGTAAAATATGTGTACTTTGTAATAATTTCTGAACACAGCTCCTTATGTATGATACACAAAGTAAGGGTTTTTTTTCTAATAGGAGAATAAATATGTAAAAAAATTATGAATAGCTGATTTTGTTTTCGATTCAACTCACTACAATAATAATAAAAATAATGATAAATCATCCTTGATTCTCTTAGATTGATTAGAAGTATTTACAAAACTACATATGTACATATACACATGTATGTAGATATATATATATATATATATATATATATATATATATATATATATATATATATATATATATATATATATATATATATATATATATATATATATATATATATATATATATATATATATATATATATATATATATACATATATATATATATATATATATATATATATATATATATATATATATATTTTATGGGTCTAGCACACGTGCTACAGGGAAGTCCCTAAAGCGCTACAGGAGCGACACGTGTGCGGAGAAAGCGATTCACGTTGTTCTTAAATCGCTGTAAATTGTACTCGGTGGGAAACACAGTCCTGGGCAAATTATTCCAAAGGGATGGTGTTCTCCATATAAACGACTGCTTGAAAAGTGTTGTACGAGGAGTAACAAGTTGAACCTCATACGGATGTGAAGTAATAGCGTGACGTGTACTTCTAACATGCACCGCTCTGTGAGGAATTAAACGGGCCACATCCTTCGAACACTTTCCATGAAAATACTTGTAGAATAGGCTCAAGTCGCCAACCGTTCTTCGATGTTCCAGCGAATCAAGGCCACCTGTCAGTTCCGTGTCTCCAATCAGACGAACAGCTCTTCTCTTAATAGAATCTAACAAATGCAGTGTATGTTTGGGAGCGGAGCGGAGAACATGAGAGCAGTATTCCATAGTTGGTCGAATTTAAGCTTTCTAAAGAATTAACAGTTGTTGTGGAGTGTAAAACTTTCTGGTTCGAAATAATATTCCCAACTTCTGAGAAGCTCTTCTTGCTATGCCTGCAACATGTTCATGCCAGGACATATTTGCTCCCAAATTAACGCTCAACAAATTGAATGACGATGTTAGAGGAATGGAGTGCCCCGACATAACTATGTCGAGTTCAGCAACGTTAACTTTTTTAGAAAAAACTGCCGCCTGAGTTTTTGTAGCGTTAAATTCCACTTGGTTACTGTCACCCCAAGATAGAATTTCTTCCAGGTCTTTGTTAAGTTAAATGACTTCCTGCTGTCTGTGGATATTCGTCTGAGTAGCCGATGTCCGAGCGTTCAAAGTGAATGAAGAGAGAAGTGTACTGTCATCTGCAAAGCTGTAAACTGGATTCTCGGTCTTTTCCAGCAGATCGTTAATATAAATGAGAAAGAGAGTAGGAGACAATATGGAGCCTTGGGGTACACCGGCATTGATAGTGAAGGTGTTAGAAAGAAATCCGTCGACTGCCATTCGCAAAGAACGCTCTCTGAGGAAACATGAGAGCCACAAACAGAACTTTTCAGACATACCATAAGAACGTAGTTTAGCCAACAGCCCATCGTGCCAAACACGGTTGAATGCCTTGGATATGTCAAGAGCAACCGGTCGAGATTCTCCAAAGTGTTCAATTGCGTTGTTCCAACCATGTGTTACATAAGTCAGGAGATCTCCTGTTGATCTATTTTTACGAAAGCCAGAAAACCGGTGTTAGTTCCCTCGCACAGTTTTTGAGAACTATGGCAGGTATTCCGTCAGTGCCAGAAGCCTTTTTGTGTCTAGCTTCATCAAAATACGTTTTATGATACGCTGCCTGAAGACAATATCGGGCATCCTTGACTGCACTATGGGAATATTAGGTGGTGAAATTTTATTTTATTACGTTAGGTGACATAAGGAATAAGCAGTGACAATAATAGTGAATCAAGTCGGAGAAAAGTTTGCTGCTAGCGCGTTCTCTTGCAATACACTGCCTAAAGCATTAAATATGGAACAATATCATGTAGCAAAGAATATAATATATATCAAATGCAACGTCTCTTTGTCTGCCTGTCTGTGTGTCCGTTAGTGCGCTTATCACTCGAGAACCACTTATCCAATTTACGTGTTTTTTTTTTAAATCATACATTTGTTCTCTGGCCAGGTTATTTATAATCTTCTATCTAGAATATATATATAAAATGCAACGTATCTCTGTCTGTCTGCCTGCCTGTCTCTCTGCCTGTCCGTTAGTGCGCTTATCACTTGCGAATCACTTATCCGATTTACGTGTTTTTATAAATTTATACATATGTTCTATATAATTCAATATAAGCCTAGATAATGGGAGATAAGATGAGATAATGAGAGATAAGGAGAAATAATGGAAGATAAGTCGAGATAAGCCTCGATAATGGGAGATAAGGTGAGATAATAGGAGATAAGTATAAATAATGGGAGATAAGCAGAGATAAGTCTAGATAATGGGAGTTATGGCGAGATAATAGGAGATAAGGAGAAATAATGGGAGATAAGGAGAAATAATAGGAGATGAGCAGAGATAAACCGAGATAATGGAAATTATGTAGAGATAATGGGAGATAAGGAGAAATATTGCGAGATAAGTCGAGATAAGCGTAGATAAGTCGAGATAAGCCCAGATAATGGGAGATAAGGTGAGATAATGAGAGATAAGGAGAAATAATGGGAGATAAGGAGGAATAATGGGAGATAAGGAGAAATAATAGAAGATGAGCAGAGATAAGACGAGATAATGGAAATTATGTAGAGATAATGAGAGATAAGGAGAAATATTGGGAGATAAGGGGAAATAATGGGAGATATTTTATTACATTGGGTAACATAAGGAATAAGTAGTGACGATAGTAGTGAATCAAGTCCACGCGAGCGGAGCCGCGAGCCTGGCTAATATATATATATATATATATATATATATATATATATATATATATATATATATATATATATATATATATATATATATATAACCAATATAATACTAATGCCATGAGTTTTGACCGATGTGGAGCTTGTTCCCGGACTACTGAGTTTGCGCAATTCAGAAAAATTGATTCTCCTTTTAAATACTGTTTTATGTTATTTTTAATTTTGAAATTATAAACTGTAATAAAAAGGTGACCTATGATTAAAATTATATACCTGAGGGTGCTATATCCATCTTGTACAATTGTAAATATATAATTTTTTTCATTTTATATTCTTAAAATAAAATCTTATTCCTGAAAGAATTTATTTTGTTAATTCGTTAATAAGTAATTATTTTTAAAAAATTTAAATAATTGTTGATTTTACTTTTTTTAAGTCAGATGCAATTAATCAAATGGCTAATTATTCTTGTAAAAAATAAGAAGAAAGTAGATAATCACCCTATTTTATTAGATTTATTAAAAACATGACTGAAAAATAGTGGAGGATGAGTTTTCTGTGCACTAATGGGTCATGTCATTCGATTTTGTTAACAACATGACCCAATTTAGAATAATTGAAAACTCTATATTTTTATTACAGATGAGTATTAGAAAAATCGCAAATCATCTATCAACAGAAAAATTAGCAATATGACAAGAAGTGTGTATTTTCAGAATCCAGTCACTGATCAATTTAAAACACAGGGTTGTTATCATTTATTAACCTTATTGTTAATAAAAAAATTTTAATTCATTTTCTACTTAATAAATAATTAAAATTTAGAAAAATGTAAACAAACGTATTAAATAATTTAAATGCAGTAAAGATAAGATTGCAATCCCTACAAATTCCAAAGTATGGTAAACACTACACTGGCCTAATGCTAAAATACTCATAATGTTCATTAAAAGTTTGACAATAAATCGATCGCGACAAAAAAATTGAAATTATTGACTAAAAATTCCCGAAATTTAAATAGCGGACCTGCAGGTTTGCAGGGAGAAACCAGGAAACTATAGATTTTCAAATTACTACACAAATTCATCAATGTCAGTAGCTAGTTGGTTATAAACACATATTTGAAGAATATATTCAATATAAAAAAAGAAAATTTATTTAATTTCATTTTTAGAGCAACAGTCTGGAAAATTAATTGTCGCACCGTGTATCTACATAATACAGTATATCGAAAATTAAAAATATAAAAATTAGAAACATTATTATAAGATAACAGAAGTTAGTAATATCTATAAATACAGATAATCCTACAAATAAATGGAAATTTGCTTTACTTATATCCTAAACGATGCGTAAGAAAGGGACAATGTAAAAGCACGAGTATAACTCCGGTTCTTGGAAATTTAGGTGCCATGGAGCATTTTACTACAGTGGAACGTGCCTTTTACCGCTTTACAAAAACCATAATTCTACAATAATCGCGCAGTGAAAATTTGACGTTCATTTAACTGATGTTTAAAAAATGAATGCAGAAGTTTGAGGAAACCGTTTTAACTTAAAGTAAATCCCAGAGATGTAAACAGATGAACAGAATTACCATTATTAGAGTCTGACAATCCAAAACTAAAGCACCAAGGACGTTTTTATTCCCCTAATGTAACAGCTTGGGCTGCAATGGCGACACATGGAATAATCAGCCCGTAGTTCTCTGAAGATGACAAAGGCCTCACAACAACATCCGGATACGTGAAGAAAATTGATAATTTATTCAGACCTGCTTTAACGAATTCTGTTTACGAGCCGAAAATATTGTTTTAGCGGGATGGGGCAACATCACACACCTCAAACAAACATTTGCCAGTTATCTAAGAAAGTAAAAATATCTCAAAACCAGAGTTCAGGGTAATAATATTTACTGTCTGATAAGAATTTGCAGTATTCATGGAAACGCCTACCGACGGTGATGATAATTTAACTGCTCGCTTAGAAAAAAGTCGAGAATGTAACAATTCACAAAAAAATGACGTTATTCTTAAGAAATAATTTTCCAAGAACTACGGTTTAACATGCAATAAAAAAATTTTCATAAATTTGCTTTTATTGCACTTTATCATACTAAATTATAGCTTCATCCAAGCACTACACGTCAGTATTTTACACAGAAGGTAGGTTATAGTGAGGTACTAATAAAAATAACCGGTCAAGTGCAAGTTGGACTTGCGTAGTTAGTGTACCGTACGTTAATTGCTTTTAAAATAAAAATTTTCGTTACGAAAGTATAACATGATCAATGACTTCACAAAACACATCCCAAATGAGTTTTCAACAAAGTTTTTTTCCGATCTTTAGTGAAAACTGATGACCTAGAAATTGTTGTTTTTTTATATACCAGATAAATTATTAAAGGTATGATAATTTTCGTTCAATCTACACCCTGTGAAGAATATTTTAGAATTTTTTCAAAAATTTTGGATCAGTACTTTTTGAGTTAAGGTGGGGGGGACAGCAATTTTCGGCATTTTTTTAAAAATAATACAAAGAGAATTGTGCCCAAGTATTACATTATATACATTTTTGAACTCGTCTTTATACAAGCTTTCATTTGACATCCATTCGATGACCTGGTTAAAAAAAATTTTTTCACTTCCGATTTCACCCCCCAAAACTAACCCCTTAAGTCAAAATTTAACTTTCAAAACTACACGGCTCAGATGAGGCCATCAATTCCTATATTAGTGCCAAATTTCAACTTTCTATGTCAAATAGTTTCGGAGAAAATCGGGTGGGACAGACAGACAGAGAGACAGATGGACGGGCGGACGGACGGGCAGGTGGACGGGCAGGCGGACGGATGGACGGACGGATGGATGGACGGACGGACGGACGGACGGATGGACGGACGGACGGACGGACGGACAGACGGACGGACGGACGGACTGACGGACGGACGGACGGACGGACAGACAGACAGACAGACAGACAGACAGACAGACGGATACCAAAGTGATCTCATAAATGTTCTGTACGGGACACTAAAAATTGTCCATTAACAATCGAAACCCTGGAAAAATTCTCATATGGTAACATTATTTAAAGTACACAATAATTAACGACTTTCACTTTTTCAACCCTTTTCCCTGTTAAAATTAAAAACAATGATTTTAATTTTCTGATTTCTCAACTCCAAGGACCCTAAAGAATACACACTACACAGTATATACGAAGCTACTCCTCTAACCTTCTACCTCACTCCTTTAACCTCTTATATATTTTACTACAAATAATATGCTTAAAATTTGTTCATTACAAAACCAACAAGTCTCATTATATATTGAAACTATACAATATTTAACGACCCCAACCTGTTTTATCCCCTTCTCCTTGAAAAAATGATATAATAAGAAAATACTCTAATTCTCAAATTCCTCACTTTCAAGAACCCTAAAATATAGCATGATATATTCGAAGCAATGCCTTTAACCACCCCTTTAACCCCTAATTCATTTTACTATAAATTATATGCTTAAAATTTGTTTATTACATCAAGTAAAAAGCCTGGAAATATTCTCATGATTCCATAAAAACTAAACAATATTTAGCGATCATTTCAACTACTTGAAAACTGAAAAAAGACGAAAAATTAACCTAATTTAGTAAAGAACACAAATATAACACAATATGTCTGAAATAATCCTTCTAATTTCCTCCCTTATATGTTTTACCATAAATATATAGGCAGCAAAATTTGTTTATATCTCAGCCAACAACCAGGAAAACTTATTACTAATAAAACGGTACAAAATTTATCACACGTCTAAAATAATAGCCGAATTTCAATAAATCATTTGTGAATACCATCGTCGAAGAATTCTGAGCATCTTTGACGAGCTCTGTTGGATAGAAAACGGCCAAATTTTTGGAACGAGAAAAGTTTTCTACTGCATCATGACAATGCACAACTCGTTCTACACGCGACAGTTTTTAGTGAAAATTCAATGACTATCATCTCTCAGTCTCTCTATTAGTCTCCTGATTTAGCCACCCTATGACTTGGATATGTTCCGCCATATGAGGATGAAATTAAAAGGTTGGCGCTTCAAGACGGTAGAGGAGATACAACGCGAATCCAAGGCAGCGCTGGAAGCAGTGAGAGTACAAACCTGTTAAAAATGTTCGACCAGTGAAAAAACAGTGGGACCGGTGCATTCGGGTAGAAGGGACTATTTTGAAGGTGATGGGAGTCGTAAAGGCTAAAAATAACTACTTCATATTTTATAGCGCTGTTCTTGGAAGTTTTAAAAACACACCATGTATAAGACACGATTTAGAAACCCTTTGAAATTCTTCAACATTCTAACCTATATTTAAAGAAACATGTACATTCTAACCTATATTTAAAAAAACATGTACATTTCAGTGGACACAAAAATATAAAGTTAATTATTTTCTTCCCTATGGAACCTTAGATGTTTATGTAAATATTTCAGAAAATTTGTATGAAATAAAAAGTTCAAAACTCTTTATTAAAATATATGCACATAAATTATAATTTTGTTTGCTTTTAATTCTGAAACATAAAATTCTTCACTTAAGTGGCCATTTGCAAACCACGGGAAAGGCAACAGATGCGTCCCAAATGATCACACCATCCATAATTTATCAGACGTATCCCAAACAAGGAATAAGCCCTCAAATTTGCAAATGTATCTTTTGCCCAAAGTTAAAATATGCAAACAAAGTGATGATGACCAAAATATCCCTTTGGGGTGGTATATAGGAGTGAAATAAAGGATCGTATTAACATCTGCCCTTTAAAGCCCTTTGATTTTCTACGTAATCACGAGAATTTGCATGAGATGGAGGGCTTTCATGTTTTTAAGTGTTAATTTTTGTCGCAATGCTCTTTTGGGATTATTTATGTTATCACACCTTTGATCTTCGGAAAAGAGATAATCTTGAACCGAAGTCTATTTTTCATTTTAGGAGACAACACTTTAAAGAGTTATTATATTTTCTTTTTTTGCCGTAATTCACAAGGTAGTTCAAAAGTACATTTAAAAACACTGAAAGCGTTTTTTAAAGGCATAGTTCACGTGTTGCAGGGAAATATCTAAAGATTTACAGGAACAACGCGTATCCGAAAAAAGCGATTCACATTAGTCTGGAATCTCTGGAAGTTGTACTCAATGGGAGACACAGTTCTGCGCAAGTCATTCCAAAATGATAAAGTTCACTATATAAAAGAATTCTTGAAAACGATGGTATAAAAAATCACAAGCTAAACCTAAAACGGATGTGATGTATTGGCTTGTCATGTATTTCTAGGAATGCACGTTAGTTAACACCCAGTCAGTTAAGTGACGATGCTAGAGGAATGAAGTGCCAAGACATAAGTATGTCGTGTTTGCAACATTAACTTTCTTAGAAAAAACTGCCCCCTCGAGTTTTGCGGAGTTAAATTCTAGTTGGTGACAGTCGCCCTAAGACAGAATTTCTTCCAGGTGTCTGTTAAGTTGAACAACCTCCTGCAGTCTGCGGATATTTGCATGATCAATGGAAGTACTGTGTTTATCGTAAATGAAGAAATACCGTACCCATAAACAGAACCTTTCAGATATATCATGAAAGCATAGCTTAGCCAACAATCTGTCAGACCAAAGACGGTCGAATGTCTTGAAGATATCAAGTGCAACCGCTCGAGATGTTATTCCAAACATATGTAACATACGTCAGAAGATTTTGTTTTTTTTTTATTTCTGCTTATGAAAGTCATACTGATAGTCGTTAATAGTATCTGGGGGCACAGCAGCGCTCCCGCCAAGTCGAACAGAAAGCACAGCCATACCATCCTTTTCTCGAAGCCACTCACGGCACTTTCGACCCCCTGTAACTTCGTTGTGGATAAAGCTAGAAGCCTGAATTTGACCAAGAGGACATACTATACTATTCCTAAATTATCTACTATTTATATCTTATAGTTTACGAACTATCGCCAGTCGAAGTTCTTTAATTTTGTCACTGATACACTCACCGATCATCAACATTCTAAGATACTTCTAGCAGACACACAAACTTTAAATTTTGAATTTAGTTAGTGTTTAGCTTATAAAGGAAGGAAAAACCGAAACATCCCGAAATTTCAGTCCCGTTTTCTAAACTGTACAGTCACTTAAGCCAAAAAAGAGGGTCAACCTCGGAATGAGAGATAATAAGCTGTAAACTTGTATAAACCTTTATTTTGGCATTCTAAAAGTTGTCTTAAAAGTCTCATTCAATCTCGTGTTCGCGTCTTAAGATATTCAAGGTCAAAGGTCACAAAAATCGGTTTTTCGCAAATATCTAGCTTCCTATGGTTTCAATGATATTTGCATTTATTATAAAAATTGTAAAGCATAAAATTCTCTACAAATTTTGTTCTAAACATTTTTTTATACGCTTAACCGTTTGTGAGATAGAGCGCGGGGAGCGCGTAGCGCGGAGAGCGCGTAGCGCGGAGAGCGCGTAGCGCTCAGCCATACATAGCATAATGCAAGGTTAACCATGAGTCCCGGTAAATAATACGTCGTATAAAGTTAATTAATCACTAAAAAATCCATAATTATGAATAATTTGTATTATCTATTAATTTATATCATATTCAATAATATTTTTTCATTTATCAAATATATTCGTTTAATAATACTTACCTACTTCGTGTAATTAAAAAATTGTTAAGTGAAATACTTTAAGTATATTTTAATTATAAAAAAGTATGAAGATCATGCTTCCATGACATCAGGGCTAGAAGAGAATATAGTTATTAAAATAGGAGCAAAAGTCATGTTAAAACGAAATATTGACGTGAGTCTTGGCTTAGTCAATGGTTCTATCGGTATAGTAAAAGGAGTAAAAGTTGACCCTGAAAATACAAATAAAATAAAAAAAATACATATTACATTTAATAATGAACATCTTTACGAACTTGGTCCAGTCAAAACTAAATTTTAAATTATTAATAGAGCTTATGTTCATCGCCAACAGTTTCCGATATGTATAGCCTATGTTATTACCATACACAAAAGTCAGGGGCTAAGTCTAAACAGTGCACTGATGGACATCGGTTCTTCAGTGTTCACATGCGGTCAAGCATACGTGGCATTTTCGAGAGTGATAAGTCTGGGCGGATTACATCTAATTAATGTCGACTTCGGTAGTATCAAAGTTCAGGAGTCCGCAATCGTTGAATATAATCAACTTAGAAGCAAGTATCGTCCATACTTGTCAAAAATTGTTACATCATAGCCTTTGAGAAAAACCAATAGAGACAGGGAGCGGGATTTAAGAAAATCCGTAGCTGACGTACAAGAAATATTATCCGAGAAGAAAAAAAAAGAGGACTATCTACAAAAAGAAATGAGATCCCATCAAAAACATAAAATGTAAAAAAATGCCAAGTCTCGCAACGCAGTCCTTTCACCACAAAAAGTTGTGAGATCTCATGTAAAACGAAGTCAGTTATTTTAGTTAGTATCTATGGAAGCACCTATTCAACAACTTTGTCATAAATTGTTATCTATTTAGTTACCTACCAACATTTATAGTGACCGTATCGATATCAGACATCTTTATTTCTATAATAAATATAATGACTTGGCAATCGCACGGCAACATAATCACATAAGAATAATCTACTATTTAAAATACTTCATTCTTAAGTGCACTGTTTAGACTTACTTAGCAATCAAAATAGTAGATTATTCTTATGTGATTATGTTGCCGTGCGATTGCCAAGTCCTTATATTTATTATAGAAGTAAAGATGTCTAATATTGATACGGTCAGTATAAATGTTGGTAGGTAACTAAATAGATAACGATTTATGACAAAGTTGTTGAATAGGTGCTTCCATAGATACTAACTAAAATAACTGACTTGGTTTTACATGAGATATCACAACTTTTTGTGGTTAAAGGACTGCGTTGCGAGACTTGGTATTTTTTTACATTTTATGTTTTTGATGGGATTAAATCTTTCCAGATATTTTACAATATACTGATTGATAGCCTTTACCATCACTTTCGATATTACTGAATACAGTGCGACTGGGTGGTACTTGTTTGGCAAGGTCTTTTTGCCTGGTTTAGGTATCTGCTGTACTCTAGCGTATTTCCAGTAGATAGAAAATATGCCTTTACTGCAGGATAGGTAGAAACATCTACGAAAAACTAGTGTTAGTTTACTTGCGGATGTTTTAAATACTATAGCAACTATTTCATCAGTGCCAGGACCTTTTTTGGTATCTAACATCATTAAATGACGTTTTTTAATACGATCTCTAAAAACATATCGAACATCATTGACTGCACATTGGGAATAGGGGGTGGTATTTTCCTGGAAATCAACAGCTGAATGTGAAGCGAAAAACTCAGCTAACAAGTTGATTTTAATTATTTGATTGTGTAACATCTTGGTTTTATTGAATATTTGTCCGCATCTGTTCCGGGTACAAGCAAAAATGTTACGATTTATGACGATAGGGTTTTCAGGCCTTTGTCGATGGACAAGCTACAGCTACAAGCTTCCAACTATATAAGGATTTCGTTAATAGGTCAGATTTTTAGGTGCTTGGAAGGCAGTTTGATTTTTCTTGGCAATATGTTTGGTTCTATTTTGATAGGATGGTTAAAACCTTAAATAATATTAATGAAACCGTTTTTCAAATATTCTTTATTACTGTCGAAGTTAAAAGTGGCAAATGCCTTCGAAACTTTTTGCATTTTTAACTTTGAATCCTTCAGTATGCCTCCTTTAACAGGTTGGTTTCTCGAGACTGATAAGAAGCTTCGACTGTTTATTTTTGAACAGTTTCTGCCATTGTTCTCTAATAGATGCTAAAATGAGTTGCACTAGGTACAATTTTATATCACTTTTAAGTGGATTTTTTAAACCCAATAACTGGGAGTCTTGATTTGTTGTTTGTGATTATTTTGTGTTATAAATAAGGTACTGAGTATAATATAACTCAACAGAAATCATGTTTCTGTACTCAACCCATTTTTTTTTAAGTCTATCTGAAAATATTCTAAAATATTCTGGTGGAGAAATTATGGTTACACTGAAATTGCCGTGGGGGAATTTGTTGTCTTGTATTTATTTGTGCAGATACACATTATCACATAATTGAACCATTATGCTATTCTGGCAAACTCTGGAGTTCCAAAAAATAGTTTTTCATCTGTTGGTTAAGAAACATTTAAGTATATATATATATATATATATATATATATATATATATATATATATATATATATATATATATATATATACAGTCTTTTCAAAAAGGTGTGGCTCGAAGTATCCAATAGTTAAATTTCTACTGTAAGAGAGGGTTTTTTTAAAATGCTCGCTCCTCAATTGATTTGTTTAACAGGGTGCTGGGCTTAAATTTATAAAGTTCTATCATAAAAAAATTATTTTTAAAATGTGGGAGCATCCCTTGGAAAAACTTAAGCCTTTAAAGGTTTACTGTAGAAATATTATTTTTCCTCGAAAGGCTCCTCGCTTACCGGTATCGGGTATTAAAATAGATCGCCAAAAATTGCAGTTTTTCATATGAAATATAACTTCTATTTGAGGATTTTTGTATCCGAAATACTTTTTCTCAGTACACGAATTACAGTAATAATGAGGTAATTAATAAAAGAACTTGTACTGATCAGCCAAGCAAAACATCCATCTATAAAAACAGAAAACGTACAACCCTGTGCCCTAAACAGAGTTTAAGCAGTTTGGATTTAGCTCCACAAAGTAAACTTTTTAATGCCTACTTGTCGTGGTTTAAATATTCTTAATATCGGGACACGCACTTAAACGATCAATCATGGCAACCAAAGTTTATAAAACCCCTCAACGATTTAGGGTAAAGTGTTTTTTTATAAAACTCATTTAGGGGATTAATAAAATGGAATATCATGAAATAGGGTAAATAATGTGAACAAAAAAGGCTAAAAGCTTATTTTACAAGTCATCGTTTGGGTGACATATAAGAGTTTATTATCGGAAAAAGTTTCAAGTCGAGTGTTATGAATAAACAGTTTTGTTTTTATTTTTTGTATCACGATTTAGTATATAGCCTGTATGGTATAAGCGAGTACATATTTAACGAGATAACACCTAGGCTGAAAAGTTTCTGGTCTGACACACAGATGTCGTCCTTTTCAAAAAACTCATATAATTTTTAGGAAGTATCAACCTTCAAACGATACATGTCAAGATTTCATGACACTTCGACCATTAGTTTACAAGTTACAGTGACTTTAGTGATGCTATTTTTGATATTTTCAAAACAATGCAAAAAAACCAATTTCGTGTGTTGATTAAACATTGTTTTTTAATGGAAAAAAATACCGTTCAAGCAAAGTAATAGCTTGATAAATGTTACGGGGACCCTGCTGCTGGAAAATCACTCATCATTTACTGGTGTGCTGAATTTAAACGCGGTCGTACAGACACAAATATGCTGAACACTCTGAACGCCCAAATGAGGTGGTTACACCGGAAAACATAAAAAAAATTCACAAAACTGTTTTGGATGATCGTAAAGTGAAATTGCGTGAGATAGCTGACACCCTAAAGATATCAAAAGAGCGCCTTGGTCATACTTTGCATGAACGTTTGGGCATCTGTTCGAAATGGGTACCGCGCTTGTTCACAGTAGACCAAAAACAATAACGTGTTGATGATTCTGAGAGCTGTTTTGATCCGTTGAAGTGCAATAAAAAGGATTTTTTCATGCGATATGTGACAATGGATGAAACGTGGATCCACCACTACACATCGGAATCAAATCGGCAGTCAGCCGAGTGGACAACAGCCAGTAAAAGCCGCCTGAAGCGACCAAAGACACAACAGTCGGCTGGGAAGGTTTTGGCATCTGTATTTTGGGATATTATATAAAGTTATTGGTGCGTTTGAAAACAGAAATCGCATAGAAACGACCCCAAATGAACAAGAAAAAAGTGCTCTTTTCTCAAGACAGTGCACCGTGTCACAAGTCAATGGTTACGATGGCAAAATTGCATGAATTGAAGTTCGAATTGCTTCCTCGTCCATCCTGTTCTCCAGATTTGGTCTTCAGCGACTATTCGCAGACCTCGAAAAAATGCTCGCGGGAAGATTTGGCTCCAGTGAAGAAGTTATCGCCGAAACAGGCTTATTTTGAAGGCAAAGACAAATTCTTCTGCAAGAAAGGTATAGAAAAGTTAGAAAAGCGTTGGACTGATTGTATCGCTCTTGAAGGAGACTATGTTGATGAATAAAATCGAATTTTCCAAAAAAAAAGTGTTTTAAGAAGCTACACCAAAAACTTTTCAGTCTGCCTGTTCGAACCCGCATTTTGATGGAAAAGGGCAATGCCGTTGCAAACTGATATAATTAATCTGTCGATCTAAAAGAGACGGTTTATCTTGGCGTTAAAAAATCAATGTAAGTTAGAATTGTGAATTCCGTCCCCACTTAAATGGACACCACCTATAAAGCTTAATTCACCCAAAAGGTCTTTAAAACTGGTCTTATCTGGCAATTAGGAGTTTAACATGACATTGACACTCAATATTATTTTAAAAACACACTAGCGTTTAGGTACCGTGTTAATTAATTAATTAAAATAACCATACACAAAATAACTGACTATTTATAAATTTGGTGTAATAGATTCTTTAAATAGTCTTCAGGGCCTTTAATAAAAAAAAGAATTATTAGTCTTCAAAAACATTCAAGCTACAATTCCAAATTTAATTTAAGGTTGTTTTTAAAATTCGCGCGTCTCAACTGGTTGAAAATAACTGCACTTCTTGGTTTCCTTATTACTATCCTTCGCGTAAAGAGAGTCGTGGTTTCTATCCCTTGCAGTCTTTGAACTATTTTCTCTTGCCGAATACAACCAATATTTTGATCGTAAACACCTAAATTTTCCATAGACAAGAATAACAGCTACTAACGTTCATGTCATCAAAAAACAAATATATAGCTATAGTTCCTGCTTTATTTTTATTCCTATTATTCTGTTACCGTTAAAGAGAGAGGGAAATAGATAAACTCGTGCACCTGCTTTATACAAGGTGCCAAACTCAAAATATGAAAACATTCTATGCCCAAAATTTGCGCTACAGGCGTCTGATTGAAAAAATAATTTCAAGAACCATTTTGACTATTTTGGTTACAACCATAGACCTAGAGGATGGACTGAGTGTTCCGTGTCCCGCTGTGAAGTAAATATAGACGCAAAAGTGTGAGAGAGACAAAGCGAATGAGTGGCCAGTAGCTATCTCTTTTTAGAATGCCGTTAAGCTACGGCGCTCTTAAAAGAAAAACACTAGTAAATCAACTAAAGTTATGGTGATGTACAGTATAAAACCACAAAATAACTTATAACTGAACCGATAGAAATGCTGTGTTAAAATTCTAAAAACTGTATTTCCTACATTTGTTTATGAGCAGTTGGTAAATTGTACAGAAATACATTAAAACTTGAAGATACAAAAATATTCAATTCGAATGTTTAAATAATATTATTATCTGATCTTTTTGGCTTATTTGCTTAGCGGCCGAAGAGCAGGGCGGAAATATTTCTTTGCTGTAGGATAGTTGAAAAAAGTGTTAGTTCGCTTGCGCAGTTATCGAGTACTGTGGAAGGTATTCTATCAGCCCTAGAAGCTTTTTTGATGTCTACCTTCATTAAAATACCTTTTAGGTCACGGCTTTTGGCTACAATATCAGGCACCTTTTACTTTACATTGGGAATAATGGAAACCGACACGGGACTGAAAATCGACAGAGTGTGAAGCAAAGAGTTCAGCTAACAAGTTGGCGTTCTCATCAGGTGTTGTTGCAATAGTATTATCTGGCCGTGTAAGTGGTGGTATAGTAGATTTCGTTAAGTTATGAATAACGACTTAGTAGAAAGAAATTGTTGGAATAGGCAAGAAGTTTGCTTTTAATTCTCTCATTGTGTTTGTCCTTGGTTTCGTCAATTATCTGTTTGCGCCCTTTCCGAGCACTAACAAAGATGTTACGATTTACGACCCTAAAGTTTTCACTGCACTTAACATACGGTAGGCACAATGTTCAGAAATAAACGATTCTTTGCATTTTTGATTAAGTTCTTCCCATTTAGTCAAAATCTTGAGAATTTTAGGCGCCTCTGTGTCACTGATTGATAGGATACTCGGTGCCTAAACCAGGCAGTAGAACCTAACGGCGGATTTACGTCTATAGTGTAAATCTCTAAATTAGTGGTTAAAAACAGGTCAATAGGACAGGCGAACTCTCAGTTACGATCGGGAATACATGCTGTACAAGATTCAGTTTCACGTCCTTGTTTGTCCATGGCATTTGAATAATTAGGGCAGTTGATATTGTAGGTATTGAAGTCGAAGAGAAAGGGTACTTGTATGATTAATCTGTAAATAAATGGTGTTTGCAAAAGAAGCAAAATGTGCTGCAAAGTTAATACCACTTGGTAATCTATAGAGGCAGCAGATGAACCTTGCAATTTGTTGAATTGTTATTTTAATCTATATAACATTAAAGCTTCGGGGCTCTAGAGCCTTTTCTAGTTAGCAAGAGATCGCTTCTAATAAAAAGACAGATTTCAAAGTTACTTTTAAACCAGGAATATACCCAATAAAAATATGTAGTGAAAAGTAGCATGACGTATATGTCTTTATCCGCAAATCAGTATATTTGTCTTTTGGAAACTGAAAGGAGAAACACAGGACTTCCATTAAAAAGGTTTTGAAAACTAGTTATTGTTAAAAATAGATTTCAATTCAATATTTCTTCTTGTCAGGTAGTTTATGTATGAACCAACTTTTTTTGTATATGTATTTTTAATATTTTATGATTATATGACATTTTTTCTAGAGTTTTCCAGATTTCATTCACTAATTATGAATTATGTCCAAGATGAACGGACATAAGAGCTTGGTCGCTACAATTTCCATTGCAATACATGACATGTGTCATGTATTTTTTCATATAAAAAACCTTTCAATATATTCTTTCTTTTTGTAATATTCAAAATTATTAAAAGCTTTTGATAACCACTAGTCGACGCTCAGTAACATGAAAGAAGGGAATAGTCTAAACTTAATGCCGGCACACACTGATCAATCAACAGAATAATGCAGACATAAAAACCTCATACCGACTGATGCTAGGGGGAACGGCCAACACTACAATTTTTCGCCAATTTGGGATATTAAATGCTTCATTATCACTTATGTATTTAGTGTAAGTGCCTCTTATATTAATATTACCACATATTATTACAATTTACATAAGTTGATATTTATATTAGTAAAATTCCTTCGAATATACTGCTTTATACGTTTTTTTCAGGGCTCTCAAAGAATTTGAAAATTATGTTACTTCCTCATTATTCCCAGTTTTCGTAAAAGTGTTTCTTCCTTTCATTATTAATTCCAAACCATAAGGGATCTACCAATAAAGTATCAGTTTGTAATACTTAGATTAAGTTGTTCCTTAGGGTGAGACAGTCAAACTCAGATTTTATTTTAGAGCTGAGTGTATGCAGTTGAAGTACTTTTGTCAATTACTTTCGTAATTTTTTATTAGTTATCGTACTTTCATTTAAGGACGTCCGTATCAAAAAGGACCTATTATTCACAGAGCTTTAAGCTTTGAATAAGCGAGAATTAACTCTGCAGTTAAATAATTTAAAATATTGCAGAAAATTCACCATAAATTTATATTTTATTAATAAAGTAAAAAATCGACACTAAAGACATGATGAAATGAATGAAATAAAGATATTGTTATCACTCTGCTATTGGTAAACAAAACAACTAAATAATATGACCGATTGTCAACCAGAAGGTGACATTTACTGTGTTACTGAGATTTAAATTGACCTTTCAGAAAAAAATTAATAAAAAACACATAAAAATTGTTACCTTTTAAAAAAAATAGTTACTGACACCCAACAATTAATTACACTTGAAGTTTTATATTACAATATTTCAATTATCCGAGGAGCACTGTAATTTTTTTTATAATATATATAATTTTATTGAATTGCATCACTTACTAAAAATTTTAACCCGTTTATTCGGAAACGGATTATTATTCTAAGAATAACTGTACTATTATAACAGTACAATCTGTTTTTAAAACTTCATTTCTTCATGCTATATAACCTTAACTTATTTAAAAAACTTAAACTCGTTTATTTTTAGTTTGGTGAGTTACCTCGTAGTTGATTTCAGCTAATTTCGTTTTTAATCACACTAGTCTTTTAATAAACTACTTTATAATTACTTTTTAATGCCGAATTTATTGAAAAACGGTAAAAAATGCCGACAGACATAAAAAACGATTTGTTAAATAAAGGATTCGAGTCAGTTACCATTAAGATAGGCAACTTAGTATTCCCCTTTTAGTTCCCTGGGATTCGAGTCATTTGCCATTAAGACAGGCAACTCAGTATACTCCTTTTAGTTCCCTAAGAGAGTACATTTTTTCTTGTAAGTTTCACAATATTATTGTTAATGAAATTTGTTATTTTCATTTATTAACTTTGTCCAAAAATTAAAATAAACCTTTAAAAGAAAGACATAAGATCCGGTTAAATTTCAACATTAAATATTTACCAAAATACTAAAAAAAATTAAGAAATGAAAAGCTCAAATGAAGAATATAGAAATTTCCACATTATATTTTTATTTCAGGGTAGTAATTATATTTATCTTAATTGTCATTACAATTACTTTATATTTACAGCTGCTGAAGACTTTTGTAATTCTATTCCTATATTTTTTACTCGTATATAACAGCAATTAGGTAGTTTTTCAAACCAATGTTGTAAGTTTCTTTTGACAAAATTAACTCAACTGACCGCAAATACAACTTTCTTTCAATCAACCATTCTTTCTGCAAAACATAAATATCATAAAAAAAAACTTTTTTTACCCGGAAATATTTTTGGATTCAAAGCTTTCGGGTTCTGCGCATTTTTTGAGGATACGAGAACTTTTGAATTCAAAATTTGAATATTTAAATGTAATTTAAATAAACTCTTTTGGGGAACTAAAAGGGGTATACTGTGTTACCTTTCTTAATGGCAACTCTCTGACTCGAATCACAGGGAACTAAAGAAGTAGACTAAGTTCCCTGTCTTAACTGTAACTGACTCGAATCCATTATTTATCAGATCGTTTGTTATGTCTGTCGGCATTTTCTACCTTTTTGCAATAAATTAGGTATCATAAGGTGATTATAAAGTGGTTTATTAAAAGACTAGTCTCACTAAAAAAGAAATTATCTCAGAGCAACTACGAGGAAACTCGTCAAACCGAAAATAAACGGGTTAAAGTTTTTTGAATAGGTGAAGGTTATGTAGCTTGAAGAAATGATGTTTTAATGCCTTATATTCTTCTAGGGCTTGTTTTAGACAGATTATAATAGTACAGTTATTCCTAGAATAATAAACCATTCCTGAATAAACGGGTTAAAATTTTCAGTAAGTGATGCAATTCCATAAAAATTCATCTTTGCGTTATAATTAAAGATTATAAAATTTTTTACAGTACTCCTTCGATAATTAGAATATTGAAATATAAAACTTGAAGTGTAATTAATTGTTGGGTATCAGTACCTAATTATTTTAAAAGGTAACAATTTTACATATTATTTTTTATTAAATTTTTTGTGAAAGGCCTGGCTTCAGCAACACTACAAATGTCATGTTCTCGTTAAAAATCGGTCATATTGTTTAGTTGTTTTGTTTACCAGTGGTAGAGTGAAAACAATTCTTCATTTCATCAGTTCTTTAAGGTAGATTTTTTACCTTATTATTAAGATCAGCTATTTAAGGTAAATTTTCTGCAATAGGTCTTGCTACAAGGATATGCCAGTTTCAATGTATTAAGTCATTTCCATAAGATCACGTGTATATATATATATATATATATATATATATATATATATATATATATATATATATATATATATATATGTATTATATATATATATATGTATTATATATATATATCTATATATATATATATATATATATATATATATATATATATATATATATATATATATATATATATACATACTTACTTAATCCTTATGCCTTTCTACCCCTTATTAGGAGTGTAAGGCCCGTGAAGTTGAATTATTCTATATCTGTCTTTTCTATATTTCCTTCTATATCCTTCCATCCTGTTTAAATTGCCGATTGCCTCTTTTGTTTCTTCTCTATTAATTTCTTCTGTTTGTATGAGTTCTGTATCTTGTTCCGTTTATACCCCTATTATTCCGTGTTCTCAATCTAAAAACTCGATAATTATTTCCCATTTCTTTCTTCCTATCTATTTCCTTGATTATCTGCTGATTTGTATTCATTTTACTAGTCCTCTCTTCCGTATCCTTTATTTTTGCCAGGGTCGTCGTCAATCTACCTATCTCTCTCTTTTTCTCAGTTTTTTGATTTGATGGTCGTAGTATTCTTTGTTTGTTCTTTCAGTTTTTCTTCCTCAATGTCCCATTTATATTCTCTTCCTTCGATTACTACTTTTTGATATCCTATTTTCACCCTTTTTCCATTCTTTCTCTCGTTCTCTGTTATATGCCTCAATTTCTTTTGAATTTCGTGTTCATCTTTTGTTAAATCGTTGTTTACATAAACTCTCTCTCTTAGATTTCTCAGTTTGTTTTTATTTTTCATTACAGCTTCCTTATTTCCCGTGTTTCCAAGTTCTATCTTGTATATAGTCGCTTCCGTTTTTATCACATCTTTAATCTGTACTTTTGTGACCATACTCCTCTCCATAAAAAGTTCTATACCCATTTTCAAATCTGGTTGGTTATTCGCTTCAAAACTCATTCCCAATATTACAATATTATTCCTTACGTTGTCTTTTTCCACTCTACTTATCTTTAAATCCATACTTCTCATGTTTTCTCTAATTATCTTAGTTTCCTCTTTCAATACTTTATTTTCCTTTCTTAGTTCCTTCAACACTTGTTGGTATCTCTTCTGATCTTGTTTTATATCCTTTATATCTGACATTAGCTCTCTGATCATTTCTATGAAATTGTCTATCTTATCTACTCTTTCGTTTTTCTCTCTTGGTGGTGTTCTTATCAGTTTTTTACTCTTCTTGAGTAATCGTATTGGCTCCTCTTTTTCTTCGACCCTGCCTCTTTTGGAGTCTCCTGAGGTATCCATTGTTCTTTCTGTTATAAAAACTTCACGTGTGTTCCTCGTATATTCCATTTTCAAACACGGGAGAAAAAGAAAAAAATTGTTGTTTATATTTCTTAATCTAACACTACACTCTGCTTTATTTCTGGTCCCTCTCGTTTGCAATAGACAAAATAATTAAATAGATCGAAACACTACCGTAATAATGCTCGTTGAACGAGTTGACTATTGCTGGGCGTTCGATTCACGTGTACACACATCGCGATCCGAAACTCAACTTCATATATATATATATATATATATATATATATATATATATATATATATATATATATATATATATATAAAAGAATTCTTCAAATGATTTAAACGCAGACTTAATTCTTGTTTATTCAACGCTTAAAGTTCTGTGAATAATAAGGTCCTTTTTGATACGAACGTCCTTAAATGAAATTGAGATAATTAAGAAAAATTTACGAAGGAAATTTACAAAAGTACTTCACCTGCATACACTCAGTTCTAAAATAAAGGCAAAGTGTGATTTTCTCACACCAAGGAACAACTTAATCTAAGTATACTGATACTTTAAAGGTTAAATCCTTGGAAATAATAAGGAGGTAACATAATTCTAAAATTCTTTGACTCCAAAAACTCTGAAAAAAACATATAACGCAGTATATTCAAAGGAACGCTACTAATATAAATGTTAACCCATGTAAATTGTAATATATATAATATTATTATAAGAGGCACTTACATCATATACATATGTTATAATAAAGCACTTAATATTCCAAATTGGGGAAAAATTGTAGTGGTGACCGTTCACCCTAACATCGGTCGGTATGGGGGTTTTTATATCTGCATGATACCGTTGATTGATCAGTTAAGTGCCTGCATTAAGTTTACAACTATTCCCTTTTTGCCTGTTACTGAGCATCAACGAGTGGTTATTAAAAGCTTTTAAGTAACTTTAAAGATTACAAAAAGAAAGAATTTAAATATATTTGACGGGTTTGTATATGACAAAATACATAACACATGTCTTACTATTAACATTTTTAGGGTGCCAAGAAAATGGAAATTGTAGCAGCCAAGTTCTTGTGTAGTTTCATCTTGGACATAATTCACAATTAGTAAACTGAAATAGTTGAAAGGAATCTGGAAAAAATAGCATACAATCATAAAATATTAAAAATGTACATACAAAAAAGTTGGTTCACACATAAACTACCCGACAAGATCAAATATTAAATTGAAATCTATTTTTAACAATAACTAATTTTCAAAACTTTTTTTAATGGAAGTCCTGTGTTTTTTATTTCAGTTTCCGAAAGAGGAATATACTGAATTGCGAATGAAGACCTATACGTCATGCTATGCATGACGCAAATGATGCAGTAAAAATATGCATCATGCTATGCATAATGTATATTTTTACTGCATACATTCCCGGTTTAGAGGTAACGTTGAAATCTGTCTTTTGATTAGAAGCGATCTTTTACTAACTACAAGAGGCTCTAGAGCCCCGAAATTTTAATTTTATGTAGTTCAAAATAACAACTCGACAAATTGCAAGGTTATTCTGCTGCCTCTATAGACTACCAAGTGGTATCAATTTTACAGCACATTTTGGTTCTCTTACAAACACCATCGATTATTTACAGATTAAGTGCCCTTCCTCGGCGACTTCAATATCCACATCAACTACCGTATTCAAATGCCACAGACAAACAAGGGCGTGAAAATGAATCTTTCTTTACTGGGCTTATAGATGTACCAACGTGGATTCCCGACTTTAACTGAAAATTCGGCAGTCCTCTTAACCTGTTTTTAACGACTAGGTCAGAGTTTTAGACAATTGCCGTAAATCCGCCGTTAGATTTTACTAGTGATAATTTGGTTTAGACCCCGAGTATCCTACCAATCAATGACAGAGAGGCGCTTAAAATGCGCAAGATTTTGACTCTCTCTCTTTCCCTTTCTCTCTCTCTCTCTCTCTCTCTGACAGAGAATGGGTCTTAAGTCACTTCTCAATTTGCCTTCATCATAGCAGGAACTTGTTTAACATAACAAAGGCCTGGAAGAAAACTGATTCCCTAGAACATCGAAAAACGATTGGCGACTTAAGTCTATTATAGAAGTACTTTTAATGAAAATGTTAGATGGATATAGCCCACTTAATTCATCTGAGTGGTCCATATTAGGCACACGCCTCACGCTAATACATCACATCTGTTTGAGATTCAGCTTGTCGCCCTCCGTACGATCCTTTTCAAGAATTCTTTTATATGGAGAACCTCAACCGTTTAGGATAAATTGCCCAGGACTATGTTTCACACCGAATATAACTTTCGGTGATTCAGTATGACCAATTAAATCGCTTTTTCCGTACCTGCTTTCGTCCTGACGTATTATTTTTACAACATGCACATAACTTATTGCTTATTTAATAATAAAAACAGAACATACGTATATAAAATTGATTTTGACAATCAGAAAAAGTCCCATTGTAATATCTGTTTAGAAAACAATTGAACATGTCAAAGTCATTGTTAATAATGCGAAAGGCTTATAATCACTATTATTCTTTCTACCTACTTTACATTGAATGCCGTATATCTTCTAAAGGCATGTTGGCGGAGAAAATTCACAATACATAAATCTTGTAAAGTGGTGAAGTCGAGTTGGTTTACAGATTAAATACTGCGGTGAAAATTAGGCATAAAATTTTTAATATAAAAACCGAAATAACATTGCATAAATAATGAGGCACATACATTTTGAGTGGGCATTTTATTTCTCGGAAAGCAGGTTTAATTTATGTATGTATACAACAGAAAAATAAATTCTACTCCTTGTACAATCGAATACCTTAATCACCATTTCTTCAAAAATTGCTTCGCTTTTAATGTTTCGTACCGAACACTTACGGGATCACTTCGGTGTCTATCCGTCTGTCACACCCGATTTTCTCCGAAACTATTTGACAAAAAAGTTGAAATTTACCACACAAATATATAAATTGGTGACCCAATCAGAGCCGTGTGGTTTTGAAAGTTGAAAGTTTTGACTTAACAGGGTACGATACCTTGAAATTTTCAAAAAATCTATTTTTTTGGTTAGATTTATTATTTATAGTTTTAAGAATATTTTAAGCCTTACCAAATGGAATCGTAGAATGAAGTTAATATAAAAAAAATTATAGACTTTTAAGACACAGACGCGGCACTTTTTTTTGCGTTTTTCTAGAATCTACTTTTTCGAACCCGTGGACAAAATATATCGAGATCTACTGAACCAATTTTGATAAAATTTATACCAGGTATTCGTTATAATATTATCTGAAGTTTGTAGTACGGTTTCTTGAATGTATGCACCATTCATTTTTTATTATTTTTTTAAGCTCAACATTTTTGTGAAAAATCCGAACGACTGTCAATTCTACAAAAAAAATTTAAGCTTTTTCCATATGTGGCCACTTATCTATAACATTTCTTAACAATAAAAAAAGATTTGTTTAGTTTTTAGACTATTCCTGACAGAAAAAATTCCATCGGTGGCAAGAGTTTCAAAAGAGGGTCCGACAAGATGGTTCATATCTCCGCATTTTTTAATCTTTTAATATATATATTTTTTAAATTTATTGTTAAAACTATAATGTATTTGTGAAAAATAAAAATTATATTATATATACAATAGTTGCGTTAAAAAAAGTTTGTTATTTTATGCCTATTTTTCCAAGCGCCAAGGTGGCGTAACCTCTTCAGGGGTTAGGTTCGAGGAGTGAAATCGGAAGTGAAAAAAAAAATAAAAAAATTACCAGGTCATCGAGTGAGGTTTCAAATGAAAGCTTGTGAAAACACGAGTACAAAAATATATATGAAGTCATACTTGCGCAGTTTTCTTTATACTATTTTAAAAAATGGCCAAAAATGCCAGAATATTCTCCATAAGGTACAGATTGAACAAAAATTATCACGAGTACACTACCTTTAATAATTTATCAGGTATATAAAAAAAACTAATTTTTCAAGGCCATCAGTTTTCAACGAGGATCGGAAATAAAGTTTGTTGAAAACTCATTTCGAGTGTATTTTGTGAAGTCACTGATTACACTAGTTTACAAGGTTTTGTTCATGAAATAAAACATATATGTTTTGTTTATTTTAAATGTCCTCAACTTAAAAAAATATTTAAAAATATTCAGGTCGTCAAACTTTTAAGATATTTAATAAGAAATATTTTACATAAAAATCATTTAAAGTATGAATAAACAATTAAAAATGATAAGTTTTAGCTCTTTTTTGTAAATACTTGTACCTGTATCTCTTACAACAGACCAACTAGCATGTTCTGGTCCCAAAAAGTCCAAAAACTATGATAATTTTAGATCCTGATGAGACCCCTCGCCATGCCCATCACTACACGGTTTTCCGTGCAAAAAAATGAATTTTGAGGGACATGTTCACACTCATCAGTTCATAACTCTGCAATACATTTACAACGATCTCTTGATAATTGTCATTTTTTCTTTTACCTAAAAAATCTCGAATGACAAGTCTGAAAGGAATTCCAGACAGCCTTTTCAACGTCCGTCAAATGGGTCTCAAATGTTTTATCAACTAAAATTTTCCTGATTTGAGGACCTATAAATAATTCCTCTCTTAGTTTAGCCTCAGAAAGATTCGTGAATACACTGCATAAGTACAGAAACGCTGGCCCTGTCTTATTCAAAGCATTGACAAATTTTTTCATTAAGCCTAACTTAATGTGAAGCGGTGGTAATATAATTTTTTTTGGGTTAACCAAACATGTATTTTTAATGTTCTTTTTACCTAGAACATATTCGGTTCTAATAGGCCAAAATCTCTTTTTATAGTAATCCTTCTTTGCCCTCGAGTCCCATATACACAAGACGCAACAGTACTTTATGTAGCCGCCTTGCAAATCCAAAAGCATACCGATGACTTTTAAGCCACCACAGATATACCAATTTTGACATTCATATTTGATCAATTTAATTAATGTGGACATTGTTTCATAGCTGTGACATTTCGGGTTTGGTCACTTTTGCTGAGTGGTGAAGGAACTGGCAAATTCTTTGAATGAGGCACAGACTTAGACATGATGGAACATCTGCATATTCTATTTTATCTTTGTTTTTCGAGTTGAAACCAAAAGTTTTAGTCAAGCAAAAGTAACAGTCGGTTGCCTGGTTAGTTGCCTCTCTCCAGATCATTGGTTGATCAAAGTTCAAAGATCTGTTTTTACCTGAATACCAGTAGTTGAGGACCAGTCTGCAATATTTATCTTGATGTGACACCGGAAATCCATAATAGTGTAAATAGGCGTTTTGCAGTGAGTTTGTTATAGGATAGTCTCGATTTAACTGAACAATTTTGCCACAAACGTAGCAAAAACTGTCTGGATTAATTTTACATATTTTAGACGACGCTTTAGACCAATCTTTCATATTTATGTTAGTTCACTTCGTTGTTTACAGAATCAAACAAAGAAATCATTACAACTACTGAGAATTATGACGTGTTAGTGGAAAACAAAAATACTTTATTAACTAGCCTACTTAGCTTACTTAAAAAATATATGATTCGTTCGACGAACAAAGATAAGTATTTTTTTGTAAACTAGTGTTATTTTATACCTCCGTACGGAACACAAATTGTGCAATTCCGACTTGTACTTGACTGGTTTTATTTCTTTTTCTAAGGTAAGGATGTTTTTTCAGAGCAATGGTTTTTTTTTCATATTTGTGAAGCTGGTTCAACAGGATGCACAATCATTTGGCTATTTCAGACACAAAAAATGTTCAATTGCCAATAATAATTTACGAGTATAACTAACAAATAAAAAACCCAGAAATCCATATACCAGTTGTCCACCACTTGCAACAATAATGAATTACACCATAAAAATGATATATATTTACTTAAATCACTTCGCAATGATTTTAATTATCTTTAGCCAGATTCACTAAGAGGTATCTATACTTGCAGTAGTCCAGTTGACTTTTATTTTTGACACTGTTTTGTTCCATAGGGTAAATAGCATCAAGTACCTTAAACTTTAACGGTAAAATCGTGGTGGCCCTAGCCTTCCTGCACATAAAATTGAAAACTTCTTACTGATTTGGAAAATAGCAAGAAAAAAAAATTTTTTTTCTTTTCTGCAAATGTAAATTTCGCACTAAGAAATGTATTATACACGTAAACAAAGACGAGTTACAGTCCATTTATTTGAACACCAAGCATACAACAATATAAGTCAGTAGTTTTAATCTGCATACTCTCTTCTGGACAAAAAAAAACTTTATGAATTACATCTATGGCTGCGGCTCTCTTTTTATATCTATATCGATAAGAAACTATACCGGTTTTAGCCTCCCTATGGTCTAGTCAGTAGAAATAGAATGAACCCAACAAAATTCCCATATATTTGTTTTTAACCTCACAAATCCCACCAACTATTTTTTAGCTGTTTAGTTCTAGCAGGTAAACGGTAAGATAAAGCTGCTCGAAAATTCTGAATATTTCTGGGGCCACATTGAAGCTGCTATCCTGAATTTTTAACTCAGCTAGATTACATTTGAAAAACATCAGTATACAAGCAACTTAAAGCCTCGTCAGTTCTTGTCGGCAGCCTTGATTTGTCTGGAACCCTTTGAATTTTACAAATTTATTTTCATTACATCTTATCACACAGCTAGAAAATCAATACTAATTTCACTTTTAGTTGTCAACGTCCAATCTCCATCATATAAATTACAAATCACATAATACAACGTTATGTTTAACTCTAATACAAATATTTATCTTTTTAGTCTAAAATATATCCTTAATATCCAGTGAACACTTATTTATTTTTGAAAACACATAATGAGAACCAATCATTTTATTTTAATAAGTCCGTTTATTTGGCTGCTTGTTCTAATGTTAATAAACCGATTTAGTTTTAAAATTAAGCCTCGTCCATCTTAGTTCTCAGTTCTCCTTAATTTTCGTCCTTCACGCCTTCAAGTAAATATTTTCATATTGACGTTTGATATTAATATCGCTTTTTGAGAAGGGAGGATGTCCTCTCTACGAACCACCACAGATTTTGTGGCCCCTTAAAAAAGATATACTCCCATAAACATTGTGTATTTAAAGTAAAAATATGTATGTTTTACAATTTATGTAAGACATGTTAGCGAGATCGACCTTGACCACCCCCACTCATTCCGTACCCTCACAAGAGGGGACATCCTCTCCTACGACCTCCATGCACCTTCCACGCCCTCCGGGGCTGAGATTTATATAGGATATGTTAGTGTGTTATTTATTGCAATATTTGGTGAATTATTTACTCACAGTGACTTAAATTCGCTAGCATGTGATATGTTGGAAGTGTACGTACGGTACATACATATGGCAAACTGAGAAACGTTACATTTAAAGTGTTTGGGCAACACAGTTAAAGTGATCAATAAAAAGAAAAAACCGAAAACTAGTTGCACGTACAAGGTATCTGCACTGACGAGTACTTGGTTCAGGTTAGTTCATGTTATTTCAGGATAATTTGGGTTATTTTAGGTTAGCTCAGATTCCTCCCTCGTATAGGGAGGATCAACCTTGACCACCTCCACCCACCCCATCTCCTCTGGGGGTGGCGGTGTTTTTTAGTCATTACCGTAAGGGTAATTTTTACTCCAAATACACAATGTTTACGAGGGTACATCCCTTTTATGAGGGATGACCACCGCAAAATTTCTAGGAGTTCGTAGAGGAGACATCCTCCCCTATCATCTTCACCCACCTCCATCACCTCCGAAGATGGGGCTGTTTTCTTAACCATTACCAAAAACAATACTCCTACAGAAAAAATCAACCAGTATAAAATAAAACTAGAAACGTGTACTCACATATTATTAAATTCCTGTAATATTTAATAGTTTTTAGAATAAATAGAACGATTGGATACAATGACAAGAAAATATAAGATTGCAGCACACAAAAAGTACTGAGCCCTAATTATACAGAGCTCTTATATGCCAACTATTCATACTTTCACGTGGTAAAATTTTTATTATGGTCACCACTATTTTTTTCTGTAGAGCATAAAATAACTATGCAAAACAACAAAAAAAAGGAACTCAGCATCTTCAATGGACAACTGTCTAAATCATTATGTCTATAGATTTTCTAGAATTCGTTTATAAAAAGTCAAGAGCACTTCTCTAATTAAAAAGAATATACCAAGTTCTATAGGTCGTAATCCTATAAACCATTACTTTAGACAGGCTCTCGGAGCAGCAGTGGGTTTCATCCAGACATTAAATCATTATGGGTGCCAATTAAAAGACACCAACTCAAAAGATTCCTAGTCAGAGTAGGTTTACTATCCATTATCTTGTTATGCGTCAGACGGAGAAGTTTTCGACACTACGCACTAGAGTAGTCCAACACTTAGTACACGTATTTTGTTATACAACGTGTATATGCTCACGCTGGTAATTTAGTGTCATTCCATTCTCTTATTAGGGTCGTATTGGAGATAATTTAGCTCAGAATAGGTTTCTTTTTTGAAAACTAAGCTACTCTTTTCAACATCTAGAAATTTTATAACTTAACTTGGAATTCAACTTCAACTCAACTTTTATAATTTCTCAATTAACCATAGTTTGTTAAAATTTTTTCACTATTTGGCACAGTAACATAATAAAACTTTTATGCTACAAATAAGAACATTATTAGTGTTCCGTACGGAACACTAAGTGTCTGTCTGTCCGTCTGTCACATCCGATTTTCTCCAAAATTATTTGACGTAGAAAGTTCAAATTTGGTACTAATATAGAAATTGATGACCTCATCAGAGTCGTGTAGTAGTAGTATATAATGTCTTACATGCGCACACTTTTCTTTGTATTATTTTGAAAAAATCGCGAAAAATCGCTCTCCCCCCCTCTATCTCGAAAAGTACTGATACAAAAATTTTGAAAAAATTCTGAAATATTCTCCACGGGGGGTAGATTGAACGAAAATTATCACGAGTGCATTACCTTTAATAATTTATATGGTTTAGTAAAAAAAAAATAAAAAAATTCAAGGTCATCCGTTTTCAGTAAAGATCGGAAACAAAGCTTGTAAAAACACGAGTGCAAAAATATATATAATGTCTTACATGCGCACACTTTTCTTTGTATTATTTTGAAAAAATCGCGAAAAATCGCTGTCCCCCCTCTATCTCGAAAAGTACTGATCCAAAAATTTCGAAAAAATTCTGGAATATTCTCCACGGAGTGTAGATTGAACGAAAATTATCACGAGTGCATTACCTTTAATAATTTATCTGGTATACAAAAAAAAATCCAGGTCATCAGTTTTCAGTAAAGATCGGAAACAAACTATGTTGAAAACTCATTTAGGGTTTGTTTTGTGAAGTCACTGATCATTTTATATCTCCGTAAAAAAAAATTTTGATTTCAGAAGCAATCAATGTACCAAACACTAATTCCGCAAGTTCAACTTGCACTTGACCGGTTTTTTTTCTAAGTAATTTGATGAGCTAGAATTGTAATTACCATACAAATTGCTGTTTGCTTCCGTTTTGTTTGAATTTTCGGTTAAAAATTAAAAAAAAAACCAAACGACCAGGTTTTTCAACAAATAAAATTTTTATTAGACAAAGAATATTTTTATTAATCTAAAATATATTTACTGATTGTCACATATACATTAACTTTACACTAAATTTTAGAAATTATTTTATATGTATTTTTTTAGGAAATGGACAAGAGTCCATTTCCTAACATTTACATAATTGGATTATCCAACCATATCACTCACAACTTCTCTATGTAAGAAATCTGAAAGTCGAAATTTCTCCAAAATGTGCAAAATCTTTACTACATAAACTCTTTGCTTGCGCTGGTACATTTTCAAATATGAAAACGAAACGGTCACATTATTAACAGCTGATAACTAAAAGGGGGAAATTTATTTTAAATAAGAAATTATCCTTGATTTAAAATCAGAAATTATTCTTGATCTATATTGCCACCTATTATTGTTAGTGTCAAATAGTCTTATGGAATTATTTGATTATTCGTTTCTTTAAGCAAGATAGGGTAACGACTGTCGAAACTTCAACTGCCGTTTACGACAACATGAGATGTATTGGTAAATTATGGGAGTAAACTGGCAGTTATACACAGTTATATACAGTGGCGTAATTATTTTGTTTTAAAGAGGAATATGGAAGAAGTAGTGACACAGAGTCATGGTTTTGTTTCTGCTAAATATTACCATAACATATTACGTTCAGATATCAAACTTGACATAATTCAACCATGGAGGAAGACTACATTTTAATGAGAAAATAAATAAATATAAATCACAAAAATTGGACAAAGGTCTTTTTTCAGCAGTATTTGACTGTTATTCGTCAAACTATCTCGGGATGCTGGCCGATGAGAGAATAGTCAAAAACTGCTGAAAAATGGACTTTGTCTAATTTTAGTGGTTTATATTGATTTCGTAGGCTTGGGGTAGAACCCCATAAAGCAGTGCCAAACGATAATTGTTAGTACCTCGTTGGGCAATTCCTCTATCGATCTGTGGCCTTAAGCATCTCTCGACTAAGGCAGGTACGCCTACAATGCTCATCAGCCAGAGGTGCAAAGTATTATATATTACTTATTCTTTGCACTAGTACTACGATAACTACTTTAAGTTTTGTTCCCTTTCGCCTTCAATTCAAGCTCACTTGAAGAGCCCTGAAACGGCGAAACGGGTTTCGAGATGAATTGACCGATGACAGAATAATTAAAAACTGCTGAAAACTCAAGTTCTGTGAAAAAAATAAATATAAAATCATGCAGCCGCATAAAATTTTGGGCTAAAAAAAATTGGGCTATCACAGTATTTTTAGGAGTATTTTTTATCAAAAGGAGTATTTTAAATACTTTATTTCGAGAAACGCAGTTCTTTCTCATACTTACATTTCTCTAGGCCACTCTAGAAATAATTTTTATCGAGCTTGAACTTAACAATAAAACCATACTAATAATAAAAAAAAAACGCGACGAACACAATAAAAAGATGGTTCCGTCCAAGACTTCTTTTCATTTAATGTTTAATTTTCACAACTGACAAGCATATGCAAAAAAACTAAAGAAATCTGCTCCTATTTCTTAATTCTCCGCACCTATTATCTCTTTTTCACTCTTACCCTCGTCTATTTCTCGTTAGGTCGGATTATATAAAACGTCGCGCCGCGTCGAGTATCGTTAACGCCAGGAAGGAATCTTAAAGATTTTTTTTATGCTAAAGAAATATTAATTACTAGGCATTGATCACTGAATTGTCAACCTATGTCACGCAAAATTTTAAAGATATAGTCGTTGATAAAAATATGATATACTATAATATTTCAACAGAAACAAGTACAAAAAAACTTATTTGAGTTTTTGCATCTATTGGCATCGCTGCTTTTATAAATATGTTTACATATTAATTCAGTGGTCAAGGGTCATCCCGGAAATTTTATCATATCTTTTATTTCCGATTGCGAAAAGGGAAGATGTTTGCAGAGATGGAAGTAATGAAAGCAACTAAGTCCTTTTGAGTAGTTTCAAATTTGGTTTATTTTGCGATTTTACTACAAAGGTGATTTTTCAGTCAATTATAGTCTCAAAGCAGTGGACATAACTTCTTCAGAATTTTCTCGGGTAATTCTTTTCTTTCAGAGAATGATATTATTATAAATTTAAACATTTTTTTTAGCACAGAAAGATATTTTCATCTACTTTTTACACCTACATGTCTCAGAACTAATTTTTGGTAACTTAGATATATCGTCAAAATTGTTATTTTGACGATATATCTATCAAATATCAAATTTGTTGATTTTTGTTGTGTGCCACAAAATGGATAGTTAGTTTCGAATTTCGACTAAACCAGATAAGTAGTTTTTAAGTTTTTATCAAGAGAAACGGGCAAATCAGCTTTGCTACAATATTCGCTTTTAATCAAATCTCCAGGTTTCGATTAAAAGCCATTACTCCAGCAATAGTAATGTGAGGAACGCTTTACAGCCAAGCCAGCAGACTGGAGAGATCCCCTTTTACAAAACCAGAGAAGACATAACATACAATCTAATATTCAATCTGAACCACCTGATCGGCAGATTGTTCCCTTAATTTACTATTTTTACAGTGTTATTCGGATATGCGCCATAGCCGTGTGTTAAAACGCTGCCGATGTTTGCTTTTGAGAGTTTAACGATGTCTGCTGGCTAACAGCATTGCGTGGTATGTGGCCTGGCTAAATATACTTAAATAAGTATTCTAACCTACCCGCTTGATATTGCATTCGGGGCCCTGAATACAGTAAACCAGAACTGTATTATGGAGCCAGGATATAAAGTTGATTATGCTTAAGATGTTTTTTAACTTAAATATTTTTTAAATACAGTCGGTCAAGCAAGAACGTGTCTCGCATTGTTCGTTAGAAATTGTATTTATTTAAAAGGATTTAACAACATTCGACAGTGAAGGATTGTCATTAATATGTTAAGGATTCAGTAGTCTGTGTAATTCCCATCAGCGTCAATGATCGCCTGGCATCTTCTGGACATAATTTCGACGAGACTTTCCGCGTTTTCTTGGGCCAAGATTGCCAAATTGCCCGAATTTGCCGTCACAACTCTCTGTGTACATCTTTTTACTATGAAACTTCTGCTTGATGTATAACCACATATTCTAGATTGGGTTTGTATCAGGCGACTGGGATGGCCAATCTCGTATGACGATACCGGATTCCCCTTTCCACTAGCTACGCGTTTTACTCGTTATCCTTTTGAAGAAACCTCTCCTCATTTTTGCATGTTTCTTATTCTCTCCAGCTAAATCCACATTTGTACACTTTTGCAGACGCAGAACATGTCCCAATAATCAAATCCCTACTGCCGAAACCCGAAGATCCTAGGCCTTACATTTGACTCCAAACTTACATGGAAGGCCCACACAAAACAAAAATCTCCTCCGATTTAAACATATTACGCTTATTGTCTCACATGATCTGGGGGGCTGACTTTCCTTGCCTACTACAAATATATAACTCCCTCATTCTTTCCAAATTGACTTACGGTGATTTTATATATGGAGCCGCGAGTCAAAGCTATATCAAGACCCTCGATCCAATCCAAAATCAATCCCTCCGACTCTCTACGGGAGCTTTTCGCACTACCCTTATCCCTACTTTACAATGCCTTACATCTACCCCTCCCTTACATCTCGTTAGACAGCTGCCTCTCCTAAAATTTTACTCATCCTCCATATATAAACCTCACTCCAAAACCACATTGAACCTATCTAATATACACAAACCCAACCAACTACTTCCACAAAATTCGATCCCTCAGAGAATCTCGGCCTTACTGTCAGTCAACAATCTCTCTCCCCCTAAATACGACTACCCTTTGCAAACCACCTTGGCTCTCTCCTATACCACATATTGATGTTTCCATGCGACAACAAGTGGACTCTCCAAACTCTTTCCTCCATAAATCCTTTTTACAATTCGTCACCACGAAATACCCCAAACATACCCTCTTTTATACGGACGGTTCTAAATCAGACAAGAGAGTCGGTTCTGCGTTCACATCGCCCACGACCTCCAGAAAGTTCAAACTTCCTCATTATGTTTCCATATTTACAGCTGAACTCCTAGCGATTAAAGAGGCAACTAGATTCGCTATAACCACAAGCTCCAAACTCATCCTAATTATCTCCGATTCTCTCAGTGCCTTATCATCCATCAAGATCAAAAACCTATCCTACAACTACAAGCGACAAATCCTAGATCTCCTCTACTCCGCAAAACTCAAACAACGTTCCATCTCCTATTTCTGGCTTCCCAGCCACATAGGTAACCAGGGAAATGAGAGAGCGAATAGACTAGCTAATCAAGCTATAGATAACGGTATTTCCATCACGGCTGAGAATTACTACTCAGACTTTAACTCTCACCTTAAATCTATCCATAATTCCTTATTTCAATTACAATGGGATCTAGAAAATCTAAACAATAAATTGTGGCCACTCAAATCCTCGGTATCTCCCCCCTACATAATAACAATCTCAATAGAAAAGAGAACGTCATTCTGCGAAGACTGGCTGCTGGACACACTTTCTCAACTCTTGGAAGGAGCACAAGACCCCAAATGTCCAAGTTGCGGATCCAACCTAACAGTCTCTCATATACTCACAGTAAATCACCTTAAAGATATCCGACTAAAGTACAACCTACCCTCTACCATTTTTGCCGCAAACAAAAACAACATATATAATTATCTCGGTCCTAATGCCTCCTTGTAAATCTGAAGCATTGTTTCAGCGTTGAAATTGTTAGTAAAGATGAAGAGTCTCTCTTCCTTGCTCAGCAATGGTTTCTTGATTGCACTCCGCCATTTCAAATCGTTAGCCCGGAGGTGAATGCGAATATCGAAAACTTTCTGCTGTAGGTTTTCCGCCCCTTGGCGCAAAGTTAGTTGAGGATTTCGGGAAAATATTTTAATAATAATTTTTTCATCCTTGTCCGACACTTTTCCTCTCGAACCACATTCTGGTAACTGAGGGTATCGTTGCACCGATTTGCTAACGAATGCCCCCAACTTGCCCATATTTTTTTTTATGGGTCTAGCACACGGGCTACAAGAAAGTCCCTTAAGCGCTACAGGAGCGACACGTGTGCTGAGAAAGCGATTCACGTGGTTCTTGAATCGCTGTAAATTGTACTCGGTGAGAAACACAGTCCTGGGCAAATTATTCCAAAGGGATGATGTTCTCCATATAAAAGACTGCTTGAAAAGCGTTGTAAGAGGAGTAACAAGTTGAACCTCATATGGATGTGAAGTATTAACGCGACGTGTACTTCTAACATGCACCGCTCTGGGAGAAATTAAGCGAGCCACATCCTTCGAACACTTTCCATGAAAATACTTGTAGAATAGGCTCAAGTCGCCAACCGTTCTTCGATGTTCCAGCGAATCAAGGCCGCCGGTCAGTTCCAGGTCTCCAATCAGACGAACAGCTCTTCTCTGAATAGAATCCAACAAATGCAGTGTATGTTTGGGAGCCGAGCCCCAAACATAGGATCAGTATTCCATAATTGGTCGAATTTGAGCTTTGTAAATATTTAACAGTTGTTGTGGAGTGTAAAGCTTTCTGGCTCGAAATAATATAACCAACTTTTGAGAAGCACTCCTTGTTATGCCTGCAACATGTTCCTGCCAGGACATATTTGCTCCCAAATTAACGCCCAACAAATTGAGTGACGATGTTAGGGGAATGGAGTGCCCCGACATAACTATGTCGGGTTCAGCAACGTTAACTTTTTTAGAAAAAACTGCCGCCTGGGTTTTTGTAGCGTTAAATTCCACTTGGTTACTATCACCTCAAGATAGAATTTCTTCCACCTCTTTGTTAAGTTGAATGACTTCCTGCTGTCTGCGGATATTCGGCTGAGTAGCCGATGTCCGAGCGTTCAAAGTGAATGAAAAGATAAGTGTAGATCTGCAAAGCTGTAGATTGGATTTTCTGTCATTTCCAGCAGATCGTTAATGTAAATGAGAAAGAGAGTAGGAGACAGTATGGAGCCTTGAGGTACACCGGCGTTGATAGTGAAGGTGTTAGAAAGAAATCCGTAGACTGCCACGCGTAAAGAACGCTCTCTGAGGAAACATGAGAGCCACAAACAGAACTTTTCAGACTTACCATAAGATCGTAGCTTAGCCAACAGCCCATCGTGCCAAACACAGTCGAATGCCTTGGATATGACAAGAGCAACCGCTCGAGTTTCTCCAAAGTGATCAATTGCGTGGTTCCAAACGTGTATTACATAAGTCAGAAGATCTCCTGTTGATCTATGTTTACGAAAGCCATATTGGTGATCTCTAATAATGTTGAATCCTTCAAAATATTTTAGGAGATGCTGATTGATAGCCTTTTCCATGACTTTCGATATTATTGAAAGCATAGGATTGGTCGGTAGTTATTTGGCAAAGGTTTCGTCGATAATTTCTTTGCATCTGTTCCTGGCAGGAACAAAGGTGTTACGGTTACTTAGGAGCCGCTGTAAGCGTCGTTTTTGGACCGTTTGGATGATTACCTAGGGGCACAGCCTCGAAGCGCGAAGCGTACGCATGTTTGATAATGTACTATGTACGATACTACAAAGCATTCTTTCCAGGAGTGCCAACAATAACTTAAAAAAAAAGAATTTCTTTTACCGACTACAACTTATAGGCAAAAAAAGAATCGAAAACCTATTAAGACAAAACACTTGTATAAAATTCACTATACTTTCTCAGGGCCATGAAAATATATTATAATTTAACACTGGACTTTATATAGTGTAATATTTATTCTTCCTCGGTATCTTAAAAAAGTTGACTTTATGTTGATTGATACGTCAATGTATTTTCTTTATTGCCTCTTTTATGGTCGTTGTAAACTAATAAAGGCCTATAAAACGATTATATATTTTATAAGCTCTATATTTTAGTGTGCAAAGATAAACGGTTATGTATAAAGATGGGTAAGTAACTTTATGCTTATATTAATTGGATAAACTAAATACATATGTTAAAACTAATGAGCAGGCATCTGTTAAATATCACAGAAGCATAAATCATATTTAACATTGTATTTCTTGCTTACTGCTAATATCGCTTGTAAAAAAAGTTAATTTTTAAATAAATGTAGATAGTGGCCTTCCGCAAATATTATCTGTATAAAAGCTAAATAACAAAGAAAGTATAACGAAAAAGTAAATTTTCAGGATCCTTGCTACTTTAATAGGTTATTTACTCTAACTAAAATTCACGAAACTGATTGGACACTATCCCTTTAAAATTTGTTCATAATTATTTTTTAAATACTTTTGATACAACAGATAGATGCTTTAGCATGACGACTAGAGGCTAAGAGTGTACCACAAGAAGTAGTGGTACTTTTTTTAGAGCCAGACTAAAGTACACTGGATTTTTGAAATCTTTTATATAGGCTACATTATTCAACTTAAAAAAATACTCTATCTATAGAGTATTTTTTTTAACTTGAACGGTATCTTAGAAGTAATTCTGAACAGTGACAGTTGACAGAGTATAGGATGACTGTCTGAATATTTAGTTTTAATTGTTGGTCGTTTACAGGGTTATTGGCTACTTATGAGGTTTTGGTAAAACTTATGTAAGTCACCAAATAACAAAACCTATCTCATCTTAATTTTAGAAAAAATTCAAAATAGAGAGAGAGTAGAGAGTATTGCCAATTTCGATAAACTCGATTACTATTCTAAATAGGAAAAATTTGTAAATTACAAATTTATGATGATGAGTTAAATACGAAGTTATATTTTTTAAATAGAATAACTTGCATGTTTTTAATTTTTTTTTTACCTTTTCAATAACACTTCAAACAATATATTTGATCTACAATGTTACAAAATTTATCGAAATCTTGTTTTTATTTATTGAAATGTAAGTGTCTAATCAAATAGACCTAGGATCAAAAAAGATAATCAGCACAGAACATTGCTATCTAAATGGAGTTTACCTAATATGTATATGGATATATATATATATATATATATATATACGGGTGCCTCATGGGGTGATGTGGAAGCACATCCAATACTTTTTTTTTCAAATTTGGAAATTTTTGAAAAATTAAAAGAAGCACACAACTGGATTTTACCAGCCCAACCTACCCGCTCCTGAAAAGCGGTCATTTTACGAACTGGCTCAAGCGCAGGCCTGTATTTCGATTTTCTTCAACAATTACATATTTTCAAATTTCAGGTAAAATTAATCTAATAAGAAATGAAAATAATAATAGGGAACACCTAGTAAAAATAATATTTAATCATAATTAGGAAAAAATTTTATCTTTTATCTGAAAAGAAATAATTTTTTGGTAACGAGCGAGAACAACTGGATGATTGCCCCATAACAGCCTATTTGGACTTTTATGTTAACAGCTGCTTGGGTTTGGGCAAAATAAAAACAGAATTTCAAATAGGTTTTTCTCTTAGCTTTTCCCACATTAATACCGAAATGGTAAACGATTTTCTTGGGAGAAATGTAAGATTTTTTAGTGCTAAAGTGAAAGAACAAAGTGAGTTTAAAAGAGTTATGTACCTTAAATGTGAAGCGATCTCTATATAAAATATCCTAGGTTGTGCGTGACATATTTATAACTAAAACCAACTGTACCGAAGGAAACGAATTACCACACCTGCGGCTATATTGTACCCTTCCTACAAGTTTCTTAAATAACACTAGTCTATGGATATCTTCAAAAAAAACCTGCAATGATATTGATCTTTACCTCGCTTTATCCACGACATATTGCAAAATTTTTAAACGGTGTATATATATATATATATATATATATATATATATATATATATATATATATATATATATATATATAGATACATAAATCTATATATATATATATATATATATATATATATATATATATATATATATATATATATATATATAAAAATATATATATATATATATATATATAATATATATATATATATATATATAGATACATAAATCTATATATATATATATATATATATATATATATATATATTTATATATATATATATATATATATATATATATACATATCATATTTATATACATACATGTTTGTTCCAATTTCTTCATCGAATATTATTTAAACTAGATAGCAGTAAGCTAATGAGATTAACTAATTTATAGTTTCAAAATCTCAAGAGATTATTTGGTTATTGTAAAAATTGCAAAAAGGTCCATAATTATTTATTTATGCTACATGCAACTTTTAAATGTAACAGTTGAAAAATTTAACTAATTACTCGATGGGTATGATTACTCAAGTGGAACCAACAAATCATAGACATCGCCTTAATTCTGATCAAGTAATTAGTGTAAAGGACTGTAAGGGATAAGTTATCTGTTCTTATTTCAACTATTTTTACATTTCATAATTTTAATATTTTTCTCCAATGACATACATATCTAACTAACCTTAAATTAGCTAAAGATTATGTTCAAACCCATGTTTAAGGGTGAACTTACCGTACCGTAAATGATATAAATATTCATTAGGCTTTTTTTGAATTGACCCTCTAATTCGTCGTATGTACCTTTTGTCACAATCACTTCTACGTATCCCTACTTTTTCACGTTTTATGGAATTTGTCCTTTGGAATTCTTAAGATATTTTTATTTCTGATATTAAGTGGTTAATTAAGATTTTGTTATAAGCGTTAGTCCTAGATTTGGAACAGAATTCATTCTTGAGTCTAATTTTATTCAACGGAAAGATAGTTAAACAATGAAACAAAAATTGTAATGCAGTCTTGTATTGTTTACAACACGTTGGTTACAACACAGTATATTTCTAATATACATATGTCCAGTTTCAATTTATTATTATTTTTAATAACTGAAATATCCAGAAATGTTCTGTGTTTTCCATTTCGAAAATAAATTTGGTGGATCCGTATCGGTTTAGTTGGTGTAATGGCGATAACTGTTGTGTAATATAATTGTATCAACGATTCTAAAATTCCAAAGTAGTAAAAAAACAAATGAAGATAAGACTTTTTGGGAAAACTTTTATTTTTTTGGGTTCTATAAACTAGGTTCTCTGTTTTTGCACATTTTTATTGCCGAGGATGTATTTTCAAACTATATTTACGGGATACAAAAATGACACAGTATTTTAGAAAAGGTAAAACAACCCTGAAATATTTAACCCCAATTCTCTTCACATTATAACAATAATTTATTACCTAAGATAACATAAAAAATCGACTATCTTGCAGTTCAATAAATATTGTAAGTACTTAAAAGAAACAAAACAATCACATATTCTCTTTGTGAACTAAAACTTACGATTCTCCGCTTCGCATAACTCCCATTAAATGTTAATAGCACAATGGAGCGGCACACAATTTAATGTAAACATGGCGGCCGCGCAATTTCAGCCAAACTTTGCGTGTAAATTCGTCGCCGAAAGCTTTATGATCCTACATGAGGGACCAGAGGCTTTAATCTACATTCTTCATAATGTTTTAGGTGAGCAAACGCTGCTGAAATGCCGCATCACCGCCTGCATATCTCGTAGATCTGTCGAAAGTGACTGTAAGAAAAATTTTATGTGCTTTAGATGCACTCGGAAAGAAATAAAATACCAATTACATCGGCTACAAGGGGATACTAATTGATGTACGACGTTTAATTAAATCAGCCATAAAACATGTAAATGTATGAAAAATAAATAATATATTACGTTAAAGGCATTTCTCACTTTTGAATACTTATTGCAATTTAGTTGCAGTCTGGCAGTCAGGATGGTACTATAATTATTTAATTTAATGATGCAGCACGTTAACAATGGAATGCATGAAAGAATAACGAATTCTATGAAAATATAGTATGTACTGGAATAGAATATTTAAAAATTGCATTGTCCAAAATCATAAACCTAAACATCAATTGCATTTTTAGGGTCCAAAAATAGTTTATTTTAAGCGTTTTAATTGAATTAGGATGAGGCTGATAATTTAGACCTTATTTATATGGACGTGGGAATATGTGACAATTGAATCGCCAAGAGACATTTTTTGTTTTCTTTTGTTTTTACAGAATCAGTGTCTTCTATTGTAAACACATATTTTTGTATAGAATCCCGTCAAATGCCCTTCCACTTTATGGGTTACTATTTACAATGAATATTGCCTTTAGTGCAGAAACCCGACAAGCGAAATCATATAGCCTGTTTCTCCAGTAAATCTAATCTAACACTGCGCTGTTGGCAACACTAAACTACATATATTGTACGGTTTTACCTATAGTGCAGTCAGAATACGACCAAAACTTGCCAAAAATAGAAATCGTCGGATATTGCTACTTTAAAAAAAAATACTCATTTCGACGAGTATATTAACGAAAAATTTTGCGACCGCTGAAAAATTGGAGCAACACCCTCAAAAATGGGAGAATTGGCCTGTTTTTGTTTTTTTTAACGTATTTTTGCAATTTTACCATAAATTTATGGAACTGAATTTCTGACAGATTTTTGATTCTAAATAAAAAAAAAACGAAAAATTTAAGGGGATGTCATTTGAACCTTCTGGTAGAGGGAAATTGGCCGTTTTTGTGTTTTTTTGTCATTTTTAATGATTAAATAGGGGTACTTGCAAACGGTAAACTAATCTTTTTTTAGTCAACTCTGGAAATATGTTCCATGGACATTACTCTTATTGATCCAAACATAATTTTAACCATTTTTTATATATTAGATATATTTTTCACTCCTCGTAACACTGATAAATATTACCGATTCACGTTTTTTTCTTCCGACGAATTTTTTAAACGACTTTTTCAGTATACTACCTCACCTAAACTATCAGAAAATGTTCCTTAGTCCCTAAGCTTTCATTTGATTTCATTCGTATATGGCTATAGGGAATATTAGTGAATCGACAAGCCTTCTTTTAGTCATTTTATTTATTCTGTGATATTTCTATATTTTGTTTAGATTTGTCATTAACAGTATATATAAATTAAATTTTAGATGGTGATTCTACATTTATTTTTAAATCTCAGTTCTCTTTATTCTTTATTATTATTATTAGTAAAGTGGCACATAAATTTCAAACATACTTTCAAACATTGAGGTTTTTAAGATTAAAAAAGCCTTAAAAAATATAAGAGTTATTTTCTATTGTTTCTACGACCTACGACACTGCTCATAGTTTAGTTTAACATTAAATTCAGGTTTTTGACATCGTGGACAATTTGTTTGTTTACTAATAGTCGGTCTAAAACATCTTTACATCCTCAAGATTAACATCTTGATATTTATTACAAGATATTTACAAAATACGCTTATTCTTTTATATGCATATTTAACGGATAGTTTAAACTAGTCATTTCTCGACAATTTTACACCTACCAAATTATTTCAAATGTTATAGTAGCCACACAGTTTATACGCAAATATAAACGCATCGGATTTGTTCAAAAATTGATTTTCATACTGATAATATATAAATTTGTGCCACATCTTATCTGATGTTAATCTATGATTAGAATCATAATAGTAAAAATCAATAATCTTCAAGCCTTAAAAACTATCTTTAAAAAAATAAAAAAAAGATTACAGTGGGTAGATAGTATAAAGGTCTTTCCATTTTTTAAATATTTTAATATTTTCAACGTGACCGTATATTACAATAATGTAGCTTCAAATATGCAAATAAGAGAGAAATGAGAATTAATAGATATATGTCTGCTACGTTTCCAAATAAAGATATTTTATATTTTTTAAAAAATAAAGCTAAAATTTTATTTCTATCAATTAAGATTGTAATAAAGAGCAAAATATTACATGTCGCTTCTAGCTATTGCTCATATTAATTAATTTATAATTTGTTTTGATTTTACTAAATAAATTAATAACTAAACTATATCAGAAACTCACATAATTTCAACTTGCCCCCTTTATCCCTGTCTCCTGCCTTCTCCCTAAACTGATAGTCAAAACAAATATTAGTACATAACAACGTAAGTAAATAAACATTTTTCTAATAATAATTTCACGTAGTTAATTGAGTAATTAATATTCTTGAAAGAATAAAAAACTGTAATTAGTAATTTTATATTACGCTTAAATGTATATAAGTAATAACTGAAAAGAAGCAGAAGCATATTATTCAAAACATTGGCGTATTTACGGGATAACATACAGAGTTTGTTCTGATAGCTTTTACCAGGTGTTTTAGTCGGCTGCTGGGTCTCCCATTATTCATTGCGAAGCCCATCTGACAGGTTATTTGGTTGGTAAAGTTAATTAGATTTATGATGTAATCGGCGTTGTAGGTTTAAATAATTTTCGAATGGGAGGAGGACATCAAGAAAGATGACGTGCTGCGCGAGTTGGAAGTTTATCTTGACCGTCCAATCAGCGATACACTGATCGGCAAAAAAAAGTGGCACATTTTACATTCATTCGCGAGCGGTACACTAGTCCCAATAGATTCTTCCTTACGAGTTTACTAATTAAAATTATGAATCAGTCCTAAATTGTTTATTTGATAATTTAATAATTATTATTTTTTAACATAATACCGTTTAAAGGGAATCAATTAATTTTGTATAACTCTACGTGATTTTTTAGTGTGACAGAATAAGCAAATTTCAAGCATAATTATTTACAGTGAATATATTAAAGATATTAGGAGGGAGAGAGGGTGTCAGGGATATAATTTCAAATATATAATGTAATCCTGTGATACAGCCTTTTCAAATTTCTCAGAGCGGAGCCATCCGAAAACCATGTTACTCTTTAGTATTTTAAATATTACAAAGGTCGTAGTTGTTTGCAGAAATGCAATAACGTCCGTGGCAGCACTACCGCGTTTTCTAAAACGTGCTGTGAAATACAAAAATGTATGTTTCGGCACTTGGACAACGTTGACGGGTACTAGGATCTCCCCGCCATAATTTACAGCGATTTAAGAACAACGTGAATAGCATTTTCCGCACACGTGTCGCTCCTGTAGCCGCTTTAGGGACTTTCCTGCAGCACGCATGCTAGACTTATAAAAAAAAAAATATATATTAACAGAACTAGTATGTGAAGCTGATTAATAAAGTAAACCATTCAGACTCAAAGGAGGAATGCTAACAATATTGGACTTTTTTTTAGTGTTTTTGGGAGGAAAAAATACATCTTATTATTGTTGTTAGCCTTATATATATATATATATATATATATATATATATATATATATATATATATATATATATATATATATATATATATCTTATTATTGTTGTAGCATGTTTGCCTTTAAGCATGCTCCAAATTTCAAAGACTATTCTTTGGCCCTAAGCCCAATTGTTAAAAAAAAATTTGAATTTATATTCCATTTAATAGATAAAGCATGACGTAAATATAATTTGCAAAAATATAAACCAAAGCATAATATAATTTAATAAAATTTAATTGCGAACCTTATGCTAAAGTTAAAAACTATCCGTAATGTTCAGTTAAAGGTCAATAGCAAATCGCTTCAAAAACTGTGGAAATATGAATGCCGGACCGATGATATCACCTGAGATTTTGCAGTGACTTTTTTAGGTAGAAGTCCGTTACTGCGCAAACTCGCCATTGCTAAACAACATTGCATAGTAGGATAACTTTTAGTTCCTGGTTTCATTGACATTATATATATATATATATATATATATATATATATATATATATATATATATATATATATATATATATATATTATATATATATATATATATTATATATATATATATATATATATATATATATATATATATATATATATATATATATATTTATATATATATATATATATATTTATATATATATATATATATATATATATATATATATATATATATACATACATAATTACTATTATTCTTTCTTGGTTATATATTTTTTGATAATTTATGCTTAGGTTCAAGACCCGTAAATAACAAAATGTATTTACGTCGACATAGCATATTTACGTTTCAACAATACGTTGCCTTCGTCAGAATAATATAGTATATGTATGTATATATATATATATATATATATATATATATATATATATATATATATATATATATATATATATGTATATATATATATATATATAAGGTCAAGTAAGTGCTTAATTAGTTAATATAGTAACAATTTATAAACACTTTTTCCTACCTTGAACAAATTTTTAGACACCAATTTATGATGCATGATGCACATCTGAAACGGTTTCGGCACTAAACACAACTGTTTTGGGTTTTTAGAAAAGAATAGGCAAAGGTTTTATTGGTTTTACTTTTTCTTTTAAATTTATTTAAAGGGTTTATTTCATATTATGAATATTCGGAATGTAAATTCTATAAGACATCTGCTTTTGCTTTAATTGTGTGTTCGTTTTTTCAAATTTCTATCATTTCCAAAATTTTTCGTTCCTTTACATTGTTTTCTGTTTTTAAAAATTTGTCATTTTCAAAATGAAACCCTTTCGATTCTGAAAATGTTTTTCCTCGCTGCGGAGTTTCAGAGCAGTTTTGTTTTTATTATCGTATTTGTGACCATTTATTCTATTCTTTAAATGTTGACTAGTATATCCGACATACACGCTATTACATTTTTTACATGGAATCTCGTAGATAACGTGTTTTTTTTTTTACCTAAAGATAAAAAAAAAACCCGAACAATTGTGTTTAGTGTCCCAACTGCTTCAGATGTGCATCCTAAAAATAAAATGTTGTTTAAGATAAAAAAAAGCGTTTATATTTTGTAACTATATTAACGCATTAAGAATTTATTTGACCTTAGATATACATATTTATTCTGACGAATGCAACATACTGCCAAAACATTAATAAACTTCGTAAATGTATTTTGTTATCTACGGACTACAAACGCAATATATAAATATATATATATATATATATATATATATATATATATATATATATATATATATATATATATATATATATATATGTACAGTTTAACTCAAATAATCAACTGGAAGTTCCATGTAAACTAGACTATTTTTAAGCTTAAGAAATTTATACAGAAAGACATTAAAAAAAAAACTGGGGTGCACATTAGACTTGCACAATTAGTGTTCCGTACCGTGACTGCTCTTAAAATAAAACATAATCCTTCCCTAGGCCAAATTAATTATGCCCTGACATAGGGCCAATAAATCAATCTAGTTCACTCTAGTAATAAAAGTGGAAAACAAATATGTATTACCTAAATGTGGCGGCCCGTGGCTCCGTCGCGTAGTACTTGCTTGTGGTGCAGGTATCGGGTTCCAGCCCCGGCAGGTCGGTTAATTATTTATTAATTTATTTAAGTATATTTGGCCTCGCCACGTACATAGGTAATAGTTGTTCGTAGAAAGGAAAGAACATCCGTGGCAGCACTACCGCGTTGTCTAAAGTGCTGCGAAATACAAAAAATGTATGTTCGTGTGGACAACGTTGATGGGTATTACGAATTCCTCGCCGATATCCTTAGGAAACGAAAAATGGTAAAATTTTTACTCAGGTGGAGAGGCGAATGATAAAGAAAAATATTTGTTTAATTATAAACAAATATAAATAAGTCTAGCTCAATCTAAACTCTGGTAATAAAAGCATAAAACAAATATTTCCTTCCTAAATATTTGTTTAATTATGAACAAATAAAATAAAATTATTTTGTCCCTAGAGGAGCGACGTGCGGTACTGAAAATATATTTATCTCCACCATACTATCGAGAAACCTCCTCGATATTAGTAAGGCACACGTTTTTTTTTATACCAGATAAATTATCAAACGTAATGCACTCGCGATAATTTTCGCTCAATCTACACTTTATGATGCATATGCTAGAATTTTTTTGAAATTTTGTGATGAGTACTTTTCGAGGTAGGGTGGGGGACAGAAACGTTTCTAAAATAATACAAAGAAAAGTGTGTGCAAATATCACATCATATATATTTTTGAACTGGTGTTTGCACATTTGACGCCCCCTCCATGAACTGGTAATTTTTTTCCCTTCCAACCTCACCCCCGATATACAAGATAAATTACGTAACGCACTCGCGATAGTTTTCGCTCAATCTTCACTTTATAAAAAATATTCCAAAGTTTTTTCAAAATTTTTTGATCAGTACTTTTCGAGATAGGGTGGGAGCAGAGATGTGTTTAAAATAATATAAAGAAAAATGTACGCAAATATTAGATCATATATATTTTTGAGCTCATGTTGTCACAAACTTTCATTTGACACCCCACTCGATAACCTGAGAAAAAAAATACTTCCCCCTAAAAGCTAACCCCTTAAGTCAAAATTTAACTTTCACAACTACACAAATCTGATTGGGCCATCAATTCCTATATTTGTGCCAAATTTTAATTTTATGTCAAATAGTTTCGGAGAAAATCGGGTGTAACAGACGGACACTCAAGTGTCCCATAAGTGTTCCGTACAGAATACTAAAAACATACAATTATATACCGTTTATTGTGTGTGTATTTAATTTGTTAATTTAAAATGTTTTAGTATTGCAATAAGAATTTAAGAAGCATCGTGTAACGGGAAGAAATTAGTAAATAGAAAAAAAAGATAATACAGTGACTAGTCAAATATCAATACTGCAAGAAGTCAGTTGTAGTTAACCCTTACGTGAGCCAGTTTTGACTATCAGTGTAGAATTTTGGACACTGTATATGTGTAACAGGTGTAATACTTTATAATAATGATGTTACATATTACAGCCCAAAATATTTTAATCTGTGCAAGCTATTAAAACTGCCGCAACATATTGCTTTGAGATTTAATCTTTTTCGTATGGATGAGAAGTAAATCACGGACGGTGTATGTTACTCAACTTTATATACATTATTCATGGGAACGAAAAGAATTTAAAATGAAATTTTATCACACTAAGCCTTACGTTAATCCTATACGCGCCTAGGATTTTCTGGTTAAAAGCATCACCTTAACTTTAAACAAATGAGATGATATATATCTTATGTTTATTTATAAAAATTTCATTGAGAAAAAGATATAAGAGCAAAGGATTGATTAAACAGAAAAGCTATGGAAATTTATATGATCACTTTGCATATCAATCTCATTTAAAATGTTGCATTTTTTTCTCTTAAGGTAGTTCACTCGTATATCCACTTTTTTTAAGAATTTGATGAAATTGAAATATGATGTTAATCTAAATGTTTTTCATTTAATTAAAAAAAAATTGACCGAATGCGAATTCATAATTAAAGTGCACATAATTAACATGCAATAGGCCAATGAAGTATAAAAAAGGCCTAGTTTGGTGTATATCTTAAGAATTTTTCTTAGACATTTTTTAAATAACTAATATTTAGAAAAAAAAATAAAAAAAATTTTGAAATAAAAATATATTTTTTTATTGATTTGTTACAAAGATATAAATATTTAAAGTTGATATTTGTTTAAAAGAATAACCGCGTAGTGAGGTACACATAAACAATTTGACAACGCTGTATACCGTCATATTTTACGCGCCAACATTCAAAGAATTTAAAATGGTTAAAAAAAAATTCATTTAGGTTAAATAATTTATTGAATAAACACAATATATTTATCAACTTTATCTTTTATATACTATATTTATTTATCAACACTGTTACATCAATTTATAACAATACTAAATATATATTAAAAAACGGTTTTATAAATCTTCTCCGTAAAACTAAATAAATAATTAATGATACTGGTGATAAATAAGTAAAGTACTATAAACTATTTGTAAACTAATTAATTACTTTATTTACTACTCGCATATCTTTGGTTGCACGTCGTTTGCCATTGTCTTTTCGACTAGATCATAATTGCACTATTCCTGTAGAACCCAATTTATCATAAGAACTCTTTAAATCTTTAAAAGTAATGCATTCAGATGCAATCCTTTTAATCATAAGGTCTGAAAATAATACTTTTTAAAGACATTAACAATAGCAATATTAGTTTTTCCATGACGCACTCTTTATACGATACATAATTTGTAATTAGTTCTTCTCTCTTCAAAAACTCATTGGCCAAATTCTCAAGGATTTTAACGTCATATATCGCCTTGTGCTATTTGCAATAAATCATACGCTAACTTTCCGAGCTTAAACATTTCTGAGCCTTTTCGGCTAGGAAACAGTTTTTTAGAAAACTTACTGTGTCCGAAAAACCCGCAATATTTTTAAAATCCTCGATCATTGCAAAATTAATTATACCTTAAATTCAATGGGACGAATCAACACGTCCACTATGGGCAACACGTACGCAAGATTTTGGAGAAGAATTTAAAAACTGTTGGAATGAAATTAATGCGTCCTTTAGAGTGATTGTTTTGATAGGTTAACCATATAAATACAGGTCGCTATTAATATGTTCTAAGCCCGTAACTTTGAAGCGTGGTAATTAATCGGTTACGTAGGCCTAATATAGAAATTAAATGTTTTATCCCGATATTTCGCCGCTATTTGGCAAATATCAGCTGTACTTAAAAATCCCTATGTTTCTAAATCTAAATACAGTAAGCCACAGCCCTCGGATGTACCTGAAACATTATTCAATATATTAGTTAACGCTTGGGATTAATAATGTCACTACTATGATAAACGTCCATCTGCAGTCCACAATTTGATTGATACTATGCCCTTCCATGTTTTTCTTTATTTTTTCTCGTGGCCTCTTTATTTCTTACCAATAAATTTCTAAGTTTTTTCGTTGCAGGCAAATTAGCTCTTGATGCTCTTTGTTTTCTGATTCATCTTTTCTTGCCATATACGATCTTGTATGTTTCCCAGGAGGTTTATTGATGAGCTTTCCTTTGCAAATTTGCCATTATGTCGCAACTGATTATAATCAAAAGGAATTTTTTATTTAAATTACATAAATATAAATAGAAGTAATACGGTCTAAACAGTAAATACACAAAAATAATAAATAACCTAAATAACCTATATAAACGTCATTCTATAGAGTATTCGCTATACGCATTAGCAGCGTTGCCACATTTATTATCATTAAAAGTGTGTGTCTGCATATGAAAAGTTCCATGTATCGAATACAGTCTCCGACAAAAATAAAATACTCTGCAATTGGGTATTTTAAACTTTTTGTATTTATTATCGGACTATACTTTAGATCCAATTGTCACGAGTGAACTACCTTAAAATTATTTAATTTCATTTATTAAATACGTTTTCACATGTCGTAAAAATAGCAATTTTGTCTTAGCGTCAATTAAAAGCATATTACTGAATGCAGCTTAGAATTTATTACTTAATTGAATTCGTATAAAAAAGAAATATCTTTGTAAGTAGAAATTTTACTAGACAACAATATTTATGCTTCGTGCTTTTTTAAGAAAGGAAGGAAGGAAAGCCGAATTTTAATATTCGATTCAGTTGATCCGATGGACTTGATCACAATAAATACATTTCAAATTCGACTCGCCTTTCTCGCTAGAAATTAAGTCATTTTCCATTTACTGTTATGGCTAGAAATTATCTTTTATACAAACGTTTAGCCAAACTATGCCTTTTAATGTTCCTTGGAACAGTGTTGACAATGTGTTGCCTTCCTGATCATTACGGTCAATATATGTATATATTAAACTTAGCCGTTAGTACGTATAATATCTGAAATAATTAAAAATCTTCCTGTTAGCTCAGATTTACAAACTGACTTACGAAAAATATATCTGCCTGGTATTAATTCACACAGTACTATTCTTAATTAAGCCCTTTTTTACTTAAGCCTCTGACCAATTTCTTTAAAAAGTGTGTTATTCGGAAAAACTTTCCTGAAGGCCTTGACAAATCTAGAATGGTCTCTTGGTTTTAAAAAAGCGATACTGATGCTGCTGAAAATTACCGATCAATGTCTCTAAGCCTCTATTTGCACAGATTTTTAGTGTTCTGTACGGAACACCTATAAGAATACTTCGGTGTCTGTCTGTCCGCCTGTCTGTCTGTCACACCCGATTTTCTCCGAAACTATTTGTTATAGAAAGTTTAAATTTGGTAATAATATAGGAATTGATGGCCTCATCAGAGCGGTGTAGTTTTGAAAGTTAAATTTTGACTTTGGGGGGTGAAATCGGACGTTAAGAAAATTTTTTTTACTAGGTCATCGAGGGTGGTGTCAAATGAAAGCTTGTGAAAATACGAGTAAAATATACATATATAATGTAATACTTGCTCACACTTTTCTTTGTATCGTTTTTAAAAAATCGCGAAACATCGCTGTCCCCCACCTTATCTCGAAAAGTACTGATTAAAAAATTTTGAAACAATTCTGGAATATTCTCCACGGGGTGTAGATTGAACAAAAATGATCACCGAGATCACCTTAAATAATTTATGATATATAAAAAAAAAACAAAAAAGTTCAAGGTCATCAGTTTTCAGTAAAGATTGGAAACAAACTTTGTTGAAAACTCATTTGGGATGTGTTTTGTGAAGTCACTGATCATTTTATACTCCCGTAATAATTTTTTTTTATTTTAAAAGCAATCAACGTACGGAATACTAATTGTGCAGGTTCAACTTCCACTTGACCGGTTTTTTAAATTATTATTAGAAGGAGTTGAAATCTGCATCTCAAAATTCAAAAACGTTTCTCAATTTGTATTTCGTAAAAATTATTCTACTTACTCTCTACCTATCCGCGAATATTCTTGGGTTCATAGTCGAGGGTCTTTAAGATAGAGAGCACGTGAGTCTTAACCTGTGCAGTCCCAGAAAGGCAACCGTTGGTCTCTAAGCTAATTAGATAGGTGATTGGGTAACCTCTCTTGAATCTATTAAATTCCTACTTGAAAAATAGCACTTATTGTATCTTGATAGGTGAGGATGTATCTGATGTGAGTGCTCAGCAAAGAGCGGTGCAGCGGTGCCACAGGGCTCTGTCTTGGGACCCCTATGCTTTACTGCATACATTAATTTAAAGGTGTTTGTTGCATAGATGTTACTTCTTTGAAATGCAAACTCTAGAAAATTTAGACGTTAAAATGAGTCATGTCATGAATAAAATGATTGGTTTACTCAAAATAATCTCAAATTAAATATTGGTAAGACAAAGTTCCTTTTCATCTCAAAACTATGTTTTCGATAAAGTTAGTCTGGGTTTAAGTATACGAAATAAACCTAATTGGGGTGCCCATATTATGACTTTAAAAGCCCAGATGTCGTCTCCACTTTTTCTATTAACAAAATTGAGGAATATCTGGCTGGTGACTCTTTACTTTTGAATGTTTACTATTCTTTGCTTTATTGCCATATCTTATACAGCCTTTATCTATTTAGCTTACAAAAGAAGGTTATAAAGAATAATTGCGGTTATTACCGTTCAGGAGCACTATAGGCCGCATATGTCTTAAATTACGAAGCTTCTTCAATTTATATTTTGTATTAACTTCTTGAAAAACATAAAGATAAAAAAGTTTAAAAAATTTTTTAGAAGATAGTAATATTTCACAGTAAAATTTTATATTTCGCCAAATTCTGATGAAAAGAATTGACTTTTTTAACCTCAGATTCTGGAAGTACTGCCATCATAATTAAATGTTATCTTGTGTTCTATCAACCTAAACAGGGATTAAAAGCGACATTGCAAAGATATATGATTTTATTCGCGTTTGTAATTAAAGTGGAACATTTAAAACACTGTAAACGAAAGAGCATAAAGAAGATATTTACAGCAACCAGAATTTGGCTAGATTAACTCTCTGTTTTAATTTGTATTGTTAATCCCGCTAAATTCTGAATGCTCTGAATATCTTTTCTGCACTCTTTTGTTCACAGTGTTATGAAATGATGTTTTTCATAATTACAAACGCCCATACCATTTTTACTTTATTTTTAATAAGTGACTATACATGAAGCTGTGGTGTGTTGTACGTATCGTTAGATGTGACTAACAATAGCGCTACAGCTTTGTTTTGCATATTTTTTAGGGGATCCGAGGTTGACAAATTGATTCTGCGACAGTATCGACAATTGTCAGAAGAACGTGCCCGCTAAGCCATTTAATCATTTTTTAGAATTCACAAAACCGCGAAGATAAGTTGTGGATCGTTAAGATCGGCCTCTAGACTAGGCAGCGTGCACTATATTATTTATTTAGATGATTTTCAAGTGAATTTTTATGTCGCTAAATACCTGATGGTGAAACATCTCTATTTTAGCCTTGCTAGTATGATTTTTTTACTATATAACTTTGCGTCGTACTACAAAATTTGATACTGTTAGTACAAAGCGTGGCGCGGTTGACTTGTGTTCGCTGGCATCTTATGATTTTTCAGTACTGTCATATCTTGGGTACCTTACCTACATCTAACAATTCCGATTCAAATGATTGAAAAGCGTTCTATATTGACATTTGAGCGCCCGAAGTAAATCGATCTTCGTCGGCTGGTCCATTCAGTTTCCCTTTTTTTTTTTTGGACTTTAGTCTCATTGAAATACTATATTTTTTAGTCTGTTTTGCATCCTACTGTGATGCTTTACAGTATCCTCATCCTTTCTATGTATAAAAGGACGACGGATGCTATATTCTTGAAATAATTTCGTGTAAAGGTACAAGATGTTATAGGAACAAGAGTTCTAGTTCCTTATAAAAAAATGTTTAATTGTGAAACAAAATTATAAGATATGTCCATTTTTACGTAAAAATAAAGCAATTGAACTAATATTTAATAACTAAGTTTACGAAATTGAGTTTTCGGTTTAAAATAAATTAAACACACTTAAAAAGGTATCTCTTCGCTAAATCACAACTTTCTGTACCTATCACTCCAATAAAAACCATCTCCAGTCCAAAAATGAAAGCCAATTGTGTGCCTAGAAAATGGAAGCACTTAAGATGCAAGTACAAACTTCTTTACTATTCTAACAGCTTAAATGCACTAATGGTTGACGTGAGGAAATAATTTCCTTAGTATCTAATATTCGTAGTATAGTGTAATTATAGAACTTTGTAGTTGTAAAGACACCTAAACTTGTTCCGGTTTGCATACATTTCTCGGCCCACTTTAAGGTGTTTGAGTTTCATTTACAAAGTTTGCAGTGTTCGACCCCAACACGGAACTTATATTTGTATTGTGGAATATAGTTTGAAGTTTAATTTAAATTTCACATTAACTACTTTAAAAGATAAATAGTCCTGTAAAGTAGGGTATATCTATAGATATACTTCTATATTCAATTGTAGTTTGTCAGTAAAAATAACTTCATAAATACAGTAATATTACTAAAACGCTTATAAAATATATACAAAACAATATCCAGCGTTTATTGCAGGATCTCTCATCACTTCGAACGTCAATATTAAAAGGTCTTATTTTTTTAGTTTTATTTTATCTGTAATTTTCAGTCTTCCAAAAAATGATTTTCTGTTACTATATGATCGCTAAATAGTGCAGTAAAAAATGATGAGATACATAGTTCAGATACAGCAATATTATGATTTTATCCTCTCTGTGGTACCACCAGGAGTATTGTTCTGAGTTTTGCACCTCGAAAAACTTGTGCTCTTTTGTTTATAAACAATTTAAGTTTTCAAAACGCAGTTTTTGAGCTTAAAATGTGAATAACTCCGGTTATATAGGTCGGATCGAGACAAATAAAAAATTAAACTCTTCGCAATCAAATTTACAACAAATCCTCGTTAGTTCTAAGTCGCTCAAGTTCTTACATAACCTATATCCTCCTTGGTTTTAAATCGCTCAAATGTGTACATAACCTACAAAATTGAAAAAACAGGCAAGCAACAATTTTTTTTTCCATTTTATTGTACAGGTCGATTAAGTGAACCGATCGGCTTGAAACTTTCAGAAAATATGCCTTTTGTTATAACAAACATAGCCTAAAATTTTGGTACAAAAATATTTAATCTAGTGGGCACAATCGAATTTGATATTTAAAATTTGAATTGCCCGTCATCTTTTTTTTCAAAATTTAGGTCTAGACGTCAACTTTCCGATGCAATTAAAAAAAATTTTTTTGGAGTCGTTTTAACCGTTTTTTGTTTATTAATCAAATAACAATTGTAATTTGAAAAAAAAAATTGTTAACGAAAATGATTTTTTTTAAAATAAAGGTCTCGCGATTCTCTACCAGATGTGGCAAAAAAATTGTAATTTTTTTTTTCAAAATGAACGAAAAAATGTTGGTACAATTTGTTTTTTTTTGATTAATAATCAAATATAAAAAATGCTTAAAATGACTCCAAAAAAATTGTTTTCAGTGGCAATGGAAAGCTGGCATCAAGACCTAAATTTTGAAAAAAGATCCTTTTTGGGCTAAATGGCATAGAATGGTGAGCAATTCAAATAATAAATTCAATTGTGCCCACTGGGTTCAATATTTGTGTATCAAAATTTCAGGGTATTTTTGCTATAACAAAAGGCATATTTTGTGAAAGTTTCAAGCCGACCTGTACCATAAAATGAAAAAAAAAACAACAGTTTTTTTGCTGGTTTTTTTCAATTCTGTAGGTTATGTACTCACTTGAACGACTTAGAACCAACGAGAATTTGTTGGAAATTTCATTACGAAGAGTTTGTTTCTTTTTGTCTAGATCCGACATATATACCGGAATTATTCACATTTTAAGCTCAAAAAACGCGTTTTGAAAACTTAGATTGTTTATAAACAAAAGAGCACAAGTTTTTCGAGGTGGGATAAAAATCATAATATTACTGTATCTAAATTGTGTCATTTCAAATGCTTTTTTTACTGCACTAAAAGTGAAATTTCTAAACTTAAAAAAAAAATTAACAATTTCAACCTGTAAAATTTTTAGATAAACTTTGATTGTTTTTTCAAATGAGCTTTAGTAAATTTTACAGTTCGTTGTCAAATAAAGAATAATTAGTATTAACTACTGTATTACGAATACTTATGAAAAGATTGAAATGATATCAATTTTAATGAAGGACATCTGGCTTGCCAGCCAGTTCTACTACTAAGGCATTGATGCTTCTGAGTTGATCTAGCAGTCGGTAAGTCTTCAAATAATTTTTATGTTAACAGATAACCGCATGGTAGTTTTCGGTCATTATAAAGTGCCGAGGATATTTCTCTTTTCAAGGACCGATAATCGTGAATATAGTTAATTCCCTCCTCCTTTTAGCATTCTCCACAATTTAGTAATTGTAGAAAATTAAAAGCCAATTAGTACAGTCTGTCGAGTAAGAATGGGTCCGCGATAACCCATTTTTGATAGATGCGATTCTAGCGATTCAACAAAAAATCGATACTGAGAACGTTTGTCTACGACGCATTTTAGTAAAAGTATCAGACGATTCCGAATTTTCGTCGGAATCACGTAAATCCAAAATGAGTCACTTGTTTGCGCGATGGTTCGAGGCAGTCTTTCTCTTTGTTCCCATCCAAAGGGGCCAAAAATGGCATATTCCGCGGACACTAAATATATTAAAAAGTCGGTGTCGTTTGTGAAGAAGTGGGTAAATCAGTTTAACGAAACGAAAAATGTCGACGACGTGGCGTGGCTCAGTAGGAAAAGTCACCCGAAAGTCGAAATACGAATTGTGTCTTTATTTTCACGTGATCCGAAATTGACGCTGCGTGAACGAGAGGCAAAATTAAGAAAATCGGATTTAAAAGTGTCCCATGTGACCATTCGACACCTTCGTGCTCATGATGTCAAATTCCGACGCACGTTGAAGAAACCTTTGCTGGGCGAATATCACGTCGCGAAGCGGCTCACTTGGGCCCACGATAAGATACTAGAGTGGCTCCCACAATCTCCGAACGCCAACCCTATTGAAAACGTTTGGTCCCTTGTAAAGAGAAAGCTCAGAGGAGAGACTCTGAGGACTTCAACTTAGTTGTCTCTCGAGATTCGAAAAATTTACACAGTATGCAGAAAATCTCGTCGACAGCATGCCTCGAAGACATTAGGCGATTATTGATGCAGGAGGCGATTGGACAACTTACTAAGGTAATTCTACCGTTATTAGCACACCAAAAAATACACTGATGACAAAAAATGTTCTCGAAACACATTTTTTCAAGAATACGAGCGGTCACGTTCTTACTTGACAGACTTTAACTACCAAAACGCAATAACTCAATGGTAAAGTTAAGAAATGAAAAGTCGGAGATCTTGATTTTAGTTCCATGGTTTAAACTTGGTAAAAATAATTAATCTTACTGCTGCCATCATATTCTTACAGAGTTCAGCAACCGTGAACTTGCGGGCCAATTACATTCTCACAAGAAAAACTGTCAGATATTATTGACTAGCAAAATGAATCCAAAAACGCCCAATAGCTCGATGATAGAGCAATGACATGGAAAACTTGAACTCCTAAACTGAAGTCATTATTAGTGTAAAATATTCTTTCTCAGTTCGTTCTGAATTTATCTGTAATTATTTAAAATAAATAAATATTAAAAATTACTAAATAAATTCCATCTTACAAACATAAATTTACGATGATGTTTTAAATTATATTCAATGAAAAGATAAACCATTACCTACACAGGCCGACATCTGAAAAATGTTTGAGGATTGTTTTTATTTTAATAGCTACTTTTTATTATTTCATGTGCCCTGTTCTTCACTAAAATCACCAAGATTTTCAGGGAAAAAATCCAGATGTGAATTTAGAAACTGGAGTTTTATACTCATATTACATCCAAGTTTTTGATATTTATCTAACAACGTTGCGACAATGTTTTTATAGTCTGGATGTTTGTGATTACTCAAAAAATTATGTACAACATTTTGGAGCGCAAGCCAAGCTTCTAATTCGGTAATAATCATTGCCCCTTCAAATTTCTTATCATTCATCAAGGGTCTGATTAGTGATTCAACAAAAATTCCTTCTTTTATTTTTGCAACAGATAATGTAGGAAAATTTTTACACACGTACTTAAAGCTGTCAGTTTCTTTATTTAGGGCTTTAACGAACTGTCTAATTAAACCTAATTTAATATAAGTGAAGGTAACAAAACTTTTTTAGGACCAGTTAAATTTTTTCGTAATATATTTTTGGTTACAGGTTCAAGCTTATACCAAGGAGTCCATTGTTTTTTACGTAGTGTAGTTGTCGTGCTCTACTACCCACTCACATAAAAAACAAGGATATTTTGTATATTTTTGACCTAATAACATAGATATAATTTTAAGATCTCCACAAAGCTGCCAACCGTGATTTTGATACTGAATTTTATTGAGTAATAATTTCAAATTTTCATAAATCTCCTTTAAATGAACGCAATTAACACGCTTTCTAACGAGAGGTCGCATAACTCGTGGAAAGAGCGCCAAAACTTAATAGTTTAAATTATTTTTATTTAAAAAAGTGAAAATTACCTCTATATAGATTTTCTTTAAAACCTGATGTGATACGATAAAACGAGTAGTGAATTCATAATCAGTTTTTTTTTTATGGGTCTAGCACATGTGCTACATGGAAGTCCACAAAGCGCTCCAGGAGCGGCACGTGTGCGGAAAAAGCGATTCACATTGTTCTTGAATCGCTGTAAGTTATACTCGGTGGGAAACACAGCGCTGGGCAAATTATTCCAAAGGGATGATGTTCTCCATATAAGAGACTGCTTGAAAAGCGTTGTACGCGGAGTAACAAACTGAACCTCATACGGATGTGAAGCACCAGCGCGACGTGTATTTCTAATATGCACCGCTTTGGGAGGAATTACGCGAGCTACATCATTCGAGCACTTTCCATGAAAATACTTGTAGAACAGACTCAAGTCACCAAGCGTTCTTCGATGTTCCAGCGAATCACCTGCTGCAGGAAGGTCCCTAAAGCGCTACAGGAGCGACACGTTTGCGGAGAAAGCGATTTACGTTGTTCTTGAATCGCTGCAAATTGTACTCGGTGGGAAACACAGTCCTGGGCAAATTGTTCCAAAGGGATGATGTTCTCCATATAAAAGACTGCTTGAAAAGCGTTTGTACGAGGAGTAACAAGCTGAACCTCATACGGATGTGAAGTATCAGCGCGATGGAAGAAATTAAACAGGCCACATCCTCCGAACACTTTCCATGAAAATACTGGTAGAGTAGGCTCAAGTCGCCAACCGTTCTTCGATGTTCCAGCGAATCAAGGTCGCCGGTCAGTTCCGAGTCTCCAATCAGATGAACAGCTCTTCTCTGAACAGAATCCAACAAATGCAGTTTATGTTTGGGAGCGGAGCCCCAAACATGGGAGCAGTATTCCACAGTTGGTCGAATTTGAGCTTTGTAAAGAAGTAACAGTTGTTGTGGAGTGTAAAGCTTTCTGGTTCGAAATAATATTCCCAACTTTTGAGAAGCTCTCCTTGCTATGCCTGCAAGATGTTCATGCCAGGACATATTTGCCCCCAAACTAACGCCCAACAAATTGAGCGACGCTGCTAGGGGAATGGAGTGCCCCGACATAACTATGTCGGGTTCAGCAACGTTAACCGTGTCAACGTGTCACCGAATTAGTAAAAAAAAGTTAACAACAATAAGAATCATGTCGGCCTGTGCTATTTTGTGTTAAAAATGGACTATATAAGACGCAATATTGCTCGTATAAATCAAATTTACGGTACTCAATCTTGAAACTTTATTTCTCTGTTTAATTAATTCTTCAGTATCATTAAACAGCAACAATACATATTGATATTCAATTGCACAGCGACCAATTTAAACGATTAATCGAACATTAGCATCTGGTGCAAAAGTAAATATGCTTGGAAGGTAGTAATATAAATGCATACATTTCAAACTGTCGGCTTACAATACATATATCAATTCTGATTTAACCTCAGACCAACATGAAATGACCTCGACGTAACATTAAGCAAGACAGAACGACGATACATTTCCAATTCAAATATACAGCGCTGCATACATGTACCTTGTTTGTTTAATATAGCATTACCCCGTATTAGCCGACAGCAACGTTACTATTCTGTGACGGTTTTGCGGTTGAATACAAGGTGCATTACGGTAAGTACCTATTTTAATGAACATTCCTGCAGAACAATACACATATACTCTACTAACCTACTCATGCCTGTAAACTGAGATGAACACTACGAATAATTTGAAAATAATTCCTTTTGTATTAATAGTCCTCTCAACTATGGGCTATTCATGTATTATTACATTTATATATGTGATATTCATATCAATATAATTAATTAATATTATAAATATGGTAAATTAATAAATATTATGGTTAGGACTAAGATGTTGTTTAATCTTAGAGTGACAATGGTACTACTCAGTATATATCACCACTACGCCAAACACATCATTTTTGCACTCGACGCGCGTCTCGCTAACCATGTTAGGTTTATCAGGAGCGATGATTGACTTCAATCAATCATCGCTCCTGATGAAGCTAACGTGGTTAGCGAAACTCGCGTCGAGTGCAAAAATAAAGTGTTTGTTGTAGTGGTGATATATACTGAGTAATCTTTCCTCTATATTGCCTTTACATATTTATAATTGTTAAAATGATTCCAATGACAACATGCTGCACATAATGTACTTGTCTTTCACAATCACTGAAAAAAAAAAGTAATTCATGGTAAAAACTTATAACATTTGACCAACAAAATTCCAATAAATAATCACATATTAATTATTGCTTCTTTGCCATCCGCATGCCACACGCTGACATAGAAAATATCCTTGGATAAATAAGGAAATCATTGTGTAAATGAGGAAAACAACATATAACAAGTTTTTAGTATCTGACAAACAAATTTCAAACGATTTCTGACTTAATGTACTTATGATCATTTGAAAATTTTAGAAATAATTTTACATGCATATTAAAAATCCCACTAATTGACAGCAACCTTCTTGAACTTGATAGGCATTTACATTTATTCATTTTGACCAAATAATTCACAATTGGTACGCCAGATAGTACGGTCCTGTATGGATACGAAATTAAAATGTTTAGTAAAGAACCTACCAAAACATTACCTTCCAGGCCTTACACAAGTTGAAATGTTCTGTAGGGGATTGAGATGAAATTAAACACTGTAACGAGCAATAATTTCATGCACTCTCCAATTTCCTTTTTTTTGCATAAATATCCTATACTGACTTAAGATTAATATAACTAATATAAATAAGTAAGCACGTTTAAAAGCTTCAATGCCAATAATTAGTCACCAGATAAAATAGGGTTTTTTTTCCCTTATTTATATTTAAATATTTAGGTGACAAGCAGAAAACCCAGTATGCAAAGCCTCGTAATTAGTGTATTATTATGGAAAAGTTCTTTTTGTAAAGATTCCTTTCGGCCGCTAACAATATTTGACAAATCCGGTCGTTTCAAGAGCGTCGTTTGGTTTCAAGCACCAAATAAGGAATACACAATAGAAACAGACAAGGTGATAGAAGAAGCTGTTTTGAATAGTTCTGCTGGTCCTTTAGGGTAAATAAGAGTCTGTTTTGTTTGTGACGTTGCATTATTATAATAGGCTGGTAGAGGGGAAATATTTATCAATTAAAAAGTAAATTAAACCATTGATGTAGATGAATTACTCAACTTTCTATGACAGATCAAAATGTTCCCTAAAGACGAAGAATTATCGCTATCCAAAAACTTTACATCAATAAATCGGTATAAGCATCGGTTATGCTATTATCCAAAGCAATGAACACAGCTCTATTAAGGTAGCAGGGCGCACATTGAAGGAGCCGACCGGACGTGGTGAAGAATTTCTAGCATATTTATAGCAATTTATAGCCAACAAGAAAAAATTTATCGCATCCAACAGATTCGAGAAAAACGACCCCCTGCTAGCTTAAATTTAAGCTAGCAGGCTTTAAAAAGTAAAGCATAAGAAAGTATCATACATAGATATATACCCGACCAAAATTTATAGCACAAGAATATGCTACCCAATTTATAACTTAAAAAATTTTGGGCGAAAAAAAAAAGATTATTTACTATAAAAAATATATATTTCCTTGCTCATAATTGCTCCATGGCCAAAAATTCATGCTGTGCGGCTTGCGGCAAGAAACACTGAGCATAAGATGTCAATGATTTTAAAATTTTTTAAAAAATAAATCTTTTGAATGCCTCAACCCCCCCAACTATTATATATACACAAACACACTCACACATGCATTCTAATACAATTAACGGCTTTAAACATTTTTTAAAAGCTACAAAACAATTGGAAGATACAATGCTTCAACCCAAGGTCTTATTACAGTGTATAGTATCAATCGAATTAGACTCCCTTGGGCCTTTAGAACCAGTTCTGCTAATATTATAAATTGTAACAGTGTATATAATAATGTAACTAGACTCCCTTAGGCCTTTAGAACCAGTCCTGCTAATGCTATAAATTATTAGAGTATATATAATCATGTAAATAGACTCCCTTGAGCCTCTGGAAGCGGTCCTGCTAATGCTATAAATTATTAAAGTGTATATAATCATATAGTTAGACTTCCTGGGGCCTTTGAAAGTGGTTCTGCCAATGCTATAAATTATAATAGTGTATATAATCATGTAACTAGGCTCCCTTAGGCTTTTACAAGCGGTCGTGCTAATGCAAAAATTATTAGAGTGTATATAATCATGTAACTAGGCCTCCTAGGGCCTTTGAAAACGGTACTGCTAATGCTATAAATTATTATATAGTGTATATAATCATGTAACTAGGTTCCCTTGGGCCTTTAAAAGCGGTCCTGCTCATGCTAAAAATTATAAGGGTGTATATAATCATGTAATTAGACTCCTTTAGGTCTTTAGAAGCAGTCCTGCTAATGCTATAAATTATTAAAGTATATATAATTATGTAAATGGGCTCCCTGGGGCGTTTAGCAGCATTACTGCTAATGCTATAAATCATTAGGGGTGTATATAATCATGAAAGTGACTCCGTTGGGCCTTTGGAAGCGGTACCGTTAATGTTATAAATTATTAGAGTGTACATAAGCATGTAACTAGGTTCCCTTAGGCCTTTGGAAGCAGCACTGCTAATGCTATTAATTATTAAAGTGTATATAACCTTGTAATTAGACTCCCTTCGGCCCTTGGACGCTAGTTAATGCTATAAATTGCAACAGTGTATATAATCATGTAACTAGAATCCCTTAGGCCTTTAGAAGCGGTCCTGCTAATGCTATAAATTATTAGTGTGTGATATAATGATGTAAATAGACTCCCTTAGGCCTTTAGAAGCGGTCCTGCTAATGCTATAAATTATTAGAGTGTACATAATCATGTAACTAGGCTCCCTTGGGCCTTTGGAAGCGGTCCTGCTAATGCTATAAAATTATTATAGTGTATATAATCATGTAAGTAGACTCCCTTGGGCCTTTGGAAGCGGTCCTGCTAATGCTATAAATGTAACAATGTAATTAGACTCCTATAATTTATAACATTAGTAGGACCGCTTCTACAGCCTAAGGGAGTCTACTTACATGATTATATATACTATTACAATTTATAGCATTAACAGGACCGCTTCCAAAGTCCACTTACATAATTATATACACTCTAATAATTTATAGCTTTAGCAATACCGTTTCTAAAGGCCCAAGGGAGCCTACTTTGATTATATACACTCTAATAATTTATAGCATTAGCAGGACCGTTTCCAAAGGCCCAAGGGAGCATAGTCACATGATTATATACACTCTAATATTTAATAACATTAGCAGTACCGCTTCCAAACGTCCAAGGGAGCCTAGTTACATGATTATACACACTCTAAGAATTTATAACATTAGCAGGACCGCTTTCAAAGGCCTAAGGTAGTCTAGTTATATGATTATATACACTGTTACAATTTATAGCATTAGCTAGCTTCCAAAGGCCTAAGGGAGTGTAACAGCAAGATTATATACACTCTAATAATTAATAGCAATAGCAGTACTGCTTCCAAAGGCCCAAGGGAACCTAGTTACATGGTTATGTATACTCTAATAATTTATAGCATTAGCAGTGCCACTTCTAAAAGCTCAAGGAAACCTACTTACATGATTTTTATACACTCTAATAATTTATAGCATTAGCAGGACCGCTTCTAAAGGCCTAAGGGCATCTAGTTACAAGATTATATACACTGTTAAAATTTATAGTATTAGTAGTACCGCTTCTAATGGCCGAAGGGAGTCTAATTCAATAAAGTCACATGATATTATACAATGTAACAAGAGTTTCGTTTAAGGCATTATATCATCCAATTGTTTTACAGCTTTTAAAAAAATGTTTAAAACCGTTACCGTTAATTGTAGTAGAATGTATGCGTGTTTCTGTGTGTTAGTTTGGGGGGGGACTGGAGCTTTCAAAAGAGTTAGTTATTTATAGTAAAAAATCAATTTTTTTCTCCTGAAGTTTTCTAGGTTATGTTTTTTAAAATTGGGTAGCATATTCTTATAGCATTTTTAATGCTATAAATTTTGGTCAGGTATATATTTACGTATGGTACTTTTTTATGCTTTAGTTTTTAAACCCTACTAACTTAAATTTAAGCTAGCAAGGCGTCATTTTTCTAGAACCTGTTTGATACTATAAAATTTTTTTCTTGATGGCTATAAATTGCTATAAATATGCTAGAAATTCATTACCAGGTCCAGTCGGGTGTTGCTATGTGCACCCTGCTACCATAATAGAGCTAATGAACACAATGATACTGTTGATAATTCGCAGTTATTTCAAATTTATGTATAATATTATAGTGAAAACTAACGATGGGCTGGGTTAAACATTAACTACAATATACGAACTATTTTTCCAAATTTTAGGTGAATAAGACTTATTTAGTCGTCTATTTTTTGCATTTTTAAGATTAAGAGAGCTGAAGTAGGGAACTACTAACAAACACTTGCCTATTAGATATGACGCTATTCATTAGTGTCGACATTTAAAGCAAAAATACGCCTGCAATACCAAATGCCATTCTCATTGCACCCTCTGTAAATGGAATCTCTACTAACTAAATTTTTAACTATATTCAACTTCCGAGCACTATTTCGTACCTATAAATTACAAGGCGTAATAAAAAATTTTATAGTATAATAAAGGTGTACGTTAACGTAATTTAAAATTTATGAATACAGTAATGGCCACTTAAAAATAAATTTTTAATCAGCAGGAAATTAAGTTCTTTTTCCATTGCTTTAATACCTAGAAATAAATCTGTTAAATAATTAACTTATTTTTCATTTGTTTCTGATTTGGTATTCATATTGCATGTTTTATTATTCATAAAATATAGAGTGGTTTAATTTCGTTCTACCTACATATAAATGTATATATATATATATATATATATATATATATATATATATATATATATATATATATATATATATAAATTTATCCAATCCCAGCAACAATATACAGTTACAATAAGTGCTTACCACTATAGAACATTGTTAAAATTAAATAACATACAATTGAAAATTAAACAAACAGATAAGTATTATAAGCATACGACTTAAAACAAATCTAAAATTACAGCAAAACTAAAACTATAACCATGCACCCAAAGACATCCTCTCCAATATCACAACAAACAACAATAAACATTTCTTATCCCATCTCATTGATATCAGAAACATTGAAGAATTCACCCAGTGTGTAAAATGATTTACTCAATAAATAATTCTTTATAATTTTTTTGCTTTAACATCAGATAGATTTCGAACTGTTAACAGAAAACTTTTGTAAATATTTATGATTTGTACATTATTTTGTATGTAACTTAAATTATATTTCTCAGGCACTAGGTTCGCCTAAGACAGACGTATATTACGATTCATTCGCAACCATCCCTCTAACCCCTATCGCATCCCTTTGACTCTATATATCTTTTACTACAAATAATTACACTAAAATTAATTAATATCTTAACCAAAAGCCGAAATATTGCTCACAATACTATGCAATATTGAACGGTTCACACTCCTTCTACCCTCTTCTCCTATTAACATTAAAAATAATGAAAAAAATAATATTTTTTGGATTACTTAACTCCAAGAAACCTAAAAAATAACTAATGAATACGATGTCACCCACCCTCTCTCCCTTAAAATCTTATATATTTTACTAAAATAATTATGCCTAAAATGTCTCCATTATATCCAATCAAAAACTCCGAATTCATATAATATTGTAAAAAACTATACAATATTTAATAACCCCCTCACCTCTTTCACTCGCTTTCTCTGTTAAAATTGCAAGCAATGAAAAAATAATTTACATGCGAAGTAACCCCTCTAACCTCCTCCCCCACACCTTTAACTCCTTATATGTATTATTATATTTAACATGTTTACAATATATCACATTTTTCCAATTAAAAACCTGGAAAAAATTACCACAATACTATTGAAATTATACAATATTTAACGACCCGCACCTCTTTAAAGCTCCTTCCCTGTTTAAGTTGGAAATAATGAAAAAATAACCATATTTTCAGATTCATTGACTCCCAGAACCCCCTATCAAGAGTTATCATGCCAACAAACTGACAGGCCGAAAGAAATAGGTGACTCGTAAACTAAGAACCTTAAAACGTAAAGAAAAGCAAGACCTCGAATGAGATTTTTTCCTGAATGCAATATTTTCCTGTAGAAAGGAAAGTAATTAGCTGTTTCTTTTTAACAAGAAACAAGTAAAAAAGTGAAATGATGCTAATAACACAGGCCAACGATGAAAAAACTTTTTAAATAATTTTACCTGATTCCTATGTTTTTCGGTGTGCTGAGTTCGAAAATGATAATAAAAAAGTCGTATCACCCACCAATTTTTCGCATTTTAATATTCAAAACGTGAAAAGTTTATTTTTTTTATCATTCGAATGTTATTAGGTTGGCAATAAAATCAGAACTTTATAAGGTTGGCAGTAAAATCAAATGTTATTAGGTTGGCAGTTCCGATAAATGTTACAGCTGTTTGTTTTCTTCCAGTTAATATAACCTCGCATTGCAGTGTTTAACACATGTGCTTTAATTCACACTCAAAGTATGGCTAATCGTGGTTGTAAAAACTCTCCCAACACTTTTTGTTATATATGTGGTGAGTTTGTAATTAAAAAACATCAAAGAAAGATTACTGACTTTGTAAAAAAAGTATACTTTGCATATTTTGGTGTAGAAATCGGTAATCAAGAAAAATGTTGGGCTCCTCACAAAGTATGTTATGTTTGTGTCGAGGCTCTTAGGAAATGGTATAAGAAAGAAAAGAAAGCTTTTAGATTTGCAGTACCCATGATATGGAGAGAGCGAGAAACTCATTCAAATGATGGTTATTCTTGCAGCGTTGATGTGTCTGGATATAACTCCAAAAATAAGAAAGTAATTGTCTATCCTAACTTTACTTCAGCTAATCGGCCGGTAGGACATGGACCGGGACTTTCTCTCCCTGAGCCACCTCAGTCTACTGATGACGTTTTTACAGTCCAGTCCCGACTTTAATGAAAGTCGACCGGATGATGATGAGTTTCAATGTTCTCTAGAAAATTTAAAACCATAGTTGTTCTCCCAAGCTGTGTTAAATGATTTAGTAAGAGATTTGGGTTTGTCTAAGGAAAAAGCAGAATTGCTTGGTTTTAGGCTGACAGAAAAACATTTATTGGAATCTGAAACATCTATTTATTTTTTTAAATTTTTTATTTAATTTAATTATTTATATTTTAATTATTTAATTTTTCCTATTTTGAAATTTAATCATTGTCATATTGTGAAAAAACTGTGGGTGATACAAAAAAAACTGATGTGAGATACTATTTCAGCACCCAAAAAATACATAACACTTAGATGTATTGGTTTAAAAAGTTTTTACAAATATTTTTTTTGTTGGCCTGTGTGTTTTTTTTAGGTTACTCTTAATCACATCTGTCCTCTCTACGTACGATTTCAGTTAAAGTGGAAAACAATTAAACAAGACGTCAATTCTCAGCTTCCCCAAATTCAAGAAATCAGAAAGGAAAAAACTTCCTCCTCACCTGTTTAATTCTTTGTATGTTCGATTATGTTGCTCCATGGTCTTCTAACACCTTTGCCTATTCGTATATATTTGACTATAAATAATTTAAAATAATGAAAAAAAATAATACATTCTGAGTTCAAAAACACCAAAAAAAAAGTTCAGACATGACATGTACGAAGCAACACCTGTCACCTCATCATCTTGGATCCGTATATCTTTAACTAAAAATAAATGTGTTAAAAATATATTCATTCTCTCAATCAAAAACCAGAAAAGCATAATAACATAGAAACTATGCACAATATATCGACTTCATCCCCTTTCTTCTTCCCCTAAAACTGCATTGCTCAAAAACTATAGGTTCCATTCTCCCTTTAAGTGCTGTATGCATGCTAGATTTGAAATCGATATATCATTTCGTTCGAGAGTTATCGGGGACTCTGCATCATTAAAATGCAAAAATTTTGAGGTTTCATTTTTTCACGAATGCTCTTGTAGTACATGCACAGTAAAAACAAATTGAAAATCAAACCTTGATATACAGGACCCAAGCTATAACCAACTGGCTAATGTCTCTAATGTCTACTCTACTGGCTAAATCATATCTTATACTCGTGTTATATCTACACCAAGATTTTGTGTTAATTTCGGTGATATTTACTTACTTCGGTACTATTTACACGAAAACACGTAGTTTTGAAGTTAAATCTGTGAAAACTTATGTTTAAATATCGAAAAAAATCTTGATATTATTGCAATAGCAAAAATTGTTTCAAAAGATCCTTGTTGAATTCTTCTAATAGATGCATTAGTATTTTTTTGTTTTTGGTGCCTTAATTTTTGGTATCTAACATTTAGGTTCCTTATTTTACCTTTGAGGAACACTCTAAATATTCTCACGTAAAATTTGTATAGTACGCTAATTGATGCTATTAGTAAAACAATGGCCTAAACAATATTGATTCTTTGAACTTCTAACTTTAACAACCTTTAAGGCAAAGGTGGCAAAAATTACAATGAAGTCAGTAAGGGACACGTGTTTTGTTAATAATACTAATATTGTTACTCTAAAACTTTGTTTTAAGGAAATAAGCTAAAAGATGAAAGTTTGTGGTTTAGATCATCAAATGAAACAGACTTAGAATTCGTCAAAACTAATAAATATGTGATAGAAGTTACTGTTGAAGAAAATTTGTACTTTTCGTTTAATATTACTTATTTTATATAGAATCAAATAAATCCACCAAACTTGTAATAGGTATAGAATAAACATAAAAGGTTTTATATTAACAACGATTATTATGTATTAAGTATCCCATTAAATCTCGAAAAAATTGCAGAATACAGTTCAAAAAGTAGATAAAAGTAAACTTGTTAAAGTGCAACCTATATTATAAAATGATCTTGAACTATGACACCTGGGGAAATTCCTGACGGCGCAAAAATAGTCGTGTCAACAGTGTAACAGTGTAGTACTCTTTCTTAATCGAGTGTCGAAGATAATTAATTATGTTTTATAAGACCGTCGGATCCAAACGATGTGTGTATTCTTTTATTTTTCGGAGAATATTTTATATTTCAAAAAAATATGAAGTTAACTAATTAGTTTTTTTTTTAATTCACGAATATTACCCAGGAAGATCACAGCGATGTTAAATTAATACCCATAATATGTTAAGATGACGTCTTCTTCTTCAGTAAGCGAAATAAAGTTGGCAACATATGAAAAAAATTTGTATCATTAATTTCTGAAGTTTGATAAGGTTATTTGGTAATATCCAAATAAACACACACACATACACAAGCGCGCGCGCACACGCGCACAATTTTCGAAGTAAAGATATTAAAAAAAAAAAACCGGTCAAGTGCAAGTTGAACTTGCACAATTAGTGTTCCGATTGTTTTTAAAATAAAAATTTTTGTTAGGGTGGTATAAAATGATCAGTGACTTCACAAAACACACCCCAAATGAGTTTTCAACAAAGTTTGTTTCCAATCTTTACTGAAAACTGGTGACCTTGAAATTTTGTTTTTTTTTTTTTTCTAACCAGATAAATTATTAAAGGTAATGATAATTTTCGTTCAATCTATACCCCGTGGAGGATATTGCAGGGTTTTTTCAAAATTTTTTGATCAGTACTTTTCGAGATAAGGTAGGGGACAGCGATTTTTCACGATTTTTTAAAAGTAATACGAAGAAAAGTGTGCGCAACAATTACATTTATATATATATATATATATATATATATATATATATATATATATATATATATATATATATATATATATATATATATATATATATATATATATATATATATATATATATATATATATGTTTTACTCGTGTTTTCACAAGCTTTCATTTGACACCACACTCGATGACCTAGTAAAAAAATTTTTTTTTCACTTCCGATTTCACCCCTCAAAACGAATCCCTTAAGTCAAAATTTATGTTACGGTGATATAAAATGATCAGTGACTTCACAAAACACACCCCAAACAAGTTTTCAAAAAAGTTTATTTTCAATCTTTACTGAAAATTGATGACCTTGAAATTTCTGTTTTTTTTATATACCAGATAAATTATTACAGGTAATGCACTCGTGATAATTTTCGTTCAATCTACACCCCGTGGAGAATATTCCAGAATTTTTTCAAAATTTTTTGATAAGTACTTTCCGAGATAAGGCGGGTGGACAGCGATTTTTTTTCGCGATTTTTTAAAAATAATACAAAGAAAAGTGCGCGCAAGTATTACATTATATATATATTTTTTACTCGTGTTTTCACAAGCTTTCATTTGACACCACACTCGATTACCTAGTAAAAAAATTTTTTTTTTCACTTCCGATTTCACCCCCCAAAACTAACCCCTTAAGTCAAAATTTAACTTTGGAAACTACATGGCTCTGATGAGGCCATCAATTCCTATATTACTACCAAATTTCAACTTTCTATGACAAATAGTTTCGGAGAAAATCGGGTGTGACAGACACCGAAGTGATCTTATAAGTGTTCCGTACGGAACATTAAAAAATAGACGTGTTAAAATACTTTCACTAAAGAGAGTAATTTAGGTAGGATAATATAAATCCGTATCAAATTAAATGAGTTCTCTGTTTTGTGCATTTAACGAAGATAAAAACTGTCTTTAAATTGTAACATTTGGATGAATAGTTTAGATTTTACAAGAGTGTTTCTGGACTAGCGCCCACAAACTGATTCTAAACGTAGGGGCTTCTATAATATTGCTGCATAATTTAAATCCACCAAAATTATGCAACCACTCTAGAGTACAAATAAAGGCTCTTAAAAATTATTTGATTGAATGCACAATGCTGTGGAGCTAACCAACCGACTTACTGTTTCAATTTAAACTGCTGGACTTTTCTATAAAGTTGTGTTTCTCGATGACAATTATTAAAGCTCAGGGACAAACATTAAACGTAGGTGGTTTAGACCTTAGCGTTCAATGTTTTTCGCATATCCAGTTATACGTGGGACGCAGGATAAAATGTATACAAATTAAATATTGTTTACAAAAATGTTACATATTATGCCGTCATCGCAAAAAATAATCTATTGATCTGATCAAGTTTGGTGGATATATCAGCCTAATGAAGACAGAAGAAACCTTAAAATATTACCAAATACCAAGTTGCAATACATGTTGCAATTAAAGATTTTACTTTGGACAACTAACAATCTTTTTCGACTAAGAAAATAGGTCCTTTCAATAAACAACATTCAATAATAAATTGTTTATTTGTATAAATAAGCGTACTTCAATAATAAAAGCAACTTTAAGCATTTACGTGGAAAATTTGGAAAAACTTTCAATAAGATCACATTCAAAAAATAAACGGATTCCATAAACAGTATTTAGTGAAGGTAGAAGCAACTCAAAACCAAAATTTATAATCAATTCGAAGTAAACATTTTCTGTAACTTAAAAAAACTTAAAATAGTTTGTTGGAAATCTAGCTCAAAGCATGTACAGGGTGATCCAAATTGGACACTTAAAGGTAAACCCCCAATTTTTATGATAAACTCAATGGTGAAAACCGCATATCGATATCTAGTACCGTTTCAGATATACAGGGTGTTTTTCAAAAATCTGCATTTTGGAAAAATGTTTGTAATTCTCTTCCCATTGAAAATTTTTGATTTCTGTAAAAACATTCTCAAAGCACTTTTTCACGTGGATTTCAACAGTGTAAGTTACATTTTTTTACAACTAATATTTTAATAGTAGTAGTGTTAACGCAAAAATATATTTTTTAAATGGGATATCCTGTATATTTTTCCTTATCCGAATAGAGCTTTAAATTACCATTCTAAAAATATAGCACACTTTATACTTTGCTTAAATCTACTTCAAAATATAAAGGTTTTCAGTTCTTACAACTAATATTTTAATAGTAGTAGTATTAACGCAAAAATATATTTTTTAAATGGGATATCCTGTATATTTTCCTTATCCGAATAGACCTTTAAATTACCATTTTAAAAATATAGCACACTTTACTCTTAGCTTAAATCTACTTCAAAATATTTTCAGTTTTTACGAGAGTTTTAAATGCACATTTTGTAAAGTAGGCTTTGGACGGAGCGGCCATATGGTTTAATTCGTAGTTGTCAAATTTTACTTCAGGATGAGATATTGAACTGTCAAATAAATCACAATGAAGTTTGAAAATTACGAAAAATGGGATATGATAGAGTGTTTCATACAAACAGGAGAAAATTCGGAAGCGGCAAGTAATTTGTACCACGAACGGTATCCAAAGAGGCGTCAACCTTTCAAGGATATATTCGCTCGATTGCGACATAACCTAATTAATAGTGGCCAGTTTGAAAAACATCGACCCAAAAATTATGCATCAAATAGGGATAAGGATTTAGAAGAAATAGTAGTTTTAGGAACTATCGGAAATAATCTCAACACTTCAACCTGACAGTTAAAAGAATCCACTGAACTACCAAGAACTAACGTAAGTCGTACTTTGAAGAAGCACAAATTCAGGCGATATAGGACAAGAAAAGTTCATCACCTTAGAGACGGAGATTTTCAACGGCGTATGGATTTTTGCCAATGGTTTCTGGAGAATTGTAACCATGTTCCGAATTTTTCATTAAATTGCATTTGGACAGACGAAGCTTATGTAAGTAATGTAAGTATTTTTAGCCGTTACAATTCTAATACGTGGGCACAAGAAAATCCTCATTTAGTTGTGGAGCAAAGAAATCAAGGCAGATTTGGATTTAATGTGTGGGCAGGAACTTTAAGAGGCAGGGTCCATTTATTTACGAAGGAACACTCACCTCTCAGAGATATTTAGAAATTTTAAGGCAGCAGATAGAATCTCTTGTTGCTGCTGAACTGCCATTAATGGACCTCAGAAATATATTTTTTCAACACGACAGGGCACCCCCGCATAATAATGCAGTTATTAGTAATTTTTTATCGGCCAATTTCGACAATAACTGGATAGCTAACCAAGGTCCGAACTGCCGGCAAGGTCACCGGATTTAACACCCATGAACTCCTATCTCTGGGGAAGATTGAAAGACCTAATTTTTAAATTGCCGACAAACACCAGGCAAGAGTTAGAAGTCGCAGTGGTACAAAGTTTTGCAGCTCTCACTCTTCTTGAACTAATCAACTCGGTAAAAAGTGTCCAGAAAAGGTGCCGCCTATGTGCAAATGAAACTGATCGACATTTCGAACATCTCTTATAGAAAATTGTTTTGTTTTAGTTTGCTCTACTCAGAATAAATTATTTTATTGTTGTTTTCTTTTATTTTCTACATAGTTTAAAGTACTAGAGCATTTAGTAAATTTCATTGTAGTTATGACTCTTACGAGTTATTTCTGGGATTTTTTTTTTTACGATTTGACTGCTATCGGTAAACAGTTGATATTGCCGCTCCGTCCAAAGCCTACTTCACAAAATGTGCATTTAAAACTCGCGTAAAAAACTGAAAACCTTTATATTTTGAAGTAGATTTAAGCAAAATATAAAGTGTGCTATATTTTTAGAATGGTAATTTAAAGCTCTATTCGGATAAGGAAAAATATGTAGGGTATCCCATTTAAAAAATATATTTTTGCGTTAATAACTATTAAAATATTAGTTGTAAAAAATGTAACTTACACTGTTGAAATCCACGTGAAAAAGTGCTTTGAGAATGTTTTTACAGAAATCAAAAATTTTCAATTAGAAAGGAATTACAAACATTTTTCCAAAATGCAGATTTTTGAAAAACACCCTGTATATTTGAAACGGTACTAGGTGCTGTTTACCCCATTGAGTTTATCATAAAAATTGAGCCTCAGACACCGACATCAGTTTTCGTCAAAATTTATGACCATTATTTAAGTTTGCGAATTATTGTATTCTATTCCGTAAAGAAAATAAGAGAAAACTTAAAAAAACTTAAAAACTTATGAGAAACATTCCTTCTTTTTCTGATAGGCTAATGTAGAAGTTATAATTTTACAAATTCGAGTATAGTATTTAAATATAGGTCAATCTCTTTAAGCCACTTCTGTAGACTCTTTAAGGTCCCTTATTCAAAATTTAGTAAGAAGTACTCTCGTACTGAATTAAACAAATTAAAACTGCAGACCAGCAAACAACCCTTATTTGCCATGACAAAAGGAAGTATTGTATTCCTGAAAAAGTTTCATTCCTAAATTTTTGTATTCCTTGACGTTTCTAGACCGATCGATTTCAAATCTGATACACATATAATACTTCAAGTAGCAAAGTACACATGATTTAAAAGGATATGTTTACAGGGGAAGGAGGATGAAGGAGTGTCTATCAACTCTGATAGCCCGTTGGTGTATGGTAGTGGTAGATATTTTTCATTTTTTTATTTTTTTGTGGCTATGTTGGTTTTTAAATTATTATAAAATTTATAGGTTCTTTTTTTTTATTGTGTGGTTAATGTCTTTTTCTTGAAAGCCATTTTGTACCAAGACTTTTTCAGTGTAGCTGGTCTCAGTTCTGAGGTAGTTAAGTTTATTGCTCTATCTATTAAACCTACAATAACACTGATCTTTTATGCCACTGCATGGCTCGAATGAAAGTTCAAGTATCTTCCTGACCATGTCGGTTTTGTGTATCATTCTGTCAGGATGATAGATTTATTTTACCATGTTTCTCTAATTCTGATGTGCACTGTAGTTTTGTGTGAAAACTACAGTGCACATCAATAGGCTTTGAAAATGCCCAAAAAAACACCCGAAATGCCAACCAAAAAAATAAAATAAAATAAATAATCGTCTTATTACCGAACCTAAATATACACTGTATATACACATGTATATATATATATATATATATATATATATATATATATATATATATATATATATATATATATATATATATAATATTTACATTACAGCTTGTATTTGCCTGGACAGTTGTATTCTTTCTACCCGATAAAGGGAGTGATGTTGCATATATCGTTTTACAATCGTCCTGAAAACTAAAAAAAAACACTTTAAAATCGTGAAAGCGCTATAATAATAGCTAAATTTGATGTTGACAATAGACAGGTAATTGAATTGTGATAATTTCATTTTAATTCTTTTCTGTTCTACAATTTTTATTTTATGATATATCCTTCTAAACAAATCACCTTATAATTACTGATACAACGAAATCTCTAAATCGCTACAAGGGTAGCACCTGTGTGAAAGTTGCAATTAACTTTGGTTCTGAACCGCCGCAGTTTGTCCTCGGTTGATAACAGTCCTAGCCAGTTCACTTCAATAGGACATAATTCTCCATTTAAAAGAGTTTCTGAAAAGGGTAGTATATGTGAGGCATTTTGCCATCCTGAACTAACTATGGTGGGTTCGTCAGCGTTAAAATTTTTGCAAAGGAACTGCTGTCTGGGGTTTGTAACCTTCAATTCTACTCAGTGCCTCACCCTATTACAGAGTTTATTTCAAGACTTTGTTAAATTACACATGTCTATGGAGGTAAATTAAAAAGTGTGCTGTCCTTGATTTTTAGTCCTTTCTCGGCAGATTTTAGATGTAAAACAGAAATAAAGTAGGAGACAATATGATGTCCTGAAGTACACAGACGATGATAGTAAAGGTCTCAGATAAAAATCTCTCAATCACAAATTATAATTTTTTTAATACATTTTATTGTCCTATTATTTAAGTAAACACCCATATGTTTGGTACTAAGGCTTAAATATTTAATCAAATTTAATGTTTAATTAGAGGTAATACAAAATGTATTGTTTCAATGTTAGAAAGACCTCATTTATTAGATTATTTTTATTGCCGAATTTACTACCCGAATCGTAAAAAGTTACCGTCATCACTAAATTGTCTCAAAGTCGTCGTGTAGTATCTTATGTTAAAGTATGTATCACTCCTTCAATGTAAATTATTTCAAAACATTTGTCCAAATCTGCATCGTTTAAAGAATGTTATCAATTCCAGTAGTCAAATTACAAAGAATGCGATCTCTTTATAAGATATATTTTAAAGCAACCGAAATTGTCTTTTTCGTTTTAGTCGG
>CM032449.1:80551328-80738828 GCA_019049505.1 Pachyrhynchus sulphureomaculatus | reverse complement strand
TTTCACTATTCTCGAAAATTAAAATAAATGTAAAAGGATGCTTTTCGAGAACGTGAGGTCTGTCCCACAAAAAGAGCTAAAAATTCATTTACGTCAGTTGTAAATGTACATTGACTTAGGAGGAAAAAGATATTGAATAAAAAAAAGAATGAACAAATTTATTTCATTTAATTTTTATATATATATATATATATATATATATATATATATATATATATATATATATATATATATATATACATATATACATATATTATATATATATATATATATATATATATATATATATATATATATATATATTGAGATGGAGAGTTCACAAGTCTATTTTTAACCACTAATCCAGAGATTTACACAGCCACCGTAAATCCGCCGTTACGTTTTTCCGACCATAAACTGCTTTCGACATAGAGTATTGCGAGATTTGGCACTACAAATATGCTAAATGGGAGGACTGCATGGAATATTTTTGGACTTTCCATTAGTTAGAAGTTTGTTTTCAATCCCACGACCCATTTGACTGCGCTAAGGAGGTTTCCGATGTTATTTTGGCTGGTACGGACACTTACATCCCTTTTTCCAGGAAATGCCCTTTCAACGGCAAGCCTTGATTTAACCAAAAATATAAAGCTTCTAAACATCTAGCCTACCTCCAAAACTAACCCCTTAAGTCAAAATTTAACTTTCAAAACTACACAGCTCTGATGAGTCCAACAATTAATATATTAGTGCCAAATTTCAACTTTCTATGTCAAATAGTTTCGGAGAAAATTGCCTTGATTTAACCAAAAATATAAAGCTTCTAAACATCAAGCCTACCTCCAAAACTAACCCCTTAAGTCAAAATTTAACTTTCAAAACTACACAGCTCTGATGAGTCCAACAATTAATATATTAATGCCAAATTTCAACTTTCTATGTCAAATAGTTTCGGAGAAAATTGGGTGTGACAGACGGACAGATAGACACGTTACGGTTTTACGAATATCAAAATTTCTTAATTATTGGGGTGGAAAACAAAAGTTTCATCTGCAGGTGTAGTCTCACCTTTCGTGTTCAGATACCTTCTAGCAAAACGCACCTTGCACTTGGCGGAAGATGGAATCAGAGCGCTCATTATTAACGTTACTACGTCATAAATCGTAACATCTTTGTTCGTGCCCGGAACAGATGTAAAGAAATTATCGACGAAACCAGGGAAGTGCACACATCAATGAATTAGAAACAAACTTCTCGCTAGCCCCAACAATTCCAGGTCCTTTTGGTCAATCGCTAAGACAGTTAGTCAAAATTTCACCAAATCCGCTATACTACCCCTGACACGGCCAGATAATTCTATTGCCAACACCTGCTAAGAAAGCGAACTTGTTGGCTCCATTCTTTGCTTCACATCTTACTGTCGATTTCCAAGGAAAAACACCACCTACTATGTCCATAGGATGTCCGATATTGTCTTCAGTCAGCGTATTATAAAACGTATTTTAATAAAACTAGACACGAAAAAGCTTCTAGCGCTGACGGAATATCTACAACAGTGCTCAAAAACTGCATGACAGAACTAACACCAGTTTTCTGTAGACTTTTCAACCAATCCGACAGAAAGGGAATATTTCCTTCCTGCTGGAAATACGCCACCGTTCAGCCAATACCCAAAAAAGGCAAGAAGACCTTGCCAAACAACCAGTCGTACTCCTTTCAATAATATCGAAAGTCATGGAAAAGGCTATCAATCAACATCTTCTAAAATATCTTGAAGGATTCAATATTATTAGCGGCCATCAATATGGCTTTGGTAAACATAGATCAACAGGAGATCTACCTTATGTAACACATGTGTGAAACAACGCAACTGAATACTTTGACGAATCTCGAGCGGTTGCTCTTGATATTACCAAAGCATTCGACCGTATTTGGCATGATGGATTGTTGGCTAAGCTACGCTTTCCTGGTATGTCTGAAAGGTTCTGTTTATGGCTCTCATGTTTCCTCAAAGAGCGTTCTTTACGAGTGGCAATCGACGGATTTCTTTCTGACACCTTCCTTATCAACGCCGGTGGGTCCCAGGGCTCCATACTGTCGCCTACTATCTTTTTAATTTACATTAACGATCTGCTGAAAAATACCAGGAATTCAATCTACAGCTTTGCAGATGAATAAGCTTTTCTCTTCATTCACTCTGAACGCTTGTACATCGGCTACTCAGGCGAATATCTGCAGACAGCAGGTAGTCGTTCAAGTTAACAAAGACCTGGAAGAAAATCTGTCCAGTGGTGCATGCTAAAAATACATGTCGCGCTAATACTTCACATCCGTATGAGATTCAGCTTGTTACGCCTCATACAACCCTTTATATATATATATATATATATATATATATATATATATATATATATATATATATATATATATATATATACATATATACGTGTGTATATATATATATATATATATATATATATATATATATGTATATGTATATGTATATATATATATATATATACATATATATATATATACATATATATATATATATATATATATATATATATATATATATATATATATATATATATATTGTGACCTTCGGTACTCGCCCGATTTTTGAGGCGTCATTTTGTACCCTGTGTAAATTGTTGGCACTTTGTGGCGGCTATTTTGTACCGTTTGAAATTTGTTTTTCCCACGCTTGGGCGCAATTTTCTTGCAACCTCTTTTTAATTTCTGATAATGAATTGAGTGAATCCTGATTTTAAAAGAACTAAAGAAATTAAACACACACTAGCTCAGTTTTCCTTGGTAGAGAAATATGGGTAAGAGATAATTGTTATACGTCTTTTTGGAATTATTGTCTATCAGTTGTACAAATTTTGGGCACCATTCATTTTAAAATAGAAAGGATCTAACTTCAGTTAAAAAAATGAAAAAAATACTGAAGTGTTTTACGGGTATTACTAAAAAGAATTACTCTAGTACAACTTTTCTTATCCTGAAAAGAAAAATAGGTATTCAGTGAGACACTAGCTTTAATCAACAAAAAAAGAAAATTTATTCATGATTTAAAATAAAAGTTCCAACCCTTGCAGTTTTAAGGAATACAAAAAAAAGTCTAGCCTAAAAGTAGTTTTTATAAATTAGAGTCCCTAAGTCAGAGATTTTACTTCTAAATCTTGACTACACCGAAATCAAAGAGTCGTGATTTTCACTTCGCGATTTTTCAGTTCAAATTGCTGTTACAACACTTATTTGCGGGGAATATATTTATTGATGTATGTTCTGGTAACTTACGGTTTTCCTACGGGCTTCTAGGCCTTCAATGCAACACAAAACCGATTTCACACTTTTGAGAAGAGCCCCCACTTTAGCTACTCCATTTAGAAAACACACAAAGCCCACTACGGCTTTATGATAAAAAAAACTCGTGCTTAACTTGGCTCTCGTAGATATTGTCGTAAGCCTCTACTGCGGCTCGGTGGAAAATCGCCACTTGGCGGCTCGGTGGAAATTAGCCTGGCTGCGGCTTGATGGTACTAAGCCTCTCGGCGGCTTGATGGTACTAAGCCTGGCGGCTTGATGTTACTACCTGGCGGCGGCTCGGTGTTCTAAGCCTGGCGGCGGCTCGATGGTACTAAGCCAAGATTCGTGTCCTCCGGACCCTTAAATAAGCCGTGGGCACACTGTCTGTAACATGGCGACGCCGGAACCAAAACTCCGGATACAAACATTTGACCAATCCCGGCGTATCGATAGATTCGGTCGCAAACCCGCACAGCACACTATATAACGAGCGGCTAAGAATTTCTGATTAATATACCGCTCGATACAAAAATGAAAAGAAGTACATTATTAAGAGAAAAATCAGTAAACATTATATGGTCTTAAAATCTAGGAAAAAATGAATGTTACATTACCCCCTTCCAAAAAGAAATAGACTACACTAGTCTATTAAACTAAGGCTACTTATGAAAAGGTACAAAGTGGTACACTATCACTTAATACTAAGGTCAGAACTTAAAACAAAATTACAAACTTCGGACCTTACTACTAGACTTATTCAATCAAGCACTAATATTAAGTACAATGAAAACCAAATGAAAATCTTTGCATGTACACAAGAATCTTATAACTAGACTTAACTTAATTAAGCACTAAGGTTAAGTACATCAAAAAGTAAATAAAAATCCTTGCATGAACATAAGAAATACCTGTTCAAAGTAACAATCGCGGTCTTCTTATATAAAAGAATCAGCTCTGTTATTGTTACCAAAAACAAAAAAAATATAACTTTGTCTAGACTCTTGTCTAAATCAAAAAAATGAACTGAAACAAAGTATGAACACCTCCCTTAAAATATTTTAAGGATTGTCTGAAAATTTTCTATTTTAGCAAAAGAAATTTATAAAAATTCTTAAATAAAGAAAAACAAAAAAATAAGTGATTCTAGTGCAAACACTAACACTAAAAGGATAAAGTCTTGTAAGACCATTTAGCACAAGGCTAAGAAACATCTGGATAAATATCCAGACAAACGCTCGGGAAAAATCGCTATCAATGCTCTAGCTCATCGCTAAGAGAACATTCCAAATCCAGTATCACTACTAGTCGCATCAGAAAATAATCGCACTCTATCGCGCAATGTCGACGTCCTAAGACATCTAGACATGCTAAAATCGCCAGGGAAAACGCTCTGGTTGATCGCCAGATAATCGCACTCTATAACGCAATGTCGACGTCCTAAGACATCCAGACATGCTAAAATCGCTAGGGAAAACGCTCTGGTTGATCGCCAGAAAACACGTCAGTTCATCGCCAACAAAAACACTCTGGTATATCGCCAGAAAAAAACTCGGCTCCTCGCCAAGAAAACATTCTGGTATATCACCAGAAAAAACCTCGGCTCCTCGCCAAGAAAACACTCTGGTATATCGCCAGAAAAAACCTCGGCTCCTCGCCAGGAAAATACTCTGGTATATCGCCAGAAAAAACCTCGGCTCCTCGCCAAGAAAACACTCTGTAAATAGTCCTCGACTACACAAAGTCTGCGTTCTAAAAGAACAATTTCGCCATTAACATAGTGAGCAGCTATAAAAGCTAACAATATCACTATAGGCACAGTGAATAGCTACAAAAGCTAAAATTCACTCTAAAAACACAGTGAATAGCTATAAAAGCTAAAATTCACCAAACTGAATGATCCTGCTTCAAAAAGCAATGTTCACAAAGAACAGAATGATTAGTCCACGCGCAACTAACATTCAAGGAAACATTCCTAGCATAACTATGTGAGACAGCTAGTCTCTAAATAGGACCTCCCTAAAGTCATAATCCTATATATAGGAGTCCTTATACAAAACGACTCAAAATCACACATTTTGAGCACATGCCCTCAGGCAACCAACATACACTGAAATATATACAGAAATATATACAGAAATATATACAGGAGTTCAAATCCCAAACTCTTGGTTATGATAACTCCATACTGAGCTTGGTGAAAGCTCTTAGCAAAAGCTAATCAAATCTTCGGCACATCGCACCAAAGTGACAAATCTGCCTAGAAACATGAGCCCGAAAAAACGCCCTCCGTCATCCTTCAGGGTGGCTACACAGAGATATAAAATTTAACCAGCATTGCGCTTCTCCAAGTTGCATGAAGAACCCTCGTGTACTGATCTCGCCCTAGAACAACAACGAAAAACATTCAATCCATCCCACATAACAGGAGACAAACACCTCACCACGATATACTGAAAGGTGGAGACAATAAAATACGGAAATGGTGACCCTGGTGTCCACCAACGAAAGGGAGTAGATTATAGCATCCACTAAACTAAAACGGTGTCTACCACACCACCATAAGTCAAAAAAAAATTTAATCAATAGGGTGTTCCGAAACACGCTACTGCCAACGGCCTGTCACCACTAATAGGCTAATTGGAGCTGAGGTCGACTACAGTAGCTAGGCTCTCCTTTGGCTCAAATAGAAATAACCATTGAGTAACAAAACCTCTAAAAGTCCCAAAGGTCAAACGTTCACCCTCCATAGACTACCCTTCCAATCAGTCTGTTCCTCAAGAAGACTAACTTCCTGCCAAACGTCGTAACGGCATCTGTTAGCACCCGGTGCATCACAGCCTGTAAAAAAATAACTTATGGGATACAACCTAAAAGGTTTACAAGGTTGACTTAACCAAGCTTCTAACGGAAATTTCCAAACTACGAAAATGAGCTTAAAAAGCTACATGAAGCAAAAATTTCTCAATTTTCCGGTGGCAACGCAACAAAACTTTTGAAAACGACAAGAGCTTTTCCAGCTTAATCAGAAACAAGAAGAAAACATCGTTGACAGCTAAAATATTCGATCATGGTGTTAATCGTCTCTCTAGACAATAGCCTCTAGAAGAAACTGCTACAGGTATCAGGCATAACCGTTTTCTGTCAGCCCAAACTTCTAGATTACCTCTTGGAAATCTAAAAATTCGGTTAGGAATCGTCCTTCACTGCGCTTAGCCACTCTTGACAAGGTTCTCATCTCGGTATCAGATTTTGATCCTTTCTTTGTGAAACGCCTGTCTTACTCTGCTCTCATCTCCTGTAAATGATCAGCCTTTAGTTCTCCTGCAGGACTTCAATTTCCTATCAATCTGATAGTATACCGAACAAAAAAAAAACTCAATATACGCCTATGAGTCTATGCAAAAAAAAATTTTAAAAAATTAGTGACTCAAAGGTAACGTTTAAACGGCCCTGAAAAGAATAGAGTATACCCTCAGTTTGTCAATTCAGAAGAAGAACTAAATCAAAATAATCCAAGTCTTAGACTCACTGGATAAACCAAAATCAATTTACTCTTAATTGCACCCAACTTATACCACTAAGGTAATAGAAATCCACCCACTCGGGTAACAAACTTTGAAATTGCTCATAAAAATTTTGACTCTACATCACACTACACGAGCTACATCTTGCGCTTGTCCTAACTCAAGATCCCCTTGGATTGCCTCTAATCAAAATTTCGCTTCCAAGTGTCAAGAACTGGATATTATTTGGGGTCATAAGCAAATCAAATCCCGCGACCACCGACATACCAGTCTTATGATATATCCTGAGTGTGACTCCTTCGCAAGCTCGCTAAAACTGAGTGGATGCTAAACATCAACCACAATCAACCTAAGTTTGGGATATGGCCAATACCCAAAACCTTAGCATTAAACAATAAAAGTAAGCTATTCTCTGCTCAACTTTTATAACAGTCAAAAAAAACGAGGTCGTCACCTCTACAGAGTACCATCAAAAAAATAAAGTAAAGCAATTAAGATAATGTAAATATAAATTATTCTTCTTCTGACAAACTTTCACTAGGGCTAGGTCCATTGAATGGTTTTAAGTCTTTAATATGCCATCGTCCTACTTTAGTCCCATCTAAATTAACTAAACCATAAACTAAATCTGAAATCTTTTCTCTTATCACGCAATGCACATACTTAGGTACCAACTTAGATGTGAATTTATCGGTTGCACTGGAAAGAATTTTATTTTTTCGCCAAACGTGATCACCTATATTAAAGGCAAAATCCCTTTTTCTAAGGTTATAAGACTTACTGTTCCGTTCATAAGCCTTATGTATCCTACTACGCACGTCGGTGAAATTAAAATTTACTAAAATTCCGAATTTTTGTGCAAAATCACATCCTAAAACCAAAGTATGTGATAGAGAAGGTACTACTAGAGCAGAGATTACTAAACAATGACTATTGTAGACTAGCGGCAACTCAACCGTACCTAAAACTTTTAGACGGCTGCCATCTGCAGTGGTAACACTTCTATCTTCGACATGGCATATTTTTATACTTAAACGACTTAAAATTTTAATACCATTCTGACCTACGGAGGTATTTGCACGAGAGTCAAATAAAGCCGAGAAATGGACACTTAATAGATTTATCTTTATATGCGGTCTATTATCTAAATATTTATGCACGAATAAAGGAGATATGTGACCATTTGGAGAAGCAGGAGTTTTAACTTGAGAAGGAGGATTTTTATTAGACTTAAAAAAAATCAGAAACTTTTGTAACTATTTAGTCCAATCTGATCTATTGGATTATTTCTTTACTTAAGATCGTCGTTGGAATCTTTCTTTTATCCGCGACCGGACGTTCTGAGAAAATACGACGGATTTTCATTTCATAGTCTAACTCATATTCCAGTAGGTGATTGACTTTAAAATTGAAAGCTTCCATGATAAATGTATAAAATTTAAAAAAATTGTTTAAAGAGTCGTGAAAATATTTCTCCTGTGCTCCCAATAGTCAAAATAAAAAATATGTAAAGGCACTTAAAATATGTAAACTTCTTTACCAAACATTTAAAAAAACTTCAACAATTTCAAAAAAATTTCTAAGTATTGCCTTGTATTAAAATTCTTTTACCAAATATGTTAAGAATTTTCAACAAAAAAAATCTCCAACTATCGTTTCATATCAGCAAAGTATTTTTAATATTCATGCAAAACATCGGTGAGAAAAAAGTACAGTTTTTTCTTCGGTTTACCGCAAAATAAATCTAACACTGCAAAAATTAAAGTAAACCAGCACATCTGCTAATCTGAACTATAAAAGTAGCTTTTAAGAAAAAAGTAGGAATCTCTTATCTTAGAGTCGATTAACAAAATTCAAATATCTATACCACCATCAGATAAATTGAAATAAATAATTCTACAAATTTCCTGCTTTTGTCTTATTGCTATAGTGTAGCTTCGTTTAATTAAATATTATGAAATAAAAATATCTGAAAAGTTAGAGCTTTTACTTTGTTCGAAAGCTAGTACACTGAACCCTTTAAAAAAATAAAATTCCAAAAGCCCCACGTTGGGCGCCATTTTGTGACCTTCGGTACTCGCCCGATTTTTGAGGCGTCATTTTGTACCCTGTGTAAATTGTTTGCACTTTGTGGCGGCTATTTTGTACCGTTTGAAATTTGTTTTTCCCACGCTTGGGCGCAATTTTCTTGCAACCTCTTTTTAATTTCTGATAATGAATTGAGTGAATCCTGATTTTAAAAGAACTAAATTAAACACACACTAGCTCAGTTTTCCTTGGTAGAGAAATATGGGTAAGAGATAATTGTTATACGTCTTTTTGGAATTATTTTCTATCAGTTGTACAAATTTTGGGCACCATTCATTTTAAAATAGAAAGGATCTAACTTCAGTTAAAAAAAATGAAAAAATACTGAAGTGTTTTACGGGTATTACTAAAAAGAATTACTCTAGTACAACTTTTCTTATCCTGAAAAGAAAAATAGGTATTCAGTGAGACACTAGCTTTAATCAACAAAAAAAGAAAATTTATTCATGATTTAAAATAAAAGTTCCAACCCTTGCAGTTTTAAGGAATACAAAAAAAGTCTAGCCTAAAAGTAGTTTTTATAAATTAGAGTCCCTAAGTCAGAGATTTTACTTCTAAATCTTGACTACACCCGAAATCGAAGAGTCGTGATTTTCACTTCGCGATTTTTCAGTTCAAATTGCTGTTACAACACTTATTTGCGGGGAATATATTTATTGATGTATGTTCTGGTAACTTACGGTTTTCCTACGGGCTTCTAGGCCTTCAATGCAACACAAAACCGATTTCACACTTTTGAGAAGAGCCCACTTTAGCTACTCCATTTAGAAAACACACAAAGCCCACTACGGCTTTATGATAAAAAAAACTCGTGCTTAACTTGGCTCTCGTAGATATTGTCGTAAGCCTCTACTGCGGCTCGGTGGAAAATCGCCACTTGGCGGCTCGGTGGAAATTAGCCTGGCTGCGGCTTGATGGTACTAAGCCTCTCGGCGGCTTGATGGTACTAAGCCTGGCGGCTTGATGTTACTGCCTGGCGGCGGCTCGGTGTTCTAAGCCTGGCGGCGGCTCGATGGTACTAAGCCAAGATTCGTGTCCTCCGGACCCTTAAATAAGCCGTGGGCACGCTGTCTGTAATATGGCGACGCCGGAACCAAAACTCCGGATACAAACATTTGACCAATCCCGGCGTATCGATAGATTCGGTCGCAAACCCGCACAGCACACTATATAACGAGCGGCTAAGAATTTCTGATTAATATACCGCTCGATACAAAAATGAAAAGAAGTACATTATTAAGAGAAAAATCAGTAACATTATATGGTCTTAAAATCTAGGAAAAAATGAATGTTACAATATATATATATATATATATATATATATATATATATATATATATATATATATATATATATATATATATATATATATATATATATATATATATGTATATATATATATATATATATATATATATATATATATATATATATATATATATATATGGGACGTTCGCGTCAAGCCACCCCAATACCCAAAAATAAAATTGACGAAAAAAAAATTCAAAGATATCAATTTTTTCGTTGAAACGTAAGCTCTCAAATGCAACTTGGCCCTTTTGAAAAAAAGAAGATGGCGGCTAGAAACGAAAAAATCATGATTTCTAAGCGGAGTTAACTGAACTTCAAAACTGAGACAAAATGCAATATTGATGTAATAGTTAAATTAACCAACGTAATTTTAAGCTATATCAACATGGCGGATCCAAAATGGCGCCTAAAACCGAAAATTAGACGAAAATTGAGCAATTATGGAGATTTCGCGTTGAGATAGCACTTTTTCTGACCGGAGTAATTTTCGGTTTTTGGCGCCATATTGGATCCGCCATACTGGTATTACATAAAATTATGTTGGTTATTCTAATTATTACATCAATATTGCACTTTATCTCAGTTTTGAAATTCAGTTAACTCCTCTCAGAAATCATGATTTGTTTGTTTCTAGCCGCTATATTGAGCCGCCATCTTGTTTTTTTCAAAAAGGCCATTTGAAAGCTTACGTTTCGATGAAGAAATTGACATCCTTGAAATTTTTTTTCGTTAATTCCATTTTTGGGGTGGCCCCGTTGACGCCAAACGTCCCATATATATGTGTATACAGTAATACCCCGCTTTACGCGAGGGATACGTTCCGAAAAAAAAATCGCGTTAACTGAAATTCGCGTATATCGAGGTTTATGATTAAACATAGTCAAAATTTAATACAAAAAAAATACAAATCATTTTAATCAATCACTTTAATTCTAAGAACACTTTATGCAATACATACTCTTATTTTTTACGGAAAAATACATCTATTGTCTTTTGGGTAACGTTTTGTTTACGTTCTTGTAAAATACGTTCATAACACCCAACACTGTTTTTAATTGTTTGACACACGGTCAAGACACGGTCATCATTATTGTCTATACTCTGCAATATGTCCAAACCTGAATAAATTTTTGAAAGTGCATTTTGTATTTCGCGTTATAGTGAAAACCGCGCGTAACGGGGTCGCGCTAAGCGGGGTATTACTGTATATATATATATATATATATATATATATATATATATATATATATATATATATATATATATATATATATATATATAATGAACTTTCCAACACTAATGGATTATCGGTTACATCTGTAAATGCGAACACAAATATTCAAAAAAAAAATTGAATTATAAATACCTATTCCATTATTATGAAAAGAAGAACCCATAATAAAACAGGATACTGCAAGTCAGCGTGTCGTAAATTTATTTATCTCAAATGTCATCTAATATTATCACATCATTAGTCTAAATAGTTATAATTAATTAAAAGAAATGTGTCCGTTTCTTATAAACTTGGCAATAAAAATGATTTCCTTGAAACGAAATCGGCTGTGATATGTAAACATTAACTTTAGCAAGTACCCCATATATTACACTACTTTTAAAATAACATAAACAAATTCGGCCACCAAACATTTAGATGTTATATCTGTGCAATATTTTTATGATTCCGCCTTTATTTTCAATCACTTTTATTTAAAGTAAAAAAGACCATTGCATGTGTAACTATTTAGAATAATACAAAGAAATATCAAAAATGTAGTTTAGACAACTGAATTAGAATGTAATTGTTGATAAAGTTTAATTTTTAAAAATCAGAGCTGACTGCTCGACGTGACTTGATATCTATTTGACGTACGAAATAAACGGCCGCGATATCATAATTTTATTCTAAAACGGATCTTACAGTTCCAAGACATTTTTCTACATAGAAATACTAAATAAAACACAACTGCAATCGGCAAAACACGACAATTCCTATATACAATAAACTTATAAGGTCAACGCGGCACGAATACAATGAAAATTTTCAATTTTATTACGTACATATCTGTATATGTTTCTTTCATGTTTATGTTCAACACATTTAAACAGCTGAACGGATTTTTAGTACATTTAGCAGAAAACACCACTCGACCCTGTAATAACATAAAGGCCACATTTCCTCTATACGAGCTGGTTCAGAAGTTGTCATGAATTATAATTAACTATAAATATTTTTAAAATGGGCTACCTTATGTATGTATATTACATTATCATTTTTTCCCTCTACTTAGAATTCTAAAAATACTAAAATATCTATACAGACAGTAATAGTCTAGTAATAATTAATGTCGTCTTTTCATGTATCCTTTGAAACTATGTATGTCTGTGGCAGATAAAGAAAAATTAATCTATATTATAAATGCCCTTATTTTCGACTACTTCTATCCATTCCTTTTTCAGAGGTTCCTATGATTTTCGGTAAATACCTTTCAAATAACGTCCCCCAGAGGCCTATATGCGTGATATAATTTGTCAACTCATAATTACCCTAGCGGCCAGAGTCACTACCCTTGATAAATAATTAGTCCGATACTTTTTCACACAGTTCTACAATTTTTGATAAATACGTTTAAAATAACATCCTCTGAAGGCCTATACGGGGGCGGCCATAGCGTTGTGGTTAAAGGGTTTGCTTTCTACGCCAGCGACTCTAGTTCGTATCTCACGCAAGGGAAATAATTATAAAAAATAATAGTAAAATAAAATAAAATCAAATTTACAAAGTGACGGTGGAGGTAGTATCATGCCTAGTAAAGCCCTCTCACTTTGGCCGTTCGGAACCGGCATTAAACTGTAGGTTCCCTTTGTCTGTGGAAACACTTAAAAAGGCACCAACCACAGGCAAAGGCGAGAGGGTCGCTTACCATCCTTAATGATCGTAACTCTGACAATTTTTCATAGATTTATATATTTTTTGATAAATACGTTTAAAATAACATCTCCTAAAGGTATACAGTCAGTCCAAAAAGTCTCCATACACCACCTGCTTTCTATACTATTTTTCTGTTATGTTTAACTAATTAATTGGAACTATGAGAAAACCTGTTTAAATTAATATTTGAAACTTAACCAACGAGGATTAGTATCAAAAACAACTACGGAACATTTTATTTAGAAGTTACATCATTGTTATAAAAATGTAAACAAAATTAATGTCAAAAAAAGTCTCCATACACTCAAGAACTGCATTGAATAAAACACGTTATAATCAGCCGCATTTTATCAAGCTATCTATTGCTCGCTAAACTGAAAACAAATGAATAATTTTCGGCCATACTTTATAATCTGTAACTTGCTGCTAATAATTTTGTAGTGGGATTCGAAATAGCATTAAAAATAAGCGAGAGAAATTGTGAAATTCCATTTCAAGTTCGAAAGATCATAATTGATTTGTGGAAAGATGGAAAATCGTACAGAAATATAGGAAACATTATCAAAAAGTCATATGCTACTGTTCAGTACTTTGTAAACCAGTATAAATCAACGGGTTCCTATAAAATTCGACCACGCTCCGGTCGTCCCAAGAAACTGACTCCACGTAAAGAGGCCAGTATTGTTAGACAAATAATTATAGATCCCAAGAAAAGTGCGCCAAAATTAAAAGAAGAAATACGGGCGCTATTTTCGAAAAATATTTGTTCACAAACAGTGAGAAATTGTTTACACGGGGCAGGCTATAAGAGGTGTGCAGCCAGGAAGAAGCCGTTAATTTCAGAAACTAATCGCAAAAAGCGGTTAGCTTTTGCTAGGGAATATGTTACTAAACCCTCCTGAATTTTGGGAATCCGTAATCTTTAGTGATGAAACTAAAATTAACCTTTTTAGGTGAACCTGAACTAAAAATTGGAAAAAGAAGAATACCGCATTCGATATTAAAAACATTTGTTCGATGGTGAGATAAAGGGGTGGCAGTGTTCTGCTTTGGGGATGCATGTCCGCTGGAGGGGACGGAAATTTACATTTTATTAATGGTACCATGGATCAGCATGTTTATCTGAACATTTTGAGAGACAATTTAAGAGAAAGTGGCCAAAACCTAGCACTCGAAAAAAGATACATTTTCCAACAGGACAATGAGCCGAAACATATCGCAAACTTAGTGTGAGAATGGATGATCCATAATGTGCGACAGCAGCTTCATACACCTCCGCAATCACCCGACGTTAACCCCATCGAACATTTAGGGGAGGAACTTAAACGGTGCGTTCGCAAACATAATGTTTCAAATAGAGAAGCATTAAAAAACAGAATATTGAACGAATGGGAGAACATCCCAGCAGAAGTTACTAGAAAGCTGGTTGCAAGCATGACAAAATGGTTACAGGAGATTATCAAGGCCAACTCTTTCTACAAAATATTAGTTTAAACGAAGTTGTTATTTTCCGTTAAACTCCGTCAAACTATTATTGTGTATTAAGTGTATGGAGACTTTTTTGACATTAATTTTGTTTACATTGTTATAGTAATGATGTAACTTCTAAATAAAATGTTCCGTAGTTGTTTTTAATACTAATCCTCGTTGGTTAAGTTCCAAATATTAATTTAAATATGTTTTCTCATAGTTCGAATTAATTAGTTAAACATAACAGAAAAATGGTATACAAAGCAGGTGGTGTATGGAGATTTTGGACTGACTGTATATGCGTGAAACAATTTGTTCCTCATTAACTTCCACAGCGGCCAAAGTTACTTCACCTGAAAATAATAAATTGTAAAACCATAACATATGTATATCTCTAGCATTTTTAGCAAATATGTTCCAAATTTCATCTCTTAAGAGCCCATAGACGTAAAATAATTTATAGTCTAAAAAAAAAAAAGAAATCATAAAACTTTTGCACAGAAGTCTGAAGTTTTTGGCAAATATGATGAAAATAACATCTAACACAACCAAAAATATGAATAATGGTGACCCTGGCCACTGGAGTAGGTAGGTTATACAAATCTGTCAAAAAGGGTAAGACTTTCGATTTTTTTTTCAAGAATGGTGGCTCGTTTTGGTAACCGGGGGCATATGGGTCTTTAGGGGATGTTATTTTATACACATTTTACAAAAATTATAGGAATCTGTGAAAACTACCGACTACTATTATCAAGGGCAGTGACCTTTTCTGATGGAGTAGTTATTGGGTGACCAATTTTTTTCAGGCCTATAGGTTTTTAGAGGATATTATTTTAAACAAATTTACCAAAAATTACAGAAATCTTTGAAAAAAATATCAGAATTGCGATTATTCTTTATTAAGGGTAACAAACCTAGCTGCTGGGATAATTATAGGGTGGCGATTTGTCTCACGCATATGAGTATTTAAGAGATCTTATTTTGAACATATTGAACTCACTTTCCGAACTTCTGAAACTTTCCAACCGATAGTAACTAGTACAACGTTATAGCAAGGTCTTGTAAGGTTGATTTCGTGTTTTGAACCAAAAGCGTGTTTAGGAGATTTAAATCAAAAATACGACCATGCTTCCAACAAAAAGTTTTCCTCACTAAACTATCATTAACATTTTCAATTGTCAACAGCATCTAATATGCACTTCATTTTTAGGCACCAAACCTGTTTCTCTAACCTTTGCCCTTTCTGTACTTGTAAAATATTTTTAGGTTGTTTTATTTAGATTATTACGTTCAAAAACACATGATACAAAAACGACGCTAAATATTACTAGACCAAAAAAAAAGTTTGGGTCTACATCTCATCATCATCATCTGTCATGTAGTCCATCGTCGGACATAAGCCTCCTCCCTTCGGTTTTCGGCCTTGTTTATCCAGTTGTATCCCACAAGTCTTTTGGTGTCGTCAAACCAACGGGTTTGCAGGCGTCCTCTTTTCAGGGCCTCCAGTGGATTACCTTATGGGTCCATCGATTATCAGAGAGTCTTGTGATATGACTCGCCCATCTCCACTACAACCTGTTTACCCTCTCAGCTACATCAGTTATCTTGGACCTTCCTCGAATTTCTTCATTAGTCAGCCTATCCCTCAACGATATTCCCAATATCCTTCTTTCCATCGCTCTTTGAGCTACTTTTAGGCGATTTATAATGTCTTGATTCAAAGCCCACGTTTCCGTTCCGTATGTCAATACTGGCAACACGCATTGATCAAATGTGTTCGTTTTTAATATATTTGGGATATTGGATAGGAAGATGCCAAATGCCGACCAAGCCAATAATATTCTCCTTGATAGACCGCTTTCAAGTTTTCCTTGGATATTACTATTTTTTTGTCCAAGATATACGTATGAATCTGTTCTTGTGATTTTCGCGTTTTCAATGGTCAGTTCTACTTCGTTATTGCAGTCATCATTTGTCATCAACATAGTTTTGGCGATGTTTATCTTCAAACCAATCTCTCTGGACTGGTTGTTAAGTTCGTTCAGCATTTCTTCCCATTCTTCTTTGTTGTTAGATATAAACACAATATCATGCGCGAATCGAAAATGATTGAGTTGCTCTCCTACTATATTTATACCCTTACTTGTCCATGGACAGACTTCTTTTCATTTCTATTTTATTGGTGTTTTCTTTTAATACTATCTGAAATGTTGCATTTTTATATATATATTTTGAGAATCTGCGAATCTCTGCTGTCAATTCTACAGTTACTTAGACTATTTAATGTTGCCCAGATTTCAAAGGAGTCAAATGCTTTCTAATAATCCACAAAGGCCTCCCAAATCTCGTTTGACTTTTCTATTAAGGTTTATAATACTTGAAGGAGGTCCGGGTCCTTTTCTAAATCCGGCTGGTTCTCTAGGTTGGTAAGCGTCTAATTTCTTTGTGAGTCTCGCAGTTATTATTTTCATAACTAACTTGTACATTACGGATAGTAGGTTGATTGGTATATAGTTGGTTAATTTAGACTTATCTCCTTTTTTGAAGAGCAAGACCACTACAGCATTATCCTAGCCTCAAGGTAAATCGCACATACCGGAACACTTATTATACAATATAACGTATTTGGTGATGTTGGGAATATCTTCGGATCCTTCATTCATTACTCGTATTCGAACTGACTGCTTTTGTCTGGTGGTGGTACAACTTTACTCTCATAAAAATCCTTGTAGAATCTCTCCATATTCATTCGTAGTTCATTCGTTTGAGTTATTATTTAGTTGTACTCATCTACTAATTTTGTTATTTGTAGTTTTCCTTCATTTAATGATCTTTGTAAAAGTTTTATACCCTTCTTGTTCTCCAGAGTTTCTTCAATTTTCTCATCGTTATAGTTTCTTACATCTCTTCTAATATATTTCCTTATATCGTTATTCAAAGTTTTTAACTTATTTTCACATGCCACCGTGTTTTGTTTCATGGATTTTCGTTTTTGTATTAGTTTGACCGTTTCTTTGGAGTGCTTTTCCTCTTTGATATTTCTCGTAAGAGCTACTTCCTTCGCAGATTCTACTATACGGTGAACGATTTTTCTATTAATTTCGTTGAGGAATGAAGTATCCTCTTTGATTTCATGTTCTTCAAGTTTATGTATATACTCATTTTTCTTGTGTTTACGTTGTGTTCTATCTATCATTTTCATCTTTGATTCATCATTTTTCTTCGTTCCATCCTTGTGTTAAAATTTATTTTTGCCCGAACCATTCGGTGAACACTTCCCATTTTGACTCTATTGCTAACCAGTGTATCTAATATTATGTTCTTCTTGTTAGATATTATATAATCGATCTCGTTAGCGGTTATTCCGTTTGGGCTTTTTCATGTCCACCTTCTTCCTTCTTTTTTTCTTAAAATATGTGTTCATAATATGGAGGTTATTTTCGTTAACGTAGTTTATTAACAGTTGTCCTCTAGCATTCCTCACTCCTGATTCGTAAGGGCCTACGCAATGTTCATTTACCTCCTGCTTTACGTCGACTTTAGCATTCAGGTCTTCCAATTATTAGTGTATAATATGCTGAACTAGATTTAAGGGCAGTATTTATTTCTTCATAAAATTCCTCAATTTCCTCCTCTTCTGTTTACATTTCATAGTTACATATTGACGTAAGAATATTTATTCATTTTTTGTCGGAATGGTAAAAGAATTTAAAACACACCGTGCTAATATGTTATTATTGACACGCGATTAAAACCTTACATTGCGTGAGAGTCAAGTGGCGGGCACCTACTAGTGAGAAATAAATAGAGAAATCATAAGCATGTTTTACTAAAAGTTTACCAATACAACATTGAAAATAATTTACAATATAAAAAATCCTCGCAACTACGATGCCATTATATCGTGACCTGGAAGGATATTTTAACCGTTTTTTTGTTAGATTTTATAGCTCTACAAATTGTTACCTTTAATTCGTAACCGTGTTCCTATTTCTCTAATACCTGGACAAATATTATTATAAAATTTATCAATAATAAGCATTAATTTTTTGGTCTACACTATGACAAATGTCGACTCGGTGTATTACTCGATTAGCTTGACTGGTATTATTTACATTAGTATAGGTATTTGCACCAGTGGTCGACCACCACCCAATAGTCAACCACTTATGTTTTAATTCTGCTGGAAAAAGTTTTTATCGCATAATCCGTGACGACGTCTTATTCAAGTGATAGTTGAACTTCCCAACTTTAATTCAGAATCAGTTCCAGGACCCTTATCGACGACGGATCGAGAATAGAAATTTAAAGAGAGATTGGGCCGGTCGAGAAGAGACCGCAAAGCTACTTTTTTTGGTACTTGTGGCGTAAAGTCGACGCGCTTGGAACGTTCAATGAAACAGCCTGTGAACTATTGTTTTACCCGAAATAAATGTGTTCAAGGCAAGACGCAAGCACAGAAAATGTTAATAGAACTCGGAATTTTGTCAGTTCTTCGAGAGCTGCGTGTTTTGTGAGCGGTCGACTACTGGACGTCTGGTGTTTTCTTTTTTTTTCCAGTAGTCGACCATCATAAAATTATGGATTTCGAGGAAAAACCCACCTAAACCAATTGAGATTTTATGTATGGCAAATTTATTGTCTTATGGTTGCTGACCATAAAGCAATAACTTAATGGGTTTTTCAGTTTTTTCCACTAATCCCAAGTGCGCGAGGTGCAGCCCACTTGGGACGCTAGATGTACTGAGCGTCCCATGTGCATTTTTTACCTGAAAAAAAAAGAGGATAAAAAAAAAATAGGAAAAGCAGTTTTCCGCCGATGCATCTTATTTAACCCTATGCAACTGACGTACAGTAATTTTAACAATTCAATTGACGTGATAGACTAGTGGACACCTTTTTGATGTTGAATATTTTTGGTAATTGTTTACTAAATATCTATTGTGTTTATCTGATACGCAGCAATACATAATAGATAACGTATATAAAGATATATATTTGAGATAAAAGTCAATTATACAAAATTATGCTCTTTTTTAAACTTGGTATATTTTGAACATCAAAAATTAAAGTATTTTCTTAGGTATGAAAAAAGAACATAAACATATCATAACCTTTAAGAATTTTGTTTTTTAAATTAAAATAACACTTATTACTTAACATATATTTTAAATTTGAGCAATATCCTATGATAAGATCAAAAGTTACAAAGCCTTAAAATATTACAAAGGGGCTTGGAACATTGCAAGCAAATTAGCACATGTAATTTGTTTGTGGCTTTAGTTTAGTAGGACAAACATGGGACAGTTTTCTTCCACTTGTTGCCACAGAGCGGGTTTTTGGACGTGGAGGAGGCATATATTTTCCCAAAACTAGGCTGATGGTCAGGCGCAATTCTCTTGGCAACCTTTCGTTGTATGCGCGTGTCTGCATGTGGTCTAACACCAATTATCTTACGATATTTAGCAAAAATGTCCCTCTTCTCATTTTTAAATCACTATTTGCACACACCTGGTACAATACGAAACAATTGATGCCTGTCATGTCCAGTATTCTATAAAAAATTGCCATTGGCCGTCGGCCAGTTTTGCGGCTACACGAATATACTGAGCATTTTTATCGATCGCGTCAACACCTCCTTTGGTTGGAACATAAGACAACAAAGTAAAGTCCTTGGTAAAACCGTACAACGAACTCTCAACTACTCTGTCCTTGTTTGGTAAGAAGCATGGAGGAATCTCAGCTTTATTCTTCTTCAGTGTGCCCAAATAAGTCAGCTTCTTCTTGAGCTAAACTTTTATAAGCACCCCGCGCGACCGCTTGCGTCTCATTGACGGACGCTGGAAGGAAATGTACTTTTATATTTTTGAAAGTATTTTTAATGTCGTTATTGTACCGACTAGATTTAAACGCGAAATGCTTTAATTCACGGCTAAGATTATTTTAACATAAAATGTAAAGGTCACTTATGAAAAATAAAAAAGGTAAAAATTAGCTTTTTTTTAATGGCATGGTAAAAAGTTTATTCGATAACAAAATTCATGTTGAGAAAAGTAACATGCTGTTCTTATTTTCCGGAAAAATCGAAAAAAAAACACCCCACTACCTCATTTAGAGTTTTGATTTCAATTATTCAGCAAGTGGTCTACTACCGGGGCATAGACATGTCGACTACTGGAATACAGTGGTCGGCAACTGGTGCTGTTACGTCCGTACATTATTTGTTTATTGATTCGGCAGAAAAACAATTATACAATTTTTTTAAAAGGCACTAATGTAAAGGGAAGGGTTGAAATTCGATATATTGCTACATAAAGGGTCCGAATACTATGACGGATTTCATTAAAGCTAAGATTAACGTAACCTCAACGTTAACCGGTCCACTACTAGTGCGCCTACCCTACGTAAATGTTTCTCTAAACCGTTTTATAACTTATTTTACAATTTATGGAAAATTATTTGAAGTTTGCGACTTGTGTTAAGTTATAGGACATTTCTGGTGCCCTAAATATGAATCTAAAGATATATAACACGTAGGTTTTTGGTCTAGCTACTTAAAACACATTTTTTTTTTTTGCAAAATTTGACTTTCTTCATCAATATAGTCTCCTTTAAGAGCGATACAATCAGTCCGACGCTTTGCTAACATTTCTATACCTTTCTTCAAAATAGGCCTCAGTTTCGGCGATAAGTTCTTCACGGAGCCAAATCTCTTTCCCGCAAGCATTATTTTGAGGTCTGCGAATGGATAATAATCGCTGGGAGCCAAATCTGGACAATACGGTGGATAAGGAAGCAATTCGAACTTCAACCCATGCAACTGACCATTGCCTTGTGACACGATGCACTGTCTTGATGAAAGAGCATTTTTTTCTTGTGCATTTGTGGCCGTTTCTTTGCGATCTCTGTCTTCAAACGCCCCAATAACTTTATATAATATTCGCTATTGATGGTTTTGTCTTCTCAGCATGGTCGATAAAAATTATTCCATGCGCATCCCAAAATACAGAGGCTAAAATTTTCCAGCCGACCGACGTTGTGTCTTTGGTCGCTTCGGGCAGCTTTCACCGGCTGCTGTCTCCTCAACTGACTGTCGATTTGATTCCGGCGTGTAGTGGTGGATCCATGTTTCATCCATTGTCACATGTCGCATGACAAAATCATTTTTCCCGCACTTACATACGTCCAAACAGCGCTCAGAATCATCAACACATTGTTGTTTTTGGTCCACTGTGAGCAAACGCGGTACCCATTTCGAATAGAGCTTTCTCATGCAAAAATGTTCATGCAAAATATGACCAACACGTTTTTTTGATATCTTTAGGGTGTCAGCTATCTCACGCAATTTTACTTTACAGTCATCCAAAACAATTTTGTCGATTTTTTTTTATTTTCCGGTGTAACCACCTCATTTGGGTCTCCACAGCGTTCAGCAGCATTTGTATCTGTACGACCGCGTTTAAATCGAACATACCAGTAAGTGATGAGTGATTTTCCAGGGGCAGAGCCCCCGTAACCCTTATCAAGCTATTGTATTTGTTCCCATCAAAAAACAGTGTTTAATCAATACACGAAATTCGATTTCCATTGTTTTGAAAATATCAAAAGTAGCGTCACTAAAACCACTGTAACTAATCATCAAAAAGTCATGAAATTTTAAAATGTATTGTTTGAAGGTTGGTACTTTCTAAAAATCATATGGATTTTTTAAAAAGGGCAACATCTATGTATCAGACCAAAAACTTTTCAGCCTACATGTTAATATATAAAATAATAATAGTCAGTTAGTTCGTCACTGGTAGCCAACTTAATAGAAAAGATCTCTTCAAAATACCATATTTCCTATAATTTTGCACAAGTTTTATAAACAGTGAAATACATATTAATTTAATTAATGACACCCATTTCTATTTACAGTACGTTAAAATAGTGTAATCAGTGAACTCCCTGAAACAATCCATTTTAAGACTACTTTAGAAATCGAATGGAATACATCGTATCTGAACCCTCTTCAACGACACATATATTTCTGGCCGAACTTACACGTTCATTTAAAACTAATGGGCTGATCTAACGCACGTTTAATGCGGTAGCCACACCTTTTTGATCTATATTTATCGAATCGGTTTTGTTTCAGGATAGCTGAATAGGTTGCCAAGAAAAAAAGAGAGAGAGAAATAACATTTGGATTTCAAGCATGAATATTTGCATTCATGAATGCAACGTTATTCCAGAGTCTATATCTATCCGTGATCTGAACGAGCATCGATGTTATTTTAAGCTTAAAACCACAGACCACCCTTGTTTGAAAGTTCTCATATGTAATGTTCCAAAAATATCAGATTTTGCGTCGGCCAGTTTAAATTAGGCATGTTAACTAATAACATTTTTCTTGATTATTAACAAACCGAAGGAAGTAAGTATGTGCGTATTTATTTTGTATAATAAAAGGCAGTAAGTGTTCTGTCCCATATATTTAGTCTCAAGATCAGTTATTTTTGATCATTTTTGGTTATTTCCATCACTAGCTACCTAAAGTTAACGTGACCGCTTGAAGTCATAAACTTATTAATATCAATGAAGGAAAATAAAAATTGCTGAATATCAACAAAGATTGGTTATAACAAATATACACAAACTGGCTTATCCGTTATTTTCTTATAGACTACTTAAATAATTTGTGCTCACGAAGTTTAATTTTAATTATTTTACATATTTTATGTGTTGTAACGATTTCTTACTTTCAGTAAGTAATTATCTAAAAAAAAACAGAAATTCTGTAATTATAAGCAAAATAACCGGTCAAGTGCAAGTTGAAGTTGCGCAATTAGTGTTCCCTACGTTGATTGCTCTTAAAATAAAAAATTTTGTTACGGAGGTATAAAATGATCAGTGACTTCACAAAACACACCCCAAATGAGTTTTCAACAAAGTTTGTTTCCTATCTTTACTGAAAACTGATGACCCACGGGGTGTGGAAAATATTCCAGAGTTTTTTCAAAATTTTTTGATCAGTACTTTTCGAGAAAAAGGGGGGGACAGCGATTTTTCGCCATTTTTGGTGTTCCGTACGGAACACTAATAAGATAACTTCGGTGTCTGTCTGTCTGTCACACCCGATTTTCTCCGAAACTATTTGACATAGAAAGTTGAAATTTGGTAGTAATATAGGAATTGATGGCCTCATCAAAGCCGTGTAGTTTTGAAAGTTAAATTTTGACTTTGGGGGGTGAAATCGGGAGTGAAAAAATATTTTTTTTACTAGGTCATCAAGTGTGGTGTCAAATGAAAGCTTGTGAAAACACGAGTAAAAATATATATATATAATGTAGTACTTGGACTCACTTTTCTTTGTATTATTTTTAAAAAGTCGCAAAAAATCGCTGCCCCCGCCTTATCTCGAAAAGTACTGATCAAAAAATTTTGAAAAAATTCTGGAATGCTCTCCACGGGGTGTAGATTGAACGAAAATTATCACGAGTGCATTACGGAACACTAATTGTGCAAGTTCAACTTGCACTTGACCGGTTATTTAAAAATAATACAAAGAAAAGTGTGCGCAAGTATTACATTATATATATATATATATATATATATATATATATATATATATATATATATTACTCGCGTTTTCATAAGCTTTCATTCGACACCACTCTCGATGATCTAATAAAAAAATTTTTTTTCACTTCCGATTTCACCCTCCAAAACTAACCCCTTAAGTCAAAATTTACTTTCAAAACTACATAGCTTCCTACATTATTACCAAATTTCAACTTTCTATGACAAGTAGTTTCGGCGAAAATCGGGTGTGACAGATAGACAGACGGACAGACAAACAGACGGACAGACACCGATGTCATCTTATAAGTGCTCCGTACGGAACACTAAAAATGGAAATATTTAAATACCTACACTTCTGGTGTGGATTCACATTTTATTTGATAATGATTTCAGGACTCAATCATTTATAAGAATGTTTAATATTTTTTCTTGGCCAAGTCTTTGATTGAAAAAACAAAATGTACCCTTTTCATTCTTCGTTTTCCTAGCTTTTTGTTACCCCAAGCAGCGGTTTTGTAAAAATTTATATTTTGGTCACCCGCTTGGCTCCAAAATTACCTTGTAAATGACAATGTTGTACCATGGGTCGGCATTTGATCTTTTATTTATTATAATTAAAAATATTAAGCCACTTCTTCGACATACATATAGACAATTGCTTCCGCGACTGTTCCGTTTCTCTAATTTCTGCACGGATACAAAAACTGAATAGTAAAAATAAGATGTCGTTAAACATTATAGAAGCAAAATTATCAACTTCATGTGCAGATGATTTGTAATTCTTTTAATCGAATACAGCCGTTAATTTCCTAGTATCATGGTACAGTGCGTGACTACAATACACACAAATTTGTGTTGTAATGTAAAAATTTATAGCAGCTTATTTCTTCTTACTTTTGACCCCGCAGCTTTTGTAATTTATTAAATAAAATCATATAATTAAGCTTGTTGGCGAATTAAAAGAAACTTATTATTTCCATGCTGTATTTCATATAATTTTGATGTTTTAAAGACTAAGCCAATAAAACTAAGGCTAGCTTATCTAATTTAAAATGTGTCACTTGATGGTGACAAATAGATTTCTATCCTTATTTTCAGTTATATCAGTATCTGAACTACTGCCCGGATAAGGATCTAAAAACTTACGAATCATACTACAACAATACCACTTTTGAAACGTGACTCGTTTAAAAATTTTTGTGCATTCCTATAAATTACCAGTAAAAATGTACGATAGTAAATAATTATATACTTATTAAAATTAATAATTTAAAATACTGAGAAACACATATCATCATGCTAACACTATCCAAAAACTGTTTTTTTAATTCATAATTCGATTGTCTAATTTCAGGAGTACCTGTTGAAAACGTAAGCAATGATCAGGTATGGATTATTTTCCTAAGTTGTAACTAGCGATTATAATTATATATATATATATATATATATATATATATATATATATATATATATATATATATATATATATATATATAACATTTCAAATTTTCGTATGGTGGTAAAGGGACATTTCATTTTTATTTTTAAGTTTGAGACAACATACAACACGTTACAAAAGATTGAATCAGAAAGGAAAACAGAATAAAGATAATCAAAAATACTTAAGCGGGGCCTTAAGAAGGTATTATTAATATATTTTACTTATGTTTTCTTCTTAGAAGTCTTTACTGACGGAATATGATTAATTCGTGTTATCGATAGATTTATTTTTCTTAATGGCTTTTTGCTTTACAAAGCAGTGTATAGTATATGTTATATATTTGCTAATATCTTCCATTGAAGCAGTTTTAAAGTTGGTTTTTTGAGGTGATAATAATTTTGACATAAGGCATTTACTAACAAAATCAAATAAAAATAGGTACCTACATATTAAGGACATTAACAGGCTAAGAATAACTATATCCGCAAACATATCACAGAATTTTCAATTTTAGTCATGTGAAATATATCCGATGATAAGAACTGTCAACACATAAAAACGACGTTCTTGCTACGTTGTCCTAAGTCACCGATGAAGCAGCAAATAACTTTTGGTAGAAACTATTATCACCATCCATAGGCTGACCAAAACGGATTTTAAGAACTGTAAATTCTCTCCTAGGTTTTTGATGTTACTTCAGATTTAACTAGTCTACCCATAACTGGGTAACCGGCGGGAGTGTTTACAAACATATTTTTTAAAATTAACGTCAATGTCCCTAAACTTTTATTTCCTAAGATTTAATGCTATTGCAATGTCTTCACATTCTGTTGCACATCTATATTGTCCCACCCCACATGGTTTTAAGAATATTTATTAGAGTGTAGCTAATATTGGTTACCTGTAGCACTTTCTACAACTTCTTAACACGAGTTCAAAAAAATATATATAATGTAATACTTTCGCGCACTTTTCCTTCTATTATCTAGAAAAGTACTGATCAAAAAATTTTGAAAAATGGAATATTCTCAACAAGGTGTAGATTGAACGAAAATTATCACTCGAGCATTACCTTTAATAATTTATCTGGTATATAAAAAAAAAATTATAAGGTCATCAGTAAAAATTGGAAAAAAAACTTTGTTGAAAAGTAATTTGGGGTGTGTTTTGTGATGTCATTGATTGTTTTATACCTCCGTAACAAAAATTTTTATTTTAAAAACAATCAACGTAGGGAACACTAAACACTAATTGCGCAAGGCCAACTTGCACTTAACCGGTTATTTTTGTTTATTTCACACCTTTTAATATAACGTTAAATTAAACATTATCTTAAAACTTTTATTAAACGGCAGTTTTAACAGAAACCGAAATATCTCTAGTAAAGTATCAATATTTATTTAAACATGGATTAACCAAAAAATTGTTTTTTTTTTTTTTATTTTTTTTTTTTTTTTTTTTTTTTTTTTTTTTTTTTTTATTTTTTTTTTTTTTTTATGCTAAGGCTCTTCCTTAAATCTAATATTTGATATCAACTAAAAAAATAATTATAAAATTGTTATTTCCAAGAAGATAAACCTTTTCGTTATTATTTTAAGTAAAAGAACGTACTAAAACTCCACAAGGATAGAAAAGCAATACGAAGATTGTATAAAATCGAGCAAGTTGGTCGCTAATTCTAATTCCTTCGTTCATTAAGAGCGCCAGAGGAATGTTGAGGAGTTATTTTCTGAAACATTAAGTTGGAGCTCTGTTGTATAGGCCAGATGGCTTTCTATTTGTTTTTGGTCCGCTACTTAGATAATTAAAGATTTTAGAGGTTTTAAAATTGTTTCCGAAAGCTAGTAGTGAATGGAAGTTCGAAAGAAAAATAGATCTGTGAGAAGCGAAAAATAAATCTGTGAAATAGTTTTAATAGATGAAGTCTGTTGACAACAAATTTATGGACCACCCATTATGTTCGGGTATAAAAATTTGTTTCACTAATCAGTAATTATACACTGCGTGCCACAAATAATTTAAATAATAAAGATTTAAAGATAATAAATTGCATTACGTTATAATATAATTTATTCGCAAGTGTTAATGTATTTAAGCTTCGCTACACGTAATACATATTTAAACTTCTCTTGCTGAAGGAAAGTATTGTATTCGTGAGGTTTATGTATTTTCACGTTTCAGGGATCCTAGATCACGACAACCATATCGTGTTATAAGTCCTTTTCGGGGCTATTGCAGTAGAAAAAATCGAAAATTGCGATGTTTTTTCATTATTAGAGGGGTTGCTTTGTATACATCGCAATACACATTATTTTCAGGGTTCTTGAAGCCAAGAAATGTGCAAATTATGCTGTTTTTTATATTGTTTTCAATTATTTATGATGAAATATATTAAGGGTTAAGAAGGTGGAGGAAGAGCTTAGAAGGGCTGGTTCGTATATTCATGTAAACTTTAATTTCAGAGTTCGTATATTTGTATCATACATCAATTTCGGGGTTCTTAGAGTCGAGGAATACAAAAATTTAATTATTCTTTAAATATTTCCAATTTTAGCAAAACACTATGTGAAGAAAAATAAAAGGTTACAGATGTAAAGATCTCTAGAACCCTTCCTGTGCTCTTCTTTTTCTGGGATTAATATCTCACCATAAAGTACATACCTTGAAAATATCGACTTGTACTTATTTCAAAACTACGTGCTCGCACAGGAAAATATTAAGTACATTATCTTACCGATTTTTTTCATTATCTCCACTCTATATGTATATATACATATATATATATATATATATATATATATATATATATATATATATATATATATATATATATATATATATATATATATATATATATATATATATATATATATATATATATATATATATATATATATTACTCAAAAACAGTACATCGAATTGAAATAAAACAAGGGTACCTTTTTACTTCCCTTAATAAAGGGACGTATTTTATTTGTAATAAAATTATCAAAGGTTGAATATTGACTAATTCAAATAGATTATATAATATATATATATATATTATATATTATATTATATATATATATATATATATATATATATATATATTATATATATATATATTATATATATATATATATATATATATATATATATATATATATATATATAATAATAATTTTTCCTCGTGTTCGGATGGTGGACAAATTTAAAACATAATTATCTATACGACAAGAAAAAAATGTTTTTATGTGTAAAATTTTCAACATAGTCTCCCTTTAGCTCGATACATAACGTTTTTCTATCTTTTATATTCCATCTAAAAAGTACGATTTCTCCAACCCGTCAAAATAGGCGCTTGTTTCATCAATCACCCCATTGTTTGAACCAAATTTTTTTCCGTCGAGCAATTTTTTTCATATTCCGAAATAGGAAATAATCGCTAGGGGCTAAATCTGGCGAATATGGTGGATGCGGAGGCAATTCGTACCCTAACTCATGGAATTTTTCCATGGCGATAAGACAAGTGTTCATGCGTGCATTGTCTGGATGAAAGAGAATTTTTTTTTTTCGCCAAATGTAGGCGTTTCTCTTTCACTGCATGGTTGAAACGATGCAGTAAGTTGACATAATACTCTCCATCAATCGTTTTGCCCTTTTCAAGGTAATAGACGTGAATTCTGCCACGTGCATCTCAAAACACTGTGGCCATGACTTTGATGACCGATAAACTCACCTTAGCATTCTTTGGCGCCAGTTCCCCACGGAAAACCCACTATTCGAACCGTTTTTGGTCTCTGGTGTACTGGGATGAATCCATGTATCATCAACAGTTATGAATCGATGCCAAAAATCATTCTGATTGTGTTTTAACATAGCCAAACAAGTTGACACAAGGCAGATTTATTGTCAATTGTGAACCGATCATTTATCACTACATCGTGGATTTTTACACTCATTTCTGATGTGGTGACCTCATTTAGACGACCTGGATCTTCTTCATCAAAAATACTTGTACGGCCGGATTTGAATTCAGCTGTCCAATATTTTTTGGTCGATAACGAAGGTGCAGAGTACCCATAAACTTTGCTGCGTTCCGCTTTTATCTCATCATTTGTTTTCTTATTCAAACACAAATATTTTATCACTGTTCGATATTCAATTTTTTCCATTGTTGTAAAATCACAAAAGTTGTTCTATTTAAATGGCTGGCACTCACAAATTAAATCACGCAGTGACTTGAAAATTTGACAGGATTCTTGTAAAAGGTTATGTTTATGAAAAATAAAATTTTTTAAATACCCGACGCCAGATACTTATCGTAATTAAACATATAAGAGGTTAAATGAGTGGAGAAAGGGATTAGAGAAGTTTCTTCAAATATATTGTTAATTATACCCCTTTATAGGGTTCGAGTTGTAATACTTGGATTAAGTTTTTCCTTTAGTGTAAGAGAGTTAAATTCAATGTTTATTTTAGAACTATGGTTTTGCAAAGGAAGTGCTGGGTACATAATTTTACCACTTTTTGAAATTCAAAATGCATCAGATTTTAGTTAAAGTTAAAAATGAAAAATTCTTTGTTAATATAAAACTTAGAGCAATATTTATCTGAAACATTGTCCTTTGTGACGCGTTTGAAAAATGTTTTCAGGTTAAATATACAATGTAAAAAAACCGGTCAAGTGCAAGTTAAACTTGCGCAATTAGTGTTCCGTACGTTGATTGCTTTTAAAATAAAAAAATTTTGTTACAGAGGTATAAAATGATCAGTGACTTCACAAAATATACCCCAAATGAGTTTTCAACAAAGTTTGTTTTTTTTATATACCATATAAATTATTAAAGGTAATGCACTCGTGATAATTTTCGTTCAATCTACACCCCGTGGAGAATATTCCAGAATTTTTTCGAAATATTTTGATAAGTACTTTTCGAGATAAGGCCCGGGACAGCGATTTTTCGCGAATTTTTAAAAATAATACAAAGAAAAGTGCGCGCAAGTATAATATATATATATATATATATATATATATATATATATATATATATATATATTACTCGTGTTTTCACAAGCTTTCATTTGTCACCCACACACTCGATGACCTAGTAAAAAAATTTTTTTTTTCACTTCCGACTTCACCCCCCAAAACTAACCCCTTAAGTCAAAATTTAATTCCCAAAACCACATGGCTCTGATGAGGCCATCAATTCCTATATTATTACCAAATTTCACCTTTCTATGTCAAATAGTTTCGGAGAAAATCGGGGTGTGACAGACAGACAGACAGACACCGAAGTGATCTTATAAGTGTTCCGTACGGAACACTAAAAATGTATCTCATATTCCACAATGTTTTCCCATAAAGACTTTTCAATGATTATGATAGTATTAAAATACTTTCAGACACAAATATGAATTAACCATTTTTAGTTAATCATGATGAAAATCTGAAAACTGCTAATTTTCAAAAGTCTATGCGATTACCTAATTGTTAAATCCAACTGTAAACGTTTTTCATGTAAAGGGCAAAAGTGCATATCTAGTCGAGATAATCCGCACTTAGTGTTGTTTCATTCTGTGTAACAACAAAATTAAGTAATGTCATTTTGTGTTGATAAATGTTTGTAAGTGATAGTAGTAAAAAAAATATAAAAGAAATTGCATTTTCTTTTACAACTAAAAATAAAATGTGTTTTTAAACGTTTTCACGGTAACTAGCATTTTAAATACCATTTTAAATCTTAATGGTTATGAAAGTTTGTAAAACAAAGGTATGTTAAAAAAAATTTTTATTAAAGGGTAGCACTACTTAGGATTTTTCAAAAAATGGATTTTTTTTTTGTCCGAAACAATACTTCGAAACCTATAGAACAATGTGAAAATAGTTTTATGGGTGGCAAAAAAACAATAAACATACTTTTGAGACAATTTTATAAAGCATGTACCTAGACTTTGAAACGGCTGTAATGGGAGCGCCGAGTTGTTCTGTCCGCCCGCAGTTTGACCCTAGCAGCTAAAGAAGCACGAATTAACGCTAAAAGCAGCAAAAGGAAGAACATAATCTCAATTTAGAGGGACATCTTTATGGCGCTAGAATAGCTGATTAGATGTAAAGTTTTTGTACGTGAACCATAAAAAATCGTAACTTAAAACTTTTTCTCAATATTTTTTAATAATTGAGTGTACTTCGCTTGGAAATTTAATGTAGACTAACAGGAAAAAAAAATTGTTCCAAATTCATTTGAGAAGCAGCTGTGCCACGGAGGCCTACATTTTTTGACATCGCCATGTAGCAACAGCTCCATTTTGTTTCTTTTTTTAAATAAAAATTGGATTAGTGACGACAAATGTTGATGTAATAAATACCTTCATACCAATTTTTATTCTGATTATTAAATTATAAAAAAATTCAGCGATTTTTTGGCGTCCCAAGTAGAGTTACTTACTCCTTAATAGGAGTTTTATAGTATCAAGAAGAAACTGTAGAGTTTTCCAAAATTTATTGTTATAGAAATTGTAATTTTTTTTAATAGGAGTTTTATAGTATCAAGAAGAAACTGGAAAATTTCCAAAATGTGTTGCTATAGCGATTGTTATTTTTTATTAGTAGGGGTTTTATAGTATTAAGAAGAAACTGGAAAATTTTCCAAAATTAATTGTTTTAGCGATTTTATTTTTAATGTTCCGTATCAAAATTGAAAGACGGAGCACTTATGGAATCACTTCGGTGTCTGTCTGTCATAGCCAATTGTCTGCGAAATTGTCTGGAATAGAAAGTAAAAATTTGTCATAAATATAGGAATTGATGGCCCAATCAGAAGTGTGTAATTTTTAAAGTTAAATTCTGACTTAATGGGTTAGTTTTGGGAGGTAAAATCGGAAGCGAAAAAAATTTTTTTCAAGGTCACCGAGCGGGGTGTCAAATGAAAGATTGTGAAAACACAAGTATAAAAATACGTAAGATGTAATACTCGCGTAACTTTTCTTTATATTTTTTAAAAAATTGCCAAAAATCGGTGTCCCCCGTCCTATCTCTAAGAGTACCAACAAAAAAATTTCGAAAAAATTCTAGAATATTCTCCATAAGGTGTAGATAGTATGAAAATTATCACGAGTGCATTATCTTTGATAATTTATCTGGTTTATGGTATTTTAAAAGCAATCACGGTACGGAACACTAATTGCGCAAGTCTGGCTTGCACTTGGCCAGTTTTTATTATTAATAGTAGTTTTATAGTAATAAAAAGAAACTAGAGAATTTTCTTACTTTAATTACACAAGTCTGCAAAAAAAAAAATTGAGAGCTGTTTTGGTTTTTTTTGCGTAATTCTTATATTTTTGGGTGTACTGAATCCGAAAATGACTTTCATTTTGTCATAGAATGTCACGTTTTCTGACAATGTAGGTATCTATGTTAAACAAGTTATCATCTTAAAATAAAAGATAAAAGACTAAAAATTTTTTTTTAAATTTATAATTGCGTAACAAAACTTATTTTTTTAACTAAAATACATTCAATAGTAAGCACTAAACACATTTCTTTTTCCCAGTGAGACTCCTTTTGGTACATTTTCGCTTGTAGGAAGCATCTGGAAGGTCTCTCTGAAGCGTCCAACAGTAGTCTGCCATCATTGAGACGCTCCATCTTCCCTGGTATCTTTTTTCCATCTCCTTAATATCTTGTTCACCTTGCTCTTCACTCAGATCTCCTAAATTTTCTGGAAAGTAGTCGAGGTGGGAATGAAGAAAATGTACTTTTAAACTCATTAGGCAACCTAAAGCTTGAAATGCTTTTAACATTCTTTTGACGATTTGTTTGTAGTTAGGGTCTTTGTTATTGCCTAAAAATTTCTCTATGACCTCTTTAAAGGCAATCCACCCTTCTCTTTGAGGATCCGTCATGGTTGTGATAAATTGTGGATCAGCCATAAGCCGTCTAATATCTGGTCCAACGAAAACACCTTCTTTCAACTTTGCCTCCGAGAGGCCTGGAAACTTTGATATTAAGTATTTGAAGCAATTTCCATCTCTTGGAAGTGACTTTGCAAATTGCTTCATCAATCTCAGCTTTATGTGAAGTGGTGGTAGAAGAACTTTATGAGGAGGCACCAAAGTTTCATGCAGGACGTTCTTTTCGTCAACTTTAAGCTCCCTCGGAGGCCAACACTTTTTGGTCCAGTGATTTGCTCGGTCTCTACTATCCCATAGACACAAAAAGCAAGGGAATTTGGTAAACCCAGATTGTTGTCCGAGCAACATGCCCAAGATTTTTAAATCACCGCACACTTGCCAACCGTGGTCTTTATATTTTAATTTGCAAAGAACCAATTCGAAGTTCTTGTAGGTTTCCTTGAGGTGTACGGAATGACCGACAGGAATGGAAGCATAGAAACCGCCATTGTGAAGCAGAACTGCTTTAAGGCTTCTTTTTGAAGAATCTATGAAAATACGCCACTGGGCTGGGTCGTATGAGATCTTAAATGTATCCATCAAACCTTCAATATTGGTACAATAAACCAACTCGTCCTCTTGGGCAAAGTAGGAAGTGAACTGCTTCTCACGATATCTAAACCAGGAGGAAGACACTCCCGGCAAAAGTAAGTTCCTGCTTTTGAGCCTTGACCCAAGCAACTCAGCAGCGTTTTTGGGAAGATTCAAGTCTCTTACCAAATCATTTAGCTCGCCCTGGGAAAACAATTTCGGACTGCTGTCATCTTCAAATTGAAAACTTGACTTGTCATCGGGTTCAGGTACAGCACCATCTTCGTCAGAACTTGGAATCTCTTCCAAGGTAGCAGGGGCCCTGGGCCCTGGTATTTCGGTCCCATGAGGGATGGGACGAATAGCTGATTGCAGATTGGGGTACGAAATGGACTGCTTCCATTTTGAATTATACCCTTTCACATTACACGAACAAAAGTAACAATCATCACTATGGTTCTTTTGCTCGCGCCATACCATAGGAATCGCATATCGGAAAGCTTTTTTCTTGCCCTTAAACCAATTTCGAAGGTCTTCAACACGTCGTTTGCAGACTTTATGAGGTGCCCAAACTTTATCCTGATCTCCAAGTTTTAAGCCAAAATACGTGCAGTATACTTTTTTTACAAAGTCCGTAATATTAAGTTGTTGCTTTAATACCATATATTCGCCACAAATATAACAGAAACTGTCAGACGAATTCACACACTTCAGCACAGATGACATTGCACTATATTGAACCAAGATCTATAAAACAATGACGAGTTAACACGTAATTGTACCGCGCCACTTTCTACACTATCGGAGCGCGCACGTTCTGGTTACAACGTTTATGTTTGTTAATTTAGCTCACACAGGGCGTTCTTTATTTAGAAAGTAATGATAGTTATGGCCTGTATACATTTAAAAATAGTAATCAAAATAAAATTGTACCTATTTATTTATAACTTCAAGTTAGCCCAAAAAAACCCTTCTTTATAATAAAATTTTGCGTTTTGCAAAATAACCTGACGTTCAGGAATTTTTTGAGTATTTTTTAGTTTTCAGAACACCTAAATACATAGAAATCAGTTTGAAAACATCCAGACAGCATTTTTGTTGCAGGCCTGTGTTATTATAGCGAGTGTAATTTTTTATTATTAGGAGAATTTTCTAAAATTAATCAGTATAGCAATTGCAATTTTTAATTAATACAGGTAGAAGTTTTACAGTATCAAGAACAAACTGGAGAATTTTCCAAAATTAACTGTTATAGCGAATGTCTTTTTTTATTAATAGGTGTTTTATAGTATCAAAAGGAAACTGGAGAATTTTCCAAAATTAATTGTTACAGCGACTGTAATTTTTTATTAGTAGGAGTTTTATAGTATCAAAAGGAAACTGACGCATATTCCAAAATTAATTGTTATCGCGATTTAACATATAGTACACCTATTAAGGACGTCTTATGATGCCTACCTATTACAACTTCTGGAAGAAATGCATAATTAGCCTTTCAAATTTTGCAATGGTTTTTATCCGAAATTAAGGTATTGGTTTGGGACAAAACTTAGCTTTGGTATGATATGTAATATAAATACCAATATTTTAGGAGAGCCTGCCATCAAACGCATTCTGCTAAGTTTTAAAAAGCGAATATGTGTATATCTTTCGAAAATTTTAATAGGTCATCAGCATATAAAATATTCTATATAAGATAAAATCAGGGAAATTTAATCACTTTAATTAAAATGAAGAACATAATATCGAAAAATTACTTGCGCTTTTAATAAATACCAATATACTATGAAATATTACGTAGTAAAATGTACACATAGCTTCTAATTACCATTGAAGGTTAAAGGATTCTTACCTCATCTTTTTTAACTCTGCAGGATACTTTGTCTCATACCAATTATATATATCAAATTTTCAATTCAACCAGAAATGAACCAGAATGTAATAGATATTCTTCCTTAAGTTATACTGTTGAGATGTTCCTCAGAAAATATTAAAAGAGACGTAAAAATCTTATGGAAAAGCAGCCCTGCTCGAATTGCCTGACACTTTCTTTTAATCTCGACTTTCTTAATAAAAATTACACACAAAAAATCTCACGACTAATGTTTATGCTACAAGCGCACAGTGTCTCGACTAGTACAAGCCAGCGGGACAATATTATTTCTTCACTTATTTTAATTGTTTATGTATATTCCAGGTATCTTAAGCTATTTTAAGAAAAAAAAAGTTGAAAAATGTGTACTGTATGTGTATTAATCGAAATATGTAGCTGCAAGACGGAAGTGGTTTACTAATGTGTCTCATTTGTTCACTATTGTCGCTAATTGTTCTTTAATTAGCTACATACGTCTACCGACTCATTATGTGTGAAAAGCACAATCATGTTTGTTTACAAAGAAATTTCTAGGAAAAAAATAAAAATCATAATGATAGTACCCACATTTATTAATTTACAAAATATTATTTCTTTTAAAATAAATTAGTACAATAACAGTATCTATATATCAATTATTTACAATAACAAGGTGTATAAGTAAAAGAAATATAATATTAAATCACTTATATACTAAGGCATGAATTATAAGTAACTACAACACAATAAAATAAGAATAATAATTACAATAAAAAAATACTTAAACCTACTAATCACCATCAGATGAGTCGTCATCACCGCTCTCCCATTCAGTAGAATATTCAGAGAGTAAATAATCCTCCTCATTTAATTCGTGATGATGACTTACTGATGGTGTTTCGGATGGCAATGAAGGTGGGATAATCAACTGCAGAACCTCCGATGGCAAAGAAGTAAATTTTCTTCGCGGTAATTCTCTATACGAGTTGATAACAGGATCAGACGTAATTAAAAGCATTCTCAAAAGATCTGTATTTGTGGCAATACGTGACCGCTTCCTGGTGTGCCGTTTACGGAATCTACGACAGTCTTTATTTCTTGCCTCCTGGGCTTCTTCGGAGAGTTGTCCAATGGGAAGAAGAAAATACTTTATAACTTCCGCGCTGTGTACAAGAATTTTATGCACAGTAACGGGCATGGAATACCACGAATACAGATCAAGGTATAATTTTCTAGTATCAACACAAAACTTTTCGAATTCTATATAATTTATGTCATATCCCGATGACAAAGTTCTTAAAATTACATGAAATCTACGAATAAGGTTTACGTCTAATCCTGTAATTTCGCTGCTCAATTCAGCTTGGAAAAAAAATCTACGTGCTGTGTTTCCATCGTTTGTGTTACCATACCCAGGTTTTGGTTTATCTACAATGAGACCCATACGATCTTTAAACACTTTTTGTATCTCTTGTGAGCGTTGCTTCACAATAGCTTTGTCGTTATCTCCCCTGACTTGCCACTTTTTTATTTCTAAACGATAGCTGATGTGAAGCAAACATTCAAACGTGCGGATCCATACATGTAAAGTAGATAAACCAAATGCAAGGCGTTCTTCGTTGCTGGGATATTTCTTTGACTCCTTGTTCATAGTAGACGGGGTGGCACCGCAAATATAACACTTTTGTGTTGAACTTGTGTCTATTAAGGCATTGCACACTTTGCCATCAGTCATTGTCAACAACAAATCGTGTTTAACAGAGATTTGAGATCCAGCAACGTTACATAATGTTGGAAGAAGCTGACTTACTTCATCTAAAATTTTAGAAGTTTCTTCTTTCGTAAACTCTTTTGTCTCCTTGGCAAAAATAAACTTAATAGGACGGCAATATGAAGTAGAGGAAGGTCTTGGATTTTGCCAGATCACAGTTTCGCCATCAAGCAGTCTCAAAGGGACAAATGAGTATACGAACAAAAATTCGTCTGTAGCGTTAGTGTTCTCAAATTTCTGCTTATACGTGCTATGCCCCGAACTCCCATCACAGCCCCATTTGCTTACCAACGTATAATATGAACGAGGTAACACACTTCTAATGACTTCCGTCTGAGCTTTAACTAATCGTTCAGCCGTTTTATCCAAAATCGCGTGAAGTTTAATTTCAGCTCGAGATTCAGTCACAGAAATATATTCGTCAGAAGGACAACAAGAAGCTTTGGACTTACCTAAACTATAAAACGATGGATACACTTGATGTCCCCCTTTCATTGACCATTTTCTTGTTTGTTTATATGAGTGAGAAGTCGATTTCGAGTCCACATAATAAGCTAAAGCTTCGTCTGGTGTTAACTGCCGATTTTGTTCAGAACACTTATTCTTTTCTCTAGTTTCACTGACCGCGACGTTATGGATCTGTTTAGCAACACTTCGATGCCCTTCTTTTCGAGTAGCTAACTCAGCTGCTGTAATAAGCTCACTTGCACTTCGCGATTCCAAAAGATCTTCTACTCTCCGTCTCTTCGTTTTCGTTGATGAGTCTTCAAATGATTTTCTGGGTCGCCCTACGGAAAGAGCCGCTGATGATGTTGAAGTGCACGTCTGGTTAACACACATCTTTATTTCGATTCCGGATCCTCTAACCAATCTTTATGTTTGATTAGAAACATTTCTTTGTTACACTTTAAAGAAGTCCACTTTTGATTGAATTTTGCTGAAAGGCTTGATATTTTCATTTTGAGTCGTTTTAGAGAATCGTCAGAAACATCAGACATATTAAATTTTTCACTTATATAATAAAAAATGCCACTCTTTCGTTCAGTTTTGTCATGTTTTAGCCATTCTTCAAAAAACTCCATTTTCGTCATAGTCACGACTCGTTCTGAAAAAAATAAAATAATTTTACTTTCGGGCCTTTTCGGGGTCTATAATATATATGAATCTGTACCTGAATGTTGTAGGTATTACATATAGAAAAATCTAGGTTGATATATGTGGATAAAAAAAGTTGCTACTTTTAAATTTTACAATTAATGTAAAATTTGCTGGATTTATCTATACATTTACAAATTGATATTACATCAAAAGTATACATATTTTTTATAAAAAATATGAGTCATAATAGAGTACATACCTTCAACAGAATATTCCATCACAAAAAACTCGTTTCACTTTGCTACCAATTTTAAAATATGTTATCACAAGTGTGCATAAAATGCAACTGATTTGCAAATGAAAATGACCTCTCTTATAAGGGTTACTTTGACCCCCTGATAAGATACCTTTATGAGGTGATAAACAAATTAATTCTTGGAATTCGTTAAATGGGGGGGGTTGTTTACAAGTCGTTATCAGTGGTTCCTGGAAATTACGTCATGAATATTGTCCCGCTAGCATGTTCTTGCCGAATCACTGTGAAGCGTCTGATTACACACTTAATACATCAAGTATAAAAGTTTTACTGGCCCTTTAGACCCATACTAACTTGCATTATATTATAACATATACGGGTACACCATTTAAAACGATTCGGAATTTTCTACACTTTTTGAAGCTTTTAAACATACGTATATGTAAAGGTATTCTTAAATTATTCATCTCTTGTAAACTCTATCCATCTTTTTGCTTTTATTTAATAGTAATGAAGTTAACCACCAGACGATCATTAATAAATTTAAAAATACTCGAAAGTAGCACAAACCTTGTTAATATGTAACATCTGGTGACAGCAAATTATTTTTAGACCACCCGCAACACTAGTCACAAATGTGCCTTTACTTAAAACAACGAACATTGACTAATTATGCTTATTCTGGACAAAGGCATCCCATAATTTGCCCAAAAATAAATTCTATATTCTGTACAATTACTTCTAATTCTTATTTAAAATATTTAAAATAATTCGTAATTAAACTTTGTTTGCCTACTTAAAACCCTATGAAATAACAAAAAAGCTATTGTGTTAAGCAGAAAATAAATTAGACACTACACTTTTTGGTTCCAAAGTCGCGTGGGATGATTTTGATGGAATTTTTTTGCAGATAACGAAATTGCTCTATCAAGTCTGGTTCGCGATTGAAATTGAAACAGTACATTATACAATCAAACTAAAAGATTTAAAATAAAGTGAAACATTCGACGGGATATGCAAGCTTGTAGCGCTGATGGAATATCTGCCACAGTAGTCAAAAAATGCGCGAGCCAAGTAACACCAGTCCTTTGTAGACTTTTCACTTATCCCACAGAACAAGAATATTTCCTTTCTATTGTTTTATCTGTTCGCTATAGTTCAGCCGATATCTAAAAAGACAAAAATACCTTGCCAAACAACTACCGACCAGTCGCATTGCTTTCAATAATATCGAAAATTATGGGACCGGCTATTAATCAGCATCTTTTAAAATATCTGGAAAAATTTAATATTAATAGCGTCCATCAATATGACTTTCGTAAGCAAAAATTAGCGGGAGATCTTCTAATTTATGTCACATATATTTGGAACAAAACAATTGAATATTTTGAAGAATCTCAAGCGGTTGTACTTGATATATCCAAGGTATTCAATCGTGTTCAGTATGACAGATTGTTGGCTAAACTACATTCTTATGATATATCTGAAAGGTTTCCACAGACATTCTATGTAAGTGGCAGCAGACGAATTTCTTTCTAATAACTATACTATCAAAGTCGATGTTTAGGCTACATACTATATCCTATTCAGCGCTCCTTTATATTAACCAGCTGCTAGAACGAATTCAACAAACAGCTTTGCCCATGACAGTACGCTTGTTTCTTCGTTTATTTTGAACACCTGAACATCAGCACCCATCATGCAAATATCATCAGACAGAAGCAGTTAGAGAGGATGCTTTGTGTATATCATGTTATATGTCCTTTTTAGGCTTCTTGGAGTCGAGGAATCTAAAAATTGTGTTATTGTTTCATTATTTTCTATTATTTATGGTCAATCATAAAAGAGATTAATGAAACAAGGGAAGGGAAGGAGATGATTCGTATATATCATGTCTTATGTACTTTTAGGGTTGTTGAAGTCGAAGAATCTGAAAATTGTGTTATTTTTTCATTATTTAAAGTTTCTTATTATCAAACATATATAGTAGGAGGTAGGGTCAGAGGGGATGCTTCGTATATATCATGTTACACAGTGCAACTTGCTTTTAACGTTTTTAGATAATGACGTCAGAGTTATTTGAACCAGAATAGCAAGTTTGAAACGGATCTGACGTCAGAGTTATTTGAACCAGAATAGCAAGTTTGAAACGGATCCTTGATTCGATTCAACAGAAAAAGGGTGTTGCTGGTAAATAATCGCCCTGTGCACTCTGGGGAAAAAAATTAAATAGCATAATCCTCTCGCCCAATGTAACGGCGATTCTCCTGCTTATGGTTCAGTGCATAAGTCATCGCTCAAAATGGCACTATATAAAATCCCTGATTTTAAGACTTACCACTGCTATAGAACGAAAGGAAGAATTTAATATTTTTACAGTAGATGCAGTCACAATGCTGAGTACTGCTTGGAAAAACTGTTTTCGGCACGCAGGTTTTGAGAACGATGGATTTGAACCAGAGAACGACTTGCCATTTTGCGAATGATTACTATTGCAATTAAATTATGACAGTAATTATAAGGACAATTTGATGTTATCTAAATAGGTCACTAAAAATGGTATAACGCAGTGAAAGTTGACGCAGTAAAAGTTCCGACTCCGCTCGAAGTACTAAAAGCATTGATCACTCAAAATTCCATTTCTTGCATATCCAACAATACCAGGGTAATTCCGACTCAATAAACCACAACAAAATTATTTGCACACCAGAAAAAATAAACAAAATTTTGACCTCTAATTATTTTCTACCAAAGTAAACAGAATTTATTTCATTATTATGCAATAAAGAATTGAAATTACATAATGATAATAATAATAACGAGCACTCATTTATAACGGATAAATTTTGCAGTTATTTGAGTGTTCGTTATACCAGAGTTTTACTCTATGTCGTTTTTAGTGTACTTGGAAGCAGGAAACCTGGAAATTACGTTATTCATTCATTCATCATTTGCAATTCTCACAGAAGTAGTAGTAGATGGAAAGAATATTAGGTTTCCAAGATTACGCATGTATACTTTAAAATGCCATCACACATTTAACCTGGCCTGTAAACTGACTGACTGGACAGTATGCGCACGAATTAGTCAAATGTACAATGTGTGTTCTTATACTTCAAAAATTTAAAAAATTCACAGGCTTTCTCAATGTCATTAAAACTCTCATCTAATGAAATGCATAATTTTAGCCAACAGAAAAGGAAGTAATAACATTATATTTATAAGGAACAGTTAAATACTTTCTAAATTTGGACTTTAATTTATATATAACTACAGATAACCAGCTATTAAAATTAATAAATATAAATGACAACATCCGTACATATCCACAGCAGGTTTTACTATCAGACCACGTGCGATCAGTCAGTTGTTTAGTGGAGTAGCAAGAAGCATAATAAGGTATTTTTTGCCTGAGATAGAGTTGCAATTCTGTCCACTGTTTTGTACTTGTCCTCACCACACTCACTGAAGTGGATTATTTATTTGGCGGGAACCAATGTTACAGGTTTCGGTTGTAAAAATCTATAATAGATATATTTATGAGAAAAAAACCCCGGTTAAAGTTCTTTAAACCATTAAAAAAATCGAATTTCCCTCGGTTTATCTGCTTCTTGTTATATTGAAGCAATAATTTGGAAACGGAACGAGATAGTGATTTAAAATTTGGTATATTTATAGTACTTGTAGTAGGGAAGAAACCTAGAGTTTTTTAGTAATATTGCTGGCATGAAATGGGTGGCGATCGATAAATTTTGTTGATCTAATCTTAGTCGAATCCGTATGTAAGGAAGACTGGAAGGTGATTGAGTGACTTAAAAAAAATTAAAGCGTTCTTCCACTTCTTACTTCTTTTTGGCTAAAAAAAATAAGTAAATTTAATTATTCTTAATCTCATATATAAAAGATTTTGTACAAGAGGTACCAAAGTTTGAGGATTAACAAAAAGTATGACTTCATTAAAATGTCGAGTTGTAATGCGGAGGTGGTTCTTTAGTATGAGAAAGGCAAATTTAGTATTTATGTTAGGACATACGTGTATATTTGTAAGAGACTATTTTTTCAAAAAAGTAAATTATAGCATTATTCAATATAAATAGAAGCTACAACAACCATAGTGTAGAGTATTTTTGGTTGTTTTTCTGTTCCAACATTACATAGAAACCATCAAACCGATCTTGAGAAAATTTTAGATCAAGATAAAGTACGACTGGATTTAGGTTTCGGATTACGAAAAATTTTATATAGGGAGGGTCACATCACACACAGACGTTACTTTTATTGAAGAGACTTGAAAAATTCTTACTTATATACGTAGTATAGAATAACACAGATACTAAAACTCTGACTCATATAACTTTTGTACAGGGTGTATCATAATAGCAGACTATTGTTTGTAAGGGTTTCAGAAATTCCCCCGTCAACAGAAAATTATAATTTATTTAAATGATATAGAATGAACTAGAACAGCAAGCAGGATTTAAAGTCGGTCGTACTTGCATGGACCATATTTTCATATTGACTCAGCTCAATGAAAAGAAGATAGCTAGAGAAAGGCAGATGTACTTACTATTCGTGGACCTGACAAAGGCGTATGACACTATGCTGCAGAACTGTGCCAGGTGATAGAGAAATCAATGCTCAATATAACCTTGTAAATGCAATACAACCTAAGATCCAGGATAAAAATTACCAATGAAGCTTTCACAGTAAACAAAGGTCTAAAGCAGGAATGCTGTTAGTTTCCTACGCTCTTCAAAATCTACTTAAGTGAAAAGATGGCGAAGATCTTGCTCGGGGCTGACCGACGAAACTACCCTGTACACACTGCAGTTCGCTAAAGACCCGGTAGTAATAGCTCAAGATCAAAGCGACCTGAAATTCATGACAAACCAACTAATACGAGAAATGGGGCTTGCAAGTCAATAAGACAACAAAGTATATGTGCATAGGAGAAGGTAACGATAATCTAGTAATAGAGGATGGGAAAATTATGACGGCATGCTCCGAATATACGTATCTAGGTGCAAGAATCGAACAAGATAGACGTACAGAAACCGAGTTAGCCGAGAGAATAGTGAAGGAAAAAAAAGATAGTGAGGGTCCTGAACTCATTACGATGGTCAAGAATCATCTTGGAACAGAAGGAAACCCAACTAGCTAAACACCAAAAAGGCTTCTGGCCCTGACGGAATACCTGCCATAGTTCTTAAAAACTGTGCGAGGGAACTAACGCCAGTTTTCTGTAGACTTTTCAACCTATCTTACAGAAAGGGAATAGTTCCTTCCTGCTGGAAATGTGCTACAGTTCAGCCGATACCTAAAAAAGGCAAGAAAACCTTGCCAAATAACTACCGACCAATCGCACTGCTTTCAATAATATCGAAAGTCATGGAAAAGGCTATCAATCAGCATCTTCTAAAATATCTTGAAGGATTCAACATTATTAGCGATCACCAATATGGCTTTCGTAAAAATAGATCAACAGGAGATCTTCTGACTTATGTAACACATGTCTGGAACAACGCAATTGAACACTTTGGAGAATCTCGAGCGGTTGCTCTTGACATATCCAAGGCATTCAACCGTGTTTGGCACGATGGGCTGTTGGCTAAGCTACGTTCTTGTGGTATATCTGAAAGGTTCTGTTTGTGGCTCTCATGTTTCCTCAAAGAGCGTTCTTTACGAGTGGCAGTCGACGGATTTCTTTCTAACACCTTCACTATCAACGCCGGTGTACCCCAAGGCTCCATACTGTCTCCTACTCTCTTTCTCATTTAGATCGGCTACTCAGATGAATATCCACAAACAGCAGGAAGTCATTCAACTTAACAAAGACCTGGAAGAAATTCTATCTTGGGGTGACAGTAACCAAGTGGAATTTAACGCTACAAAAACCCTGGCGGCAGTTTTCTCTAAAAAAGTTAACGTTGCTGAACCCGACATAGTTATGTCGGGGCACTCCATCCCTCTAACATCGTCACTCAATTTGTTGGGCGTTAATTTGGGAGCAAATATGTCCTGGCATGAACATGTTGCAGACATAGCAAGGAGAGCTTCTCAAAAGTTGGGAATATTATTTCCAACCAGAAAGCTTTACACTCCACAACAACTGTTAATTCTTTACAAAGCTCAAATTCGACCAACTATGGAATACTGATCCCATGTTTGGAGCTTCGCTCCCAAACATACACTGCATTTGTTGGATTCTATTCAGAGAAGAGCTGTTCGTCTGATTGGAGACCCGGAACTGACCGACGGCCTTGATTCGCTGGAACATCGAAGAACGGTTGGCGACTTGAGCCTATTCTACAAGTACTTTCATGGAAAGTGTTCGAAGGATGTGGCCCGCTTAATTCCTCTCAGAGCGGTGCCTGTTAGAAGTACACGTCGCGCTAATTCTTCACATCCGTATGAGGTTCAGCTTGTTACTCCTCGTACAACGCTCTTCAAGCAGTCTTTTTATATGGAGAACATCATCCCTTTGGAATAATTTGCCCAGGACTGTGTTTTTTCACCGAGTACAATCTACAGCGATTCAAAAACAACGTGAATCCCTTTCTCCGCACACGAGTCGCTCCTGTAGCGCTTTAAGGACTTCCCTGTAGCACGTATGCTAGACCCATAAAAAAAAAAAATATATATATATATATATATATATATATATATATATATATATATATATATATATATATATATATGATACTATTTTTAAGAGCATGGTTTTATATGAATGCGAAGCTTAGTAAGAGAATAAAACAACAGAACAGAGACTACTCACACTGGCAATAGACTTTTGGCGCAAATCTGCGGATATATCAAGAATCGTGCACATGACCAACGTAAGAATACGTGAAATCATCAACCGTTCAAATACTATTATAGGCGATATACAACAAAAACAGCTTTGCTGGTATGGTCACGTACAAAGGATGAGGAACCATCGATTAGCGAAACCAATAATAGAATGGCCACCCTTAGAACAGAGGAAAAGGGGTACATCTAAGACCACGTGGACAAGTAGAATCTAAAAAGCAATGCCGGAACGTGACCTACCCCGGGAAATTGGATTGCTAGGCGAGAGTGGAGACAGGGAACCGGAAGGTGTAGGACGCTAGGAATCGGAGGATAGATAGACGGAATAATATAGAACAAAACAGCTACTATTCATACAGCTCATAAACAGAATGTATCACAATAACGGATTATTGTTTATATGAAGCCGCGAATACAGGCTAATATTTAAAAATTTTCAATCCCAATTGATATTTTACAACTTATCAGATATATCATTATATATAGCTTACAAAACAAATATAGTGTATTTCTAGATCTCGAAATATTGATCATAACAATATAATAAGCAGGTGGGTAATGTAACTCAAATAGTTTTTGAAATAAGCAGGTAATTTGTGATTTAAGGACAGAATTTATAGTAATTTAACACAAGTAATGAACTGGAATAAAAATTTGTAAATATATACATTCATTATGTTTGTAGATACTTTAAAAAAAATCATAGTCTTTGAAATAAAAAATCCAATTCCATGCTGCATATCAGCATATTATAACACTAGGTTTCCTGAAATTTTATAAGTATTATATCCTACCTGAGGCACTGATTACGGAAAAAATACTGGTATAATGCTATCAGCTCTATTTTTTTTATTTTTATGAAATTACAATTATGAAACGTTCTTTTATACGATTTTCTTGAATGTACGGCTTGAGGATCATCTATTTGCAAATTCCAACAGTAATCGGCCATCATATGGATGTCCCACCTTCCTTGATAACGCTCTTACAGTGGGCGTATGTCTTGGTGAAATCTTTCACCCTGCTCTTCACTGAAATCGCGAAGATTTTCTGGGAATCGATCTAAATGAAAATGTAAGTAATGAATCTTGATACTCATATTGCAGCCCAGATCTTTCAAATTGGATAACATGAACTCAACTAACTCAGAATAGTTGTCGGACTTATTGTTTCCGACAAAATTTTTAATCACCATAACAAACGATTTCCAAGTGTTAAACTTGACTTCATTCATTGAATTCACAAAGTCTGGGTCTTTCACAAGTCGTCTGATTTGTGGCCCATTAAAAATACCCGCTTTCAATTTTTCTGTGCTTAATCCTGGAAACTTAAGTGAAAGAAAAGCGAAACATTCGCCGTTTTTGGCAAGGGCTTTTACAAACTGTTTCATAATGCCCAGTTTGATATGAAGTGGTGGCAGTATAATGCGATCTCGATTTACTAAGGGCAAATTAATAACATTTTTGGTACCAACCATCAGTTTCTCTCGTACTAGCCACTTTTTTTTGAGACCAATGACGTTGTTTGTCGCGGCTACCCCACAGACACATAAAACATGGATACTTCGTGTATCTACCCTGTTGTCCGAGAAAAAAGTTAAGCATCTTTAAGTCTACACAAATGAGCCAGTTATGGTCTCGGTACTTAATTTTTTCCATTACTGAATAAATAGTTATATACTCTTCTTTCATAGTAGTAGAGAGTGGAATAGGTATAGAACCATACTTGTTGTCGTTATGAAGTAGCACACACTTTAAGCCTCTCTTGCTACTGTCTATAAAAAGACGCCATTTGTTGGTATTGTTGTAAAGTCATTTTCTCCAAAATACCTCTTACATCATTACAAAAAACTAAATCATTTTTTCTAGAAAAATATGGTAACAAATTCTTTTCTCGGGTCCAATATAAAGTAATTCTAGTTCCTGGTGCGAGCAAATTCTTTTCTTTTAAACGAGATGCCAAAATTTCAGAAGCTTCTTTTGACAAATTTAGATCCCTTACCAAGTCATTCAATTCCTTTTGATTAAAAGGTTGAGGATCTGATGACTGACTATATGTGAAATCCGAATCAGTATTGCCCATTGTGTTATCTTCAATTTCCATAAGATCTGGTTCTTCAGAGCATCTAGATGATGCTCCTTGCATCTCACCAGAGTATAGAAGAGGTCGTTGAGTGGAGGGTAAGTTAGGATATGACCATTTATGGTATTTCGATTTCCAGAATTCATACCGTTAATATTTACGACGCAAAAATAGCAGTCGTCATGGTGATTTTGTGCCATCGGTCTTTTAAATTTGATAGCACTTTTTTTCCATTTGACCATTGCCGCAGACACACAATACAGTTCTGGTACACAATATGAGGTACCCATTGCTTGTCTTGATTGCACAATGTTATTTGAAAGTGGTTAAAATACGTAGTTTTAACGAAGTCCGAGATAGGTTTTCGATATTTTTCAAAGATGTATTCGCCACAAATATAGCAAAAACAATCTGGATTGTGTAAACAACGTCTACGTGTCGAAACCATAACTGAAATTAAAAAAATAATTGTTCTGAGTCGGATAGATGTGAAAAAACTGCGGGTGTCGTCTAAGTTAGGGTAGACCGAAAATATTAAAAAACATGAGCTGTTAGAGAAAAACTAATATGGGATCAAACACTACAAAAAGCCCAAAACTGGAAAAAAGTTAAGGAAAAAATAAAAAAAAAAAAATTTGTTGACCAGTGTAATTACAAAGTACTTCAAATTACCTTACGGGAAGGTACATATTATATTTTTAATAAACAAAACTAATGTATAAAAATTTTAATAAATGGCAGGCTATTTCATTACAAAGTACAGATGGGTAATGTTCAAATTACCTTACATAATTTGGGATTTAATGCAATTCATTACATATATACATTCATTATGTTTGCAGATACTTGAAAAATTCAATTCCATGCTGCATATCAGCATACTATAATTTACAGTAACAAAAAATATGACATGCTGCCATTACAAAGTACGTCAAATTACCTTAGGTGTATTACATTTATAACAAACAAAAGTAATGTTACTTACTTACTTATTCCTAAGTCTTTCTACCGTGAGGTGTAAGACTGTGGAGTTGAGTTGATCAGTCTCTTCCACTCCTTTCTATTCTGTGTCAGGTTCTTAATTTCACTCCACTGAATATTTCTCTCCTGGGCCGTCTTCCTTGCCTTCTCCTGACATGTTCTTCTAGGTCTTCCTAGTCTATTTGCTCCCTGAACTCGGGCCTCAAATATTTTTTTTTTGTTAATCTTTCTTCCGTCATCCTGTATATATGTCCCAGCCATCCCAGTTGTCTGTCCTAAATTTTTGTCACTATTGTTTTTATTTTGAATTTGTTTCTGCATACTTCGTTCCTGATTTTGTCCCTTCTTGATTTTCCATCTATTTTCCTCAGGAATCTCATTTCCGTTGCGTTTATTCTATTCTTGTCTTGCACGTATAGTCATGTGGAGTTTACTATTTTTTTTAACTACCTCAATCTTTATATCTACTGTTATTTCTCTTTTCTCAAGGAATGTTTTTCTTAAACGTTCTATTCTTCCTACTTTTGCCATTTTATCGTTTATTTCTTTTTCCAGTTTTCCATTCCCTTCTATTATTGTTCCTAGGTATTTGAACTTTTCAACTTGTTCTATACTTAGTCCATTTATTCTGATGTCTTGTTTTTTATTCTCTTGTCCTATTATCATCAATTTAGCCTTCTGTATATTTATTCTATTATTTATGTTATTCAATTCCTCGTTTAGCTTGTTTATGTTGTGCTGTAGGTTTTCTTCTGTGTCTGCTATTATCGCCATATCGTCCGCAAAAAGTAGTTCTGATATTTCGATTGTTTGCATTCTCTAGAATCCCACCATCATCAGTCTCATTTTCTGCTTGGCTCTCTTCACTGACTCGTTTAGCACTATTGCGAATAATAAAGGGCTCAGCACACATCCTTGTTTTAGACCGTTTGTTATTTCGAAATCTCTTGACTCTTCAATATTTGTTCTTACCCAATTTTTGTTGTATCGTACCAACTTTTTAACACTTCTGTTATTTCTCTGTCTACTCCGCATCTTTGTAGGTTTTCCCATACATCATCTCGTCTTACTCTATCGAATGCCTTTTCTAAGTCGATGAAAACTATATGTAATTCTTTATTTTTACTTATGCACTTCTCTATACTCTGCCTTAATATAAATATGGGGTCCTGTGTACTCCTGCCTTTTCTAAAGCCATATTGGGTTTCTTCTAGAGAGTTTTCTAACTGGTCTTTTATTCTTGTTTCTATTATTCTAGCGAGTACTTTGGCTGGTAGACTCATTAATGTTATGCCTCTATAGTTTTGGCACTCTCTTTTTTATGAATTGGCAGGATAATACCAGTGTTCCATTCCTTGGGTACTCTCGTTTCTTTTACGATCTTATTTAATAACTTGGTGAAATCTGTTCTTCCCTCTTTCTCCAGGCTTTTCGGCATTCCCGGTGTGATTTCGTCGATTCAAGCTGCTTTACCTGTCTTCAATTCCGCTATGGCTTCATTGATCTCATCTTCGGAAATAGTTAATTCTACAGGTCCTCTTTCTTCTCTCATTTCGGTAACCTGTAACTTTGTTATATCTGATTCTATTAATTCCTGAAAGTGTTCTCTCCATCTGTGTATTATCTTGACTTCATCTGTTATTATGTTTCCATTTTTGCCCTTCATATTTATCATGCTATAGTCTTTCTTCTTTCTTAATTGTTTTAGTGTTCCTTAAAATAGTTTCTGGTTGCTCCTGAAATTTTCCTTCATATTTTGCCCGAATTTTCTCCAAGACTCTTGCTTCGCTTCTTTTACTGTGGTTATGACTAGTTTCCTTATGTCCTTGTATCTTGTACAAAAGTAATATACAAAAATTTTAATAAATTTACATTACCTTTGTTGTATGTTAACATTTCATTTTACAAATCTTTCTCTTAGAGGGTATAATTACAAATAACGTATTAAAATAATGAGGGTTTCAAAAATCATGATGAACTAATTATATTGCTATAGTATTAAACTAAATAATCAACTTGATTTTCTATCATAAACTGTCAAATTTTGACTAATTTGCCCAAGAATGATGGACTTAATATAGTATAATAGAAGAGATCAATCAAAGTCGAGATACTTAATACATCTTAAGTGCCTACGTTGTCTATTAAATTAAAAGATCAAGAGAACACTGCTTATCTCAATAAAAGTGTCAAAATTAGGAATATTAATTGCTAAAAATGACTGTTCGTGTTATCATTCAAGACCCACAATTTGCACGTTCATAGGCTATTGAATCAACATATAATTTTTAAAATGCAAAATGTTTAAATTAAATATGAAAATAAACGTTCATTATTAAACACGATTGTATTGTTTCGGGATACAAGTACAGTCTTGTCAAGTAAGAACGCTCGTATTCTTAAAAAATGCGGTTTGACATTTTTTGCCATCAATATATTCCTTAGTAAGCTAATAACGGCGTAATTACCTTCGTAAGTTGTCTAATAGCCTCCTGCATCAATAATCGCCTGGCATCTTCGAGGCATGATGTCGGCGAGATTTTCTGCATACTCTGCAAATCTTTCGAATCTCGCGAGACAACTGCGTCTTTCCTCTGAGCTTTTTCTTCACCAAACATTTTCAATAGGGTTGGCGTCCGACGATTGTGAAGGCCACTCTAGTATCTTATAGTGGAACCAAGCGAGTCGCCTCGGAACGTGATTTTCGACCACCAAAGGTTTCTTCAACGTGCTTCGAAATTTGACATCGTGAACACGAAGATGTCAAATGGTCTCATGGGACACATTCAAATCCGATTTTCTTAATTTTGCCGCTCCTTGAAGCAACGTTAATTTCGGATCCCGTGAAAACAAAGACACGATTCGTTTTTCGACTTTCGGAGTGACTTTGCCTACCGAGTCACGTTTTGACAAGTCGTCGACACTTAAAAAAGGAATGCCGCAGCCTGGTAATTGAAAATTGCATTTTATTTGTAGACTAGTTCTATAATAGACTATAGAGTTTTATTATTTCCTAGGCGACTATGTAACTTACTGTAAATTTTAGGCAAACAAAATACTGAACAGCTTTGGCATCAAACGCATCCCTGAGGGAACAACAACAACAGAGATGGCGCAGACACGATGTAATATATAGTATGTAGAATCTGCCAGAAGATGTGCTAATAGAACAGGCACCTGAGAATTTCTTGGGCCTTCTAGGGATTTTTATTTCTTGTTGAGAAGTCACCATTTGAGTGAATAGTCTATACAACACAATTCTTTAGTTTATACCGATACCCTAATACTTTAAAATTTGAATGCAAATTATTCGGTCAAGAAAAAATAATTTTTATTACATATATATTTACGTCATGAAGATTATTTGACTTTTAGTGATTTAAATCGGATGATAAGGCCTTTCAGTGCCTTCAACCCCACTTTGATTGTCACATACATAAATAACTAGGCCTTCCTTTTCATGTATTTCTCTCACATCGACGTAAATTAGCGCTATAAACGTAAATGTAGAGGCTTATTTATTAGAAGAAATATATATTGTATTGTTGTACCCAATTATTTATAATTTTCTATCAATTTTAAAATAACTTTTAAAAATAACTTGAAGCCATTTTATTTTAGCTTTAGTGTCAATTATACGTGATAATTAAAAAATTGAATATGGATAAATTTGTCTAAAGAAGTGCTATCTAACTCTCCACTTAATATGTCACGTCCACAGACTTTTTAAATATACATTGAGGTAAACAAATAATTTGATAGTTTTTACAAAGAAAAATACTTTGTTTCTTTTGGATGCAACAGGTTAGTCATATTTAGCATTTTTCAGTCTCAAATATAGTAATCGGTAAAAGATAACAAATAATTCTAAAATATCGATTTCGTAACTTGTATACTAATAGACCAAGAGGGCGACCCGAAATTTTGACCTGTCGACTAACCGTCTGCCTAGTTGTTCATTCTATCGGACGAGTCGAATGAAACCCTTTAACGTTGATTTTGCGGCCCCCGTGCCCTGGAATGCCCAGATAAGGCCCAAAATGTTACATCCAAATATGGACTGTCGGTTAACCACTTCTATCAAATACCATAACACTGAAAAAGTGGAGCCCACAAAGGGCAGACGCCGCGCCGCCGAGACTAGACCCAGCTTTAGGGTCCAAAACACGTCGATCCAAAAATGGACTGTCATTTAACCATATAAAATCAATAAATTTAGTTTGTTCTTAATAAAATAAGAGGAAACTTGCAAAAGGCAGACGCTGCCAATACCGGAGGACGTAGCTAACCCGCTTTTTTCAGTCAAAAACGGTCGTTTTTCGAGTTTTTAAATAAAGTAACCGTACGTCCCAAGTTGTGGGTCCTACGCATTTGCCCGAGTTATTTTTGTAAAATTTAGGCCTTAGTTAATAAAGTATTACGAGGGCAGACGCCTCATTTGTACCTGAACAAGCCGAGGCATTTTCAAAGTTCAAAAAAAAATCTAAATTCTGATGGTATAGACGCTGTTATAGGTTCTACATAAAATGTTAATGTATTTACTTAAAATTTCATTTTTTTAAGCGTTTAATCGAAATTTCAAACATTTACTTGATTTTTCAAGGATTAGTTTACTTGATTTTTTTTAAATTTACACTAGAATTTAAAAGCATTTTATTTGAAATTTCTAGTAAACGCTTCAAAAATCTAGCACATACTTAATTTTAAGTAAATTCTTCAAAATTCATCTAAAGTTTTTTTAACAGTCTAGCTTAATAATAATAATTTCGGTCATCCGGTACGAATTTTATGTAGAACCTATAATAGCATTTATAGCTTCTACTTGATGGAAATTCATTATAAATATATAATAAAAGACTGTTTTTAGTCAATTTCCACTGGTTTATTTTTAATTGTTTCGTTGTCGATGCAGCTTCTTCGGATCTTTTTACACTTTAGGTTTAATGTTTACAATTTTATATTATTTCTTAATTATAATATTACACCTATTTAAATTATATTGATAGTATTGGAGAACCCACACAGAAATGGTATCAGGAGAATAAATTCAATAATGGTGAATTGTTTAAATCTACCCGGTCGTTGAGCAAAGTACCTGTAGTCCTTAATCGATTTATTTGTATTGTCTCTAAAAGGTTTAGTTTTAAACCTTTTTGTTGGGTATGTAAAATTTTGAAATTCTTCTTAAACGTGTGATTCTCTGTTAAAAGATGATTAGCATATGTTAAATTAGACTTTCTATGGATGAAACTTTTTTCGTGTTCTGATTCTTTGTATAAATGTTCTCGTTTGTCCTATGTATGTTTTAGGACATGACCCACATGTTAATTGATATACCCCTGATTTATTATCTATATTGATTTGCGGTTTGTAGACTATGATGATATTTTTTGATTTAAAAATTTTCCCAGTTTCTCCGTTGGTTTACCGAAATAGGTTAAGCATTTAAATGTGGTTTTTCTTACCTTAAAACATGAGTATATTACTGAGATTGCCTTGTTTCTGAGTTTTTTTCCTAACGATATTATCGATTAAGGTAACTGAATAACCGTTGTTAACGGCTACTTGTTTTATGTAGTTTAATCCTTTAACAAAATTGTGTTTTGAAAAGGGGATTTTATACGCCGCGAGTTTATGATGGTTGGGGTAGTGAGAACTACTGTGAATTGTGGTATCTGTATGACAGGGTTTGTGATATATTGCAAATTCATGTTTTTTCGTGGTTTTACTGATTGTTAAGTCTAGGAAGTTAATTTTCCCTTCGACTTCTTCTTCCATTGTAAAACTGATATTTCTATGTAAAGGATTATTGTACTGTAAAAAGCAAGTTAATTGTCTATCCGTTCCTGTAAAGCACACTAGTTTCTTTCGATGTCAAAAACTTATTTCTAAGTGTTCCCCCAGACGAAACAGTAATTTTAATAGAGAACCTGTTAACAAAAAACAAAGTAAATGAAGTTATAAAAATGGAGATAATTAATTTGTTAAGAACCTACCTAAGACAAAATTATGTTTCATTTAACAATAAATTCTACAATAGTAAGGAAGGGTTAATTATGGGGAGTCCATTAAGCCCATTACTTGCCGAAATTTTCATGGACAGTATTGAAACAATGATATTTAACAACCATAATAACAATAGTAATAATTGTCTATACTGGTATCGATACGTAGACGATATAATTGTTTGCTTTACAGAAACGGATAGACAAATTAACTCGCCCTTCTCAGTCCATTAATTCTTTACATAGAAATATCAGTTTTACAATGGAAGAAGAAGTCGAAGGGAAAATCAACTTCCTAGACTTCACAGTCAGTAAATCAACGAAAAAAAACATCAATTTGCAATATATCACAAACCTTGTCATACAGATACCACAATTCACAATAGTTCTCACCACTCCAAACACCATAAACTCGCGGCCTATCATAGCTTTATACACAGATTAACTAGTATCCCCTTATCAGACCACAATTTTACTAAAGAATTAAACTACATAAAACAAGTAGCCGTTAACAACAGTTATTCAGTTACCTTAATCGACAACATTGTTAGGAAAAAACTTAGAAACAAGGCAATCTCAGAAATATATCCATGTTTTAAGGACAGGGGACATTTAAATGCTTAACCTATTTCGGTAAACCGAGGTATATCAATTAACATGTGGGTCACGTCCTAAAACATACATAGGACAAACTGGACAACTGGACGAACATCTATAAAAAGAAATACAGAACACGAAAAAAGTTTTATCCATAGAAAGTCTAATTCAACATATGCTAATCATCTTTCCAGGTACTTTGCTCAACGACCAGGTAGATTTAAACAATTCACCATTATTGAATTTATTCTCCTGATACCATTTCTGTGTGGGTTTTCCAATACTATCATTAGAATTTAAATATGTGTAATATTATAATTAAGAAATAATATAAAATTGTAAACATTACCATAAACCTAACTTGACAGTGAAAAATGTAGATCCGAAGAAGCTGCATCGGCAGCGAAACGCGTCATCACAATTAAAAATAAACCAGTGGAAATTGACTAAAAACAGTCTTTTATTATATATTTGAAAACAGCACGTCAAGCTTCGTCCTCCGGTATTGGCGGCCTCTGCCTTTTGCAAGTTCCCTCTTATTTTATTAACAACAAACTAAATTTATTGGGCTCTAAAGCTGAGTCCGGTCTTGGCGGCGTGTCAACAAATCTTATGGTACTTGATTCAAATGGTTAAACGACACTCTATTTTTGGATGTATTATTTTGGGCCTTATCTGGGAATTCCAGGGCCCGGGGTCTACAAAACAACGTTAAAGGCCTTTATTCGACTCGTCCGATAGAATGAACAACTAGGCAGGAGGTTAATTGACAGGTGAAAATTTCGGGTCGCCCTCGTGGTCTATAAGTATATACTACTAGCCGTGCTCGCGGCTCCTCTCGCGTGGACTTAATTCACTATTATCGTCACTGCTTATTCCTTATGTTACCTAACGTAATAAAATATATCCTGTAACCTGCCCAGTGAACATATGTATTTTGTAAAAAACACGTAAATCGGATAAGTGGTTCTTGAGTGCTAAGCACTAACGGACAGACAGACAGAAAGACGTTGCGTTTTATATATATATTAGAGATTTTTTTTGATAAATATTAAGTTAGGAATTTAAAAAAAAAAAAAACACGTAAATCGGATAAGTGATTCTCGAATGATAAACATACTAACGGACAGTCAGACAGACAGAGAGACATTGCGTTTCATATATATTATACAGATTATTATTATTATATAACCTTGCCAGAGAACATACATATGAATTTAAAAAAACACGTAAATCAGATAAGTGGTTCTCGAGTGACAAGCGCACTAACGGACAGACAGACATCGAGAGCATTTTGTATATATTGTATTTTTTGTTACATAATGTTGTTCCATATTTAACGGTTTAGGCAGCGTATTGGAAGAGAGTGCGCTAGCGGCAACCTTTTTTTCCGACTTGATTCACTATTATCGTCACTGCTTATTCCTTATGTTACCTAACGTAATAAAATATATCCTATAATCTGGCGAGAGAACATAGAGTTTTAAAAAGAAGCACGTAAATCGGATAAGTGGTTCTCAAGTGATAAGCGCACTAACGGACAGAGACGTTGCATTTTATATATACATATATTATAAATGGAAATTACGGATAAAGATTTTTGCCCTTTTTTATACGTAATGTCCTACCTATCAGAAAGCAGTGTCCACCTAGTACATTAATATGATAAGTTAAACTATGGAACTAAAATATTTCTGAGCTTAAAATTTAAACCCCGCTTTGGAGTAATTGCAAGTTATTCCATGTGACTGAATCTAAAAGTATCTTGTGATGATATTTTAAAAAATTTATATATTTCTAGGAAATTCTAAAAATAGCATTTCCAGCAAAAGCAATAATTTAAAATTTTAATACTGCAAATCTAATGTTAAATTGATGGGGAATTTATACTGGTTTAAAGCCATATATAAAATAATCATGATTTAATACATTTTTAATGAACATATTTCTATACGAAAGGTATTTAATGTAATAATCTTGCAGAATATAATATTTCATGTCTATTTTATTGTGTTTTTAAGTCAACGGTTAATAAATAATGAAATCTTAAAGATTATGGTAGGCCTTAATTCATTCTATATTATTAAATGACTATTCGAGGAATTTCCAATAGAGCCAGGTAAATGTTTTTTAATAATTCTTGAACAGTTTACTTTCATAAAAACAGCTTGTTTGCTGACCATATGTATTAAAGAATGGCCGTAAACTAAAAAAACCAGCCAAGTGCAAGTCAGACTTGCGCAACTAGTGTTCAATACGGTAGTTGCTTTTAAAACAAAATTAAATTCTTACCTAGGCTACGTGAATTAGACCGCTGGTATGTATATATCTTACGATCCACGTTTTTTCTTAGTCTATAATGTATAATAGTTATGACACCTTAGTTACCTAATAGCCAATAAATCAATCTAGCTTAATCTAGAACCTAGTAATAAAAGTCTAAAACAAATATTTACTACCTAAATATTTTGTTTATAATTATAAACCTACAAAATAAAATTATTTTCCCGCGATACTCATCCGTGTGTGTACTGGAAAGTATATTAGCGAAACTTCCACCATATTATCAAGGAACATAGTTTTCATAGTTTTTTATACCAGATAAATTATCAAGCGTAATGTATTCGTGATAATTTTCGCTCAATCTACACTTTATGCAGAATATTCCAGAATTTTTTCAAATTTTTTCGATTAGTACTTTTCGAGATAGGGGGGGCGCCAAGTATTTTTGACCATTTTTTAAAAATAATATAAAGAAAAGTTTGCGCCAATCATATAAATTTTTGAACTCGTGTTTTCACAAGCTCTCATTTCACACCCCACTCGATGACCTGGTAAAAAATGTTCTTTTTCACTTCCGATTTCATAGCCCCTTCAGTCAAAATGTATCTTTCAAAACTACAGGGCTCTAATTGCGCCATCAATTCCTATATTTGTACGAAATTTCAGCTTTCTATGTCAAATAGTTTCGGAGAAAATCAGGTGTGACAGACGGACAATGAAGTGATCCCGTAAGTGTTCCGTACGGAATACTAAAAATAACAAGTAATATTTCCTAGTTTCATAAGGTTACTACGTTTTATTTAATACTTTTTTTGATATAGGGTGGTATAATAATGGTTTAATATATTGGTGGACTCCTTCGATTAATTAACGACCAATATTAAAAGTCAAAAGCGCAAATGATAATAGTAATAATAATATTGATAGTGCTAATACCTCACACCACAAACCCGTCAAACTACCGACCTGTCACCTGTCTTCCAACCCTATACAAGATGATCACAGCAACAATTTTCAAGAAAATAGACAACAATATTCTCACAAAAGGGCAGAAGGGGTGGAGGCAAAATAGCCGAGAATGAAAAGAGCAGCGAATCATAGATAGCGTAATCATTGGACAAACCAGAAAAGAGCACATAATTCTTCACACCGGTTACATAGACTATAAAAAAGCCCTCGACTTCATATCCCACATTTGGCTAATCAGAGTCCTAGAAATATACAAAATCAACCAAAACCTCAGGCAATTTCTCGCGCAAATTATGAAAACATGGAAAACCAAAATCCTCTTAAAAACACAAACTGAAAACATCCAAACAGAAGAGCTGTACATCAAACAAGATATATTTCAGAGAGACTCACTCAACGCTCTATGGTTTTGCCTCAGTCTCAATCCACTTTCAAATACACTAAACAGGACAGACCATAGCCTCTGCATCAGACACCAAAAAGTGAACTAACATAAAATAATATGGATGACATAAAACTCTACGCTGCCATAGAAACACAGCTGAAAGAACTCGTCAAAATCTCAGAAACATTAACCTTAGATATCAATATGGAATTTGGTATAAGTAAATATAAAGTGATCCACCATTAACAATGAAACACTCGATAACATACTCGACAAAAAAACATACAAATATCTAAGACTTCCATCAAAGCACCAAACTCAACCACACTCACATCAAAACAGAGCTCAGAACCAAATTTAAAAACACGAAACTTATACAAACAAAACGCAAGTCCAAAAATCTCACTAAAGCCATCAACACGTTCACTATACCTATACTCATATATTCACTTGGTATCATCAAATGGTCACACATAGATATAGAAAACATTCACATCTTTATACGTCTCAATTCACCAAATACAGGAAATTACACCCCGACGCGTGCAAAGAAAGACTTACCATCGAGAGAAAGGCAGAAGGAAGAGGAATAATAGATATAAGATCACTACACACAAAACAAATACAAGCACTTAGGAGATTCTTTGCACACCAGCCCCTACGCAGCAATAGTGAAAGCAGACAAAAACTACACACTTCTCAACTTATCCCTGGCAGACCACCCAGCAGACACACACAGTCACACACAATTACAACAGGAAAAGATGAAAACATGGTCAGAAAAAACACTCCACGGAAAACATAGATAGAACAAGACCACGTAAATAAAATATAATCATACACCGGGTTACAGGATGGGCAGCTATTCCCTGAAACAGAAGGCTTCTTACTTGCCATCCAGGATAAAGTCATATTAACCAGAAACTACCTAGAGCATATCATCAAAGACCCAACTATTACAGAAGACAGATGCAAGAAATGCCACGAGCATAAAGAAACGATCGAACACATAACAAGCGGATATAAAATACTAGCTGGAACTGAATACACAGCCAGACATGACTCAGCAATAAAAGTAGTTCACCAAGCACTAGCCACAGCATACAAACTCATGGAAAACACAGATCCCTACTACAAATAAACACCAACATCCATACTCGGAAATAAAGATTACAAGCTCTACTGGGACATCAATATCCATACAGATAAAACAGTCCCCGCCAATAGACCCGATATTACTTTTCAATGCAAAAAAGGAAAAGTCAACTATCTAACTGACATAGCTGTCCCTAACCACACAAACATCCAAACAAAATACACAGAAAAACATCCAAACGAAATACACAGAAAAACATCCAAACGAAATACGCAGAAAAATCTCCAAATACACAGACCTTGCAATAGAAATAAAAAGGCTATGGAAACAAGAAAAAGTCATCATTGTCCTCCTCGTCATTTCAGCCACAGGTCCTACACCAACAACATTGACACAACACTTAGTACAATTAGGACTCAATGCAAACATACACAAAAACATTCAGAAGTCAGTGATTTTAAAAACATGTAACATTGTCACGTCATTCCTTAATACACAATAGTAATAGCGTTTCTGCTGACTTGGCTTAAGCCCTTCAGCCAAACATGGAACCACTTTGACCAAATGTGAAAAAGAAGAACAAAAACAATGATAATATTAATTAAAGCAGCATTGCTGTTTGCGGACTTCTACAGGCATTACAGAACTACTGCAAACTAAAAAGATATTCACAAATAAAAACAGTTTAATATATTGCATATAAGAGACTGGTTGGCTACATCAACTATCAACGAATCGGTGAAGTGCATAGTGTTGTCACTATACGACAGTTGTTACGACTACACCAAACACTTTACACTATACTCGACGCGCTTTTCGTTAACCATGTTAGCATCTTCAAGGAGGAGCTTACCTCCTTTATTAGTGTTCCGTATGGAACACTTATAAGATCAGTTCGGTGTCTGTCCGTGTGTCTGTCCGTCCGTATGGCTGTCTGACACACCCGATTTTCTCCGAAACTATTTGACATAGAAAGTTGAAATTTGGCACTAATATAGGAATTCATGGCCTCATCACAGCCCTGTAGTTTTGAAAGTTAAATTTTGACTTAAGGGGGGTGAAATCGGAAGTAAAAAATTTTTTTACCAGGTCATCGAGTGGGATGTCAAATGAAAGCTTGTAAAAAGACATGTTCAAAAATATATATAATGTAATACTTGCGCATAGTTCTCTTTGTATTATTTTTAAAAAAGTGCGAAAAGTATTTATCAAAAAATTTTGAAAAAATTCTGGAATATTCTCTAGGTTAAACAAAAATTATCACGAGTGCATTAACTTTAATAATTTATCTGGTACATAAAAGGGTCATCAGTTTTCACTAAAAATCGAAAGAAAACTTTGTTGAAAACTGATTTGGGATATTTTTGTGAAGTCACCGTAACAAAAAATTTTATTTTAAAAGCAATCAACGTACGGAAAACTAATTGCACAAGTTCAACTTGCACTTGCCCGGTTATTTCAGCAAAAACTCTTCGTAATAAAATTTCCAACAAATCCTCGTTAGTGTTAAGTCGATCAAGTGCGTACATAACCTACAAAATTGGAAAAACTGGCAAAAAACTGTTTTTTTTTTTTTCATTTTATTGTACAAGTAGCATCGGAAAGCTGACGTCGAGACCTAAATTTTGAAAAAAAAAAGATTCATTTTAAACTAAATAGCATAAAATGGCGGGCAATTCAAATTTTAAATAACAAATTCAACTGTGCCCACTGGGTTCAATATTTCTGTACCAAAATTTCAGGGTATTTTTGCTATAACAAAAGGCATATTTTCTGAAAGTTTCAAGCTGATCGGTTCACTTAAACGATCCGTACAATAAAATGAAAAAAAAAAAAATTTTTGCCTGTTTTTTTTTTTTTAAATTTTGTAGGTTATGTACACATTTCAGCGATTTAAAGCCAACGAGGATTTGTTGGAAATTTCATTATTAAGAGTTTAGTGTTTTGTTTGTCTCAATCCGGCTTATATAACCAGAGTTATTCACATTTTAAACTCAACAAACACGTTTTGAAAACTTAAATTGTTCATAAATAAAAGAGCACAAGTTCTTCGAGGTCCAAAACTCAGGACAATACTCCTGGTGATACCCCAGAGAGGATAAAATTATAATATTGCTGTATCTAAACTATGCCTATCTCATTATTATTCTGACCTTTTTTTACTGCACTATTAACGCGAATATTAACAATAGTTTATTGTGTAGCCAACTAGTGCTGTCGTTTTCTCTTTTTTAATTTCTTTTAACAAATTGAAAATGATTTCCATAAAAAACGATTTTATGTAGGATCTAAACAAACATTATTTTTACCTTAAAGAAGATACATACATTAAAAGCGTGGGTTTAAGACGTATGACCAGTGACCTCTTTGTGCTTCACCACGGGATAATATTTATGTATATTCCATACTGTCGTACGATGCACAAAAATGTCTCACAGCTGGTTGCGAATTCATTAGGGAGACGTTTTACACGCCCCAGCCATTTTCTTATGGCCATTTCATGCCTGGGATAATATAAAATATATTAATACCAGACAACATGTTCGTACGGACACGACGATACAAATAACTTGAGCACATGGGATCCTTATAAATTATGACTGTTACGGTTTTTGTTTTTTTTATTAACTTTAACAGGATATCACGATTTGAAATTATTAAGTAAATGAATGTTGTTAATTATGTTAGAAGATCCGTTTTTCTTTATTTACAGGGTAAGGTTTTTATTCGATATCAAACCCTAAGGAATGTTTTATTTTATTTGAGACACCGAAAACAGCAATATTTACCGAGACATGGACAACGCTGAATCCTTCAGCAAATTTGTCCAAGAGTCGTAAGTAGCGACTTTCTCAAAGAGCCTGTCCAACTCTGAATGACACCGATTTTATAAGACTCAAAAGAACGAAACCCCTTGTATGTCGATTCGTTTAAAAATTACCATCTCTTAGTGCTAAGAGGATCCAAACTGTGCCGATTTACGTCAAAATTTTTCTGGACGCTCACAGGTTAAAACTCTTTACTTCCGTTGCACATATTCTTAATTGTTCGTGAAGAATCAGTATAAACACAAGAAAATAAAATATGAAAGAGAAAATTATCAACATTTTATTAAGAATTATGTTAATAGAACATAATATATCACTTTATACCTATGCGATAAACATGCTCTAATTAATATTATTTATCAAAATATTAATTCTCACCTGCATTTCTATAACTTTTTTTGTACTGTACTAGCTGCGCCCGTGGCACGGTGGGACGAACTCCCACTGTGCAACTCAAAATTCCGGCTGCCTTTCAATTTTTAAGATAATGAGTTAATTTTTTTTTAGAATACTAGCCAGATATAGCGCTTCAATTTGCACCTGCAAGTACTATTAGTTTTTTTTTGTAATTCTGGTTGAAAGATAAATAAGGTCTATATTTTTTTAATAACACTATTTTGGTTGATGAACTTTTTACTGTCTACATTGAAATCTCGATAATTTGCTTATGGTAACATATGTTTCCGAGGTCACTGATTACTGTAGGAATTGTTATTTTAGCGAGAATTTTGAGGATTTTAAGCTATTGGCCAATTTCAGTTATTTTTAGTTCTTCAGCTGATGACGAAAGAACGAGGAATTTCTGGTTCAACAATACATACATGGCATTTTCAAGTGCTCTTGCTGCTGCTGCTACTCGATACTGTGATCTTGCTGCTGCTGCAGCTCGAAGCTAACTGAGAAACCGAAGTGCGGTGGACGTCTTTTATAGGTCGGCGTCTACGCAGATTGTAGGTGGGGGGATCAGGAGTGTTCGTCCGGGCATCGGTGTTTGTCAACTGGGAGTCCGTATCAGAGGTAATTACGGATTCTAACGCTATGCTGACTCTTGCGTTCTCGATGTTTTGGTTGTTCCTTGGTTTGGCTAGTAGACCCTTCCATGTAGTGGAGATGTTAAGTGCATCATCCCGCTTATTTAGCTGTCCACTCTTTTCGATTTCCAAGGCTTCTCTGACCATGAATGTCTTATAATGTGAAATCGAGGCATCAAAATTGATGTTAATAATGTCGATTTTTTCGCAACATTTAAACGTTTATTTCCAATACAAAATGAATTACCTTGATAATCAAAGTATTGGCCATCGTTAGCTATGACTTTTTCCCATCTTTCTGTCAAAGAATGGATTCGGCATCAGAAGAACTTTTCATCTTTTGAGGCCAACCATTCATCAAGTCAAATTTTCACTTCTTTGGAAGAATGTAAGTGTTGTTCTGAAAGTCCGTGCTGCATCGATCGAAATAAGTGGGAGTCTGAAGGAGCTAAGTCCGGTGAATACGGCGTGTGGGGTAGAACGTCTCATTTCATGTTTTCCAAATAATTTTTAACACATTTTGCAACATGGGGCCGAGCATTGTCATGTTAAAAAATGATTTTATCGTGCCTTCTGGTCATTTTTCCTTCAATGCTCGGTTCAACTTTATCAATTGTTGTCGGTATCGGTCGTCAGAAATCGTTTCATCAGGTTTCAGCAGTTCGTAATACACAGCTCCTATACTATCCCACCAAATACACATCAAAGCTTTCTTTCCCTGTATATTGCGGACTCGTTGTGATGTTGAAGGCTGGCCTGGGTCTACCCAAGTTTTTTTTTGGTTGGAGCATGTTCACCGTAAGGTTCAACCAACAATCGATAACTTTCAGCAGCCGTTTCCTTCAAATGAAAGAAGGTTATTAAACTTCCCCGCAAAACGTCTCGTTTGGTACAAAAACACGACACCTTCAAAGCCATGAAGAACTATATTTTTTGCACTATGACAAATAATAACAAACTGGCTTTTGATGGCATATGTTTACCTTCCAAAACGCCATAGATGTCACTAGTCTATACCAACAAGTGTATTAGTAACGCCATCTCTTAGTAACCGAAAAATCGACATTCTTAACCGAAACAACTATTATATACATATACATATACCATATATATATATATATATATATATATATATATATATATATATAAATATATATATATATAGCAATATTGTTGAACCAAAACCCCCGTTTTTTCTTTATCAGCTGAAAATAGAATAAAAAATAGCGGAAAATAACCAAAATTGGCCAATAACTTAAAATCCTCAGAATTTTTGCTAAAATAACTATTTTTAGAGGAATCAGCTACCTCAGAAATATATTACCATAAGCAAATTACCGAGATTTCAATGTACACAGTAAAAAATTCATCGCCAAAGAGTATTATTTAAAAAAAAAAAGATACCTTTTTCATCTTTCAGTCAAATTTACAAAAAAAAAAAAATTAACAAAAAAGCTGCAGGTACAAGTTGAAGCACTATGTCTGAAGAGTATTTTTTTAAAAAATGTGATGCAATATCTTAAAAATTGAAAGGCAGTCCGAATTTTGAGTTGCACCTTGGGTCTTCGTCCCATCGTGCGCGGCTCCGCTTGCGTGGATTACAGAATTAATATTCAGGTTTTTTTGCAAGAGGGCGCTTTGGCAGCAAATTGGCAGTCACTGCTTATTTATTTTATTACCTAACGTAACAAAATATATACTGAAACCTGTCCAGAGAACATATTAAATTTAAAAATTTAAATAAAAAAAAAGACATGTAAATCGGATAACTGGTTCTCGAGTGATAAGCGCACTAACAGACAGACAGACAGACAGACAGACAGACAGTAGTTGCGTTTTATAATATATATATATATATATATATATATATATATATATATATATATATATATATATATATATATATATATATATATATATATATATATATTATATATATATATATATATATATATATATATATATATATATATATATATATATATATATATATATATATATATATATATATATATATATATATATATATATATATAGATACAGATATAGATATGAATAATGAAGGTAATAAAATTTCTCACAGAATACTTAGTTTCAAGGTATGACAGAACCTTTAATGAATACTTATGCTTCAAGGCGGATTTACAGTCGAACAATAGTCATTTTAATAGTAAATATCCCAATGAGCGCAGTCTACAATACCAAGCTATTTCAAGCTTTAATAAACAAATTAAACGAGGACTGGAATAAAAAACTTTACGAGAGAGGGATAATCATTTAGCATAGTGAATAACACGTTCGTTTACATTCTTTGACCAATTTAAAAATGTTTACATGTCCGCATAAAAACACAGGTTTTGTGAAGAACAACATTAAAGCCAATTTAAAAACTCGTTTTGAAAAAAAGAGACGAATAAATTGACTATATTTTTTTAAACCTGATGCAATTTCCCACGAGCCGAAAAGCTTTACTTTTTTTGCGCTAAATTGAAGTTTTCTTAAATAAATTGATCGTTTAAATTTTAATTATCTAAAAGCTTAGATCTTTTGTGTGTATGCTATGTGAACTTGTTATTTTGCTTTATTAGTTCTATAACGACTTTTATTATATGCTGAGGAAGAATCGCAGCTAGTAAAAGAATGCTTGATGGGAACGAAAATTACTATTATACATTTTAAATTTTGATCTTGAAAAAAGTACAATGGAACTAAAGGTTTTTAAATGATTAAAGAGTATTCTGTTGAACGCTTGTCCGCAACTCAAGCTTTAGCATGTTGTATTAATAATCCTACCATCCAGAACACAGACAATCAATTTTCATCTTTGCATAAATAATATGACTATTACTTATTACAATAGCCCTATTTTATTCTTTTATAAAAAAATGTATTTTTTACATCGCTTGCCGAGGAAAATGTTGTCGTGCGGTGCAAAAATCACCCTTTGGGATTTTTGCACTTCCTCACGTCTCAAAATCACTAGATCAAAAAACATAGTTTCCAATCTCCGTTGGTATATCAATCTATCTATCTGTTGGCATGAGAACTCTCGAAGGATATAAGAAATGTGTTTCAAACTTTGTACACATATAATACTTGAAAAAAAAACAGAAACGTGTAGTTTTTGAGGGTTGATAATTTCCCTACAGTTTAAATAGTATTATGAGAACTTTTCCTGAACTTTAATTAAGATAACAAACACATTTTTTATATGTGGTAATTTGTTTATTAGAATATAAAGAGCGCAATAAGTCAGGTGCTCAGTGATTAAATATAGGACACCGTCAAAAACTGTGATACAAAAAATGTTTTTAACAAAATATAACTATATCAAAATGCAAAATGACGAATATGTTTTTTGAAAAGATTTATATTGTTCAAAAAAAAGTTGATAGTTTTTTTAAATTTTGGATTTAGTCTACTTTTTGGAAATTTTTATACATTAAGAGTATAGGTGTATAGATGTAGATATCTATATGTTAACTGTTATAGAGCAGGTAAAGTCATGCTATAAAATAACAGGTGTTTCGATTAATAATGTCGATTTTGCTAAGAGACGAAATTAATAATACACTTGTTGGTATAGACTAGTGACATCTATGGCCTTTTGGAAGGTAAACATACGCTATCAAAAGCCAGTTTGTTATTAATTGTCATTGTACGAAAAACATAGTTCTTCATAGCTTTTAATATGCCGTGTTTTGTACCAGAAGAAAACGGCTGTCGAAAGTTATCGATTGTTGGTTGAAGCTTATGGTGAACATGCTCCAACCCAAAAAACTCGGGTAGACCCAGGCCAGCCTTCAACATCACAACCAGTGCGCAATATTCAGGGAAAGAAAGCTTTGCTGTGTATTTGGCGGGACAGTAGAGGAGCTGTGTATTACGAACTGCTGAAACCTGGTGAAACGTTTTCTGGCGATCCACACCAACAACAATTAATAAAGTTGAACCTAGCATTGAAGGAAATCGACCCGAACACGCCCAAAGAAACGATAAAGTCATTTTTCAACATGACAATGCTCGGACCCATGTTGCAAAATGTGTTAAAAACTATTTGGAAAACATCAAAATGGACATTCTACCCCACCCGCCGTATTCACCGGACTTAGCCCTTTCAGACTACGACTTATTTCGATCGATGCAGCACAGACTTTCAGAACAACACTTATATTCTTACGAAGAAGTGAAAATTTTGCTTGATGAATGGTTCGCCTCAAAAGAGGAAAAGTTCTTCTGCTGCGGAATCCATTCTTTGACAGAAAGATGAGAAAAAGTCATAGCTAACGATGGCCAATACTTTGATTATTAAGGTAATTCATTTTGTGATGGAAATAAACGCTTAAATGTTGCGAAAAAATCGACATAATTAACCGAAACACTTATTATAATACTAAAAATTAAATATTAACCTGTATCTGTAAAATATGTTCAAAGATATTTAATTTCATTTAATATTTACTACATTCTTAGAATAACAGAGCAGAAAATGAGCGGCTTTTAAATAAATATTTGCTCAAGCAACGTTTGCCTAAGCTGTCTTAAAAGGTCCCGACGTTTGTTTTTAGTTTTTTTCTTCGTTTTTGTTTCAAGTCGCCGCTTTTTGTAATTTTCGCTTTTGTCTTCCATTAGCGTTGTCTTAATTATGTTTGTAAAGTCGAAAACTACATGCATATGTATATCTCAGCATTGTTTTACGGTAAAGTCGATGTCAAATTTTACATGAAGGTCCCATTGTTTCATAAAACCCACTTGAAGTTTTAAAGTAATGTGAATTTTTAAATATTATTGAAGATGTTAATTACGAAAAGAATTATTGTATACAGGGACAGTATTAACTGACTCACTGGATTTATAACTCTAATATTTGGCATTCTAAGAAAAAAATACACACCTGTATCCAACTTAGCCTCGTGTGCTATCAAAACATTGTATTTAACTTTTATAAAGGTTAAAAAATTTCCTTATGATTTCAAAAACGTAAAACTGTTGATATTTATTTTCAGTCATTCCTGAGATTCAAAGCTGTCCTACATGATTTTGCCTTTTTGCCTATTTAAAAAGTAGACCTTTATTATTTTTAAAAAATCACTGTACGGTAATTACTCATAAAAATGAATAATTGATAACACGAAAGTTACCTTAAATCAATGGGAAACTGGGCAAGGTACGAATACGAACGTATGCATACGTCATGGTACAGGGTGGTCCAAATTGGACACTTTTAAAGGTAAACCCCTTTATCTAAAGGAGATAGACGAAAACGATTTTTATGATAAACTCCATGGTGATATCGATATCTAGTACCGTTTCAGATAAACAGGGTGTTTTTCAAAAATCTGCATTTTGGAAAAATGTTTGTAATTTTTTTCCTATCGAAAATTTTTGATTTCTGTAAAAACATTCTCAAAGCACTTTTTCACGTGGATTTCAACAGTGTTACATTTTTTTACAACTAATATTAATATTAATAATAATAATAATAATAATTAATATTAATAATTAATGCACATTTTGTGAAGCAGGCTTTGTACGGAGCGGCCATATGGTTTAATTCCATTGTTTACTCGTAGTTGTCAAATTTTACTTCGATTAGTTATTGAATTGTCAAATAAATCGCAATGAAGTTTGGAAATTACGAAAAATGGGATATGATAGTGTGTTTCATACAAACCAGAGAAAATTCGGAAGCGGCAAGTAATTTGTACCATGAACGGTATCCAGAGAGGCGTCAACCCTTCAAGGATATATTCGCTCGATTACGATGTAACCTAATTAATAGTGGCCAGTTTAAAAAAAACGAGTCAAAAATTATACATCAAACAGGAATAAGGAGTTAGAAGAAATAGTAGTTTTAGGAACTATCGGAAATAATCCCAACACTTCAACCCGATAGTTAAAAGAATCCACTGGACTACCAAGAACTAACGTAAGTCGTACTTTGAAGAAGCACAAGTTCAGGCCATATAGGACAAGAAAAGTTCATCACCTTAGAGACGGATATTTTCAACGGCGTATGGATTTTTGCCAATGGTTTCTGAAGAATTGTAACTATGTTCCGAATTTTTCATTAAATTGCATTTTGACAGACGAAGCTTATGTAAGCAATGCAGGTATTTTTAACAGTTACAATTCTTATACGTGGACACAAGAAAATCCCCATTTAGTTGTGGAGCAAAGAAGTCAAAGCAGATTTGGATTTAATTTGTGCGCAGAAATTTTTAGAGGCAGGGTTATAGGTCCATTTATTTACGAAGGAACACTCACCTCTCAGAGATATTTAGAAATTTTAAGGCAGCAAATAGAACCTCTTGTAGATGAACTGCCGTTAATGGACCTTCGAAATATAGTTTTTCAACACGACGGGGCACCCCTTCATAACGCTGCAGTTATCAGTCATTTTTTATCGGTCAATTTCAACAATAACTGGATAGCCAACCAAGGTCCAAACCGTTGGCCGGCAACGTCACCGGATTTAATACCTATCTCTGGGGAAGATTGAAAGACCTAATTTATAAATTGCCGACAAACACCAGAGTTAGCAGAGTTAGAAGTCGCAGTGATACAAAATTTAGCAGCTCTCATTCCTCTTGAACTAATCAACTCGATTTTTAGTTTGCTCTACTCGGAATAAATTGTTTTTTTGTTGTTTTGTTTTATTTTCTACATAGTTTAAAGTACTATAGTATTTAGTAAATTTCATTGTAGTTAGAGTTACTTCTGGGAATTTTTTTTACGATTTAACTGCTATCGGTAAACAATTGATATTGCCGCTCCGTCCAAAGCCTACTTCACAAAATGTGCATTTATAACTCGCGTAAAAACTGAAAACCTTTACATTTTGAAGTAGATTAAGCAAAATATAAAATGTGCTATATTTTTAGAATGGTAATTTAAAGCTCTATTCGGATAAGTAAAAATATACAGGGTATCACATTTAAAAAATATATTTTTGCGTTAATAACTATTAAAATATTAGTTGTAAAAAATGTAACTTACACTGTTGAAATCCACGTGAAAAAGTGCTTCGAGAATGTTTTTACAGAAATCAAAAATTTTCAGTAGGAAAAGAATTACAAACATTTTTCCAAAATGCAGATTTTTGAAATCTGAACATCTGAAACGGTACTAGATATCGATATGCGGTTTTCAGCATTGAGTTTATCATAAAAATTGAGTCTCAGACACCGACATCAGTTTTCGTCTATCTCCTTTAGATAAAGGGGTTTACCTTTAAAAGTTTCCAATTTGGACCACCCTGTACAGTTTTTAGTCTAAGCGTTCCCGTTCTTCTACTCATAAATTAAAGATTTTTACGTAAAAGACACACATAACACGGTAATAATAAACGAAAAATATATGTCTCTCTTGTTTACAGTGATAGCAAACAACTTTTAGCCATTTACTATAGCATTAATAAAAAAGAACTTTAAAACTGGTCTAATTTGGCAATTGAGGCTTTAATTTAGCGAAAACTTCAGCAAGACAATAAAGTCATTAAGCTGTATAATACAACAAAAATTCGTTTTAATTTATGATTAAAGCGACAAAATGAAAAATTATGATAAAATTTTAAAAACTGTTAAGTTTTCCTACAAAAAGATTTCCTTGATGGCGATTTTATTACAATATATAAAAACCGGTCAAGTACAAGTTGAACTTGCACAATTAGTGTTCCGTACGTTGATTGTTTTTTAAAATAAAATTTTTGTTAGGGTGGTATAAAATGATCAGTGACTTCACAAAACACACCCCAAATGAGTTTTCAACAAAGTTTGTTTCCAATCTTTACTGAAAACTGGTGACCTTGAAATTTTGTTTTTTTTTTTATATACCAAATAAATTATTAAAGGTAATGCACTCGTGATAATTTTCGTTCAATCTATACCCCGTGGAGAATATTCCAGAATTTTTTCAAAATTTTTTGATCAGTACTTTTCGAGATAAGGTAGGGGACAGCGATTTTTTAAAAGTAATACGAAGAAAAGTGTGCGCAAGTATTACATTATATATATATATATATATATATATATATATATATATATATATATATATATATATATATATATATATATATATATATACATTTTTTACTCGTGTTTTTACAAGCTTTCATTTGACACCACACTCGATGACCCAGTAAAAAAAATTTTTTTTCACTTCCGATTTCACCCCTCAAAACGAACCCCTTAAGTCAAAAGTTATGTTACGGTGGTATAAAATGATCAGTGACTTCACAAAACACACCCCAAATGAGTTTTCAACAAAGTTTGTTTCCAATTTTACTGAAATCTGATGACCTTGAAATTTTTGTTTTTTTATATACACTACATATAAACTATTAAAGGTAATGCACTCGTGATAATTTTCGTTCAATCTACACCCCGTGGAGAATATTCCAGAATTTTTTCGAAATTTTTTGATAAGTACTTTTCGAGATAAGGCCCGGGACAGCGATTTTTCGCAAATTTTTAAAAATAATACAAAGAAAAGTGCGCGCAAGTATAATATTATATATATATATATATAATATATATATATATATATATATATATATATATATATATATATTTTACTCGTGTTTTCACAAGCTTTCATTTGACACCACACTCGATGACCTAGTAAAAAAATTTTTTGTTCACTTCCGACTTCATCCCCCAAAACTAACCCCTTAAGTCAAAATTTAATTCTCAAAACTACATGGCTCTGATGAGGCCATCAATTCCTATATTACTACCAAATTTCACCTTTCTATGTCAAATAGTTTCGGAGAAAATCGGGTGTGACAGACAGACAGACAGACAGACAGACACCGAAGTGATCTTATAAGTGTTCCGTACGGAACACTAATAACAGTCAGCTGGACAACTAAAAGTTTTAAATTTCATGGCAACTAGATCGGGCTTAAGTTTTAAATCTCCTTAGTGAACAGTCATTAAAATCATCAATGATCGGATATTAAAATTATTCGGATACTAACACCATTCGGAACAACTAATCGTAGTACCTATGTTTCTCCTTACACACACCCATAAAATACCAGAGGAGAAGTAAACGCAATAGCCGTAAGCTCCAGTTAAATATCCAATTTGTTGTTCCATAATTCGTGCATCGAATTGTATCAACGTCACAATTAGTTGTACTAGTTACCATAACTTTGATCACCTCTGTACACCCACTAGATACCCATATCTTAACGAATAATATTTTTCCTGTGTATCGCAGGCGCAACTTTCTGGGAATAAGACCAGCTACGGAAATACATAGAATGCCGAAAATAAGAACGTAAAGTTCTTGCATACCAGCTAAAATTTCAGTTTCCCAGTTAGTCTACAGAGGTGAGAAGTCATACCTAACACTCTTCAATGTTCACTGACTTTTAGAAACCGGTTTTACTACTATCTAGACCCTTAACACATTTTTCTTTCACTTATTAATATCATCTACCATTAACATCGATCCAGATATTCATGCAAAAATAGAAGCTCACAGGAACTAATTCTGAAGATTTAAACTGGAGAACTGAAAATTCGTTTCCGACTCCCTAGATTCAAAAGTAACAGATACCAATTACATTATTTTTAGAGAAACTGTTCTAGTTATTTTCTTATTCTTCCAATGTCTCTCTATCAAAAAAGACAAATAAAAGGCCACCGGAAACTTTCCTTCAGCAGGTACGTATAAAGAATCAAAATTAAACCGATCAGCAAACTAATAAAATCAGTAGTTCTACGTCCGGATAAAAGAATAAAACTTATTTCTTGCATCCCATATCTATCTTACATTATAAAGCCATAATCCAAATTTTATTATCATTTTCTAAGAATTGAACTTCAACCGTTTTCCATATACCCCACGAATTTTGAACACGGCTCGTGAGATAATTATTCTAATTTGTTTGAAACATAATAAGAGGGTTTTATATTAGCTCCGAGGCTAAAATCCTGTCTTGGCATTTTTATCTAATAACTATAATCACTGAGCTGATATAACTCCAATTTTATCTGGGGCTCTAATAAAGGTAAAAGCACTTGTTACAGTTAAAATACGATCAAGATTAAAATAAAACTACCTGGAGGTTAATTTATAATCAAGGCCACTATATAGCAGGCCTCTGTGTTTTATTAGGTGATTACCCAATTTTTAAATAATACTAGAATTTAAAGAATATACTGGAAATTATAACATGTTAAATCTTGCCAAGTCACTTTAATATATTTTCAGTTTTATTTGTCGTATATATTTTTTCAAAACATGACAGAATTTTAGGATTTTCGGAATGCTTTTTATTTATTACCGACTGGATCTCAACAATCTGATTTTGACGATTTAATATTAAAAATAAATACGATATAAATCGTGGTTCTTGGGATTAAACGGTATCAATTCGGAGCAACATTCCGACGTTTCGCCTACGATTGTACGCGGCATTTTGAAGGATCTTTACTCGAGACTAAAATACCGATGAGGATGATTCAGTATTATCTCGAAGACATTTTTGAAAAGCGTTGTGTAATTCTAACCGAAATATCTACAAGTTGTTCCAAATTTATACGGTCTAATTACAAGAAACACGATTTCTCATCTAAGTAAAACCATTTCATGTCAAAATGGATTATTTCTAATAGTTCTTAACAAAATTGATGTCTTCTTCTACTTCTTCTTCAGCCTTTAACTCATCCACTCCTGGATATAGGCCTTACCTAATATGTTCCATTTTACTCTGTCTTGTGCTTCTTGGTGCCAGTCTCCACCAACCACCTTGATATCGTATATCCAACTCAATTGGATCTACCTCTATTTCGTTTTATCTACCTAGGTCGCCACTGTCTTGCGACATGTCTAGTTCATTGCCATTTCAGTTCGGTAATCTTCTCTATAACATCCGTAGCCCTTGTTTTTTGACGGATCGGATTCTGTCACTCAGAGACAACCCTAACATTGACTTTTCCATTACCCTCTGCATTACTCTTAGTCTATTGGCGTTCTCCTGCGTTAGACAATGTTTACATTGCGTATGTTGTTACGGGTAGAATACCGGCATTGAAAACTTTCCTTTTTAAATTAATCGAGATACTACTATCTCACAGCACAAAGGAGAGTCGCCCAAATGCTGCCCAGGAGGGCTGTATTCGCTTGGTAACCTTCCTGTACTGATTCTCTTTCCCTAGAGTGATTGAATGACCCAAATTCACTAATATTCTCTACGTCCTGGTTCTCGATCGATATATGTGGGTCTTCTAGGCTCGTTATTTTTTCTTTTCGAATAATTCATTTTGAGGCCAACCTGTTTCGACTCATAACTCAGTTGTTGAAGCATTGGTTCCAATTCGTTCAAGTCACTTGATATCAACACAATGTCATCCGCAAATTGGAGATGGTTCAGGTATACTCCATCAATTCTGATTCCTTTATCTTCCCATGGTAGCTTCTTAAAAACATCCTCGAGTACAAGTGTAAATAATTTTGGTGATATAGTGTCTCCCTGACGAACGCCTCTTTCGACTTTAATGCTATTAGTTTTGGCCTTTTCATGTATCTTTATATGAAGAGAAGCGTTTTTGTAGATATTTTCGATCAGTATAGCATATCGAGTGTCAAATCGTGCTCGGTCCATGGCCACCAAAATGTATTCAATTTCGACTGTGTCAAAAGCTTCCGGGAAGTCGATAAAGGCTAGGTGTATTTATATTCAGTTGTTTTCTCTATAAGGGATCTTATTGTTTGCAAACGGTTACTTGCGCTGAAGCCCTTTCGGAAACCAGCTTGTTCCATAGGTTGCTATGTGTCAAATTTTAATGTTAGCCGATTGGTAATAATTTTTGTAAATAGTTTATACAAGTGGGACAATAAACTTGTCGGTCTGTAGTTTTCTATGTTTACCGAGTCTCCTTTCTTAAACATCAAGACGATTTCTGCATCTAACCAGCTTCTCGGAGCTTTTTCTTCATGTAGGTATTTATTAAAGAACATATAGATACATTTGTTTAGCGTTGGTCCTCCAAACTTCAACATTTCAGCTGTAATTTTATCTTCGCCAGGGCTTTTGCCGTTTTTCATGTGTTTTAGGGCATTCTGTAATTCTCCTGATGTTATGTCTGGGATATCTTCTGATCCAGAATTCATTACGTTAGTTCTTACTCCCGGGTTCGTTGTTGTAAGTAAAAAATAGTATAAAATTTCTCTATTACTTTAGGATTTCTTTTTTATTGGTTATCATTACACCAGTTACCACCACCACTTCTTGTGGTTATCATTTCCATTCCATGTTCGACAAAGATGAAAAGTTCTCTACATATAGGAAACAATATAAGTGCGCCAGCAACACAAAATTTTTAATATTGTCATAGGTTATTATATTGTGACATCAATTTATGCTAGTAACTGGCGTAAATGTCATAGATTATTATAATATCTAGAAGAGTGGATATAGTATACCCGCAGGTTGGTATAGACAACGATATCTTGTTGGGAAAGTTCAATTTTCTGAGCTTGAAGAAGCGTAGAAATATAGTGAGGGTGATGTTCCTATATAAGCTAGTTAATGGTAGGATTCAGTGTCCATCACTGCTAGAAGAATTGAAATTTATTGTCCCCAGATTTGCAAATTGGGTTGGTAACTTCTTTTACCTTCCTGCGGTGCGCACGAATGTATTGTATGCATCTCCTGTTTACGGGATATGTTCTGTTTACAACAAAGTGTCGCACGCATGTGACCTCTCTATGACTCAAAATGACTTCTTCCATACTTGTTTGAACCTACTTTAATAACTGTAATGGTATGTGACATGATAGTAATCATTGTGTTTATTGAACTATAAGATTTATTAAACTATTAGATTTAGAGCTGGTCAAACTTTACTGGAAGATTATGTGCATTCCGGAAGACCTTCGACTACAATTACGCCTGAAATCATCGCCAAAGTTCAACAAATCATAGATGAAAACCATCGTCGGAGCCTTCTGAGCATCTCTGACGGACCTTCTATTAGTTACAAAACGACCGAGAAATGAGACGAGTTTTCTCTTGAGCAACAGTTGGAGAATTTCATAACTGTCACCTCCCACCCCCTTATGAGCCAGATTTGGCACCCTGCAACTTCGGATAGTTCCCCTATATGAAGATAAAGGGTCGCGGCTTCGAGACGGCAGAGGAGATACAACGCGAATCGCAGGCAGCAGCAGTGACAGCATCAATCTTCCAAAAAATGTTCGACGAGTGACCAAAAAGGTGAGACCAGTACATTCGGGTGCATAGGGACTACTTTGCAGATAATGATGAAAGTCACGAAGCCTAAAATAACTACTTCAGATTTTGTAGTGTTAATCTGGAAAATTTTAGATCGCATCAAGTAAGTATTGTATTAAGGAACAGATCGCTGGATAGCTAAAGAGATCTTATGTAAGTAATAAATCATAACTTATTTATCTCTTTCTCATCTTCAGCTCCACTGATGTGCAACAATATGGCGATATGTGCATTCGTGTATGAATCGGCAAAGGGAAAGTAAAGGTTAGAATGTCGTTGATACATGTGTTTTCTTTTAGAAGATGTAGATTTTTCGTAGGCGCAACTTAACAGTAACTTGCTATTGTGATTACAGCAGTGGTACAGTTTATTGTATCTCGTTACTATAAAAATTAACGTATTTCGTCACTTTCGTCCTTGGGCAGAGAGAAATGTTAAAAATGAAGCAACACTTATTTGTTGTCTTTTTTATTACTTGGAGATCATTTCAGAAGTAGCCTTTTAACCTGTTAAATGTTAATGTAGAATTAGATTAGTATTTTCTCAAGAAGTTAAACAATCCAATTATGTCGAGAAAACTGAAGGTGCATCGATGTTTTTTTTTAAAGTCAATTCTATTCAAATAGGCTAACTACGAAACATTATAAACGATATTTACTGACAGATAAATCCATTTATACTACTAAAAATATTTTAGAATATCCAGATAAATTTATTCTGGTGGTGAAATAAAGCTTTAGTTGTCCCCTTCAAACAACAGCGTATTATTTCTTTAGCCATCGAATAAATTTTGCAGTCAAATAGCGCATCGTCATTGCCAATATATATTCAAATGTGGGTTCCCCTATTATTGAACGATCACCCCCTCTAATTTAACTGCATTTCTTTTGATGCACGACATTCTACGAATCGATCATTTCGAATTTGGTATGAAGTGCACGCTTTAGAAAGGTTTTGTGACAGTTTTTTGATCGAAATAAATTAGAAACATTGTTAGAACATATACGGTGCCTTAATTTTTTATATTGGTTAAGTTGGTAAGATACCCCAATAGGCCGCCTCAGATTATCTTTGAATAGGGATTTTTGTTTAGTTTTCTAGCATAGAAATTTAGCTTGGCTATCATTCTTCTAGGATATATTTTTGAGTTGAAAATTAAAAACGCATTTAAATATAATTTCAAAAAAGGCAAAGATTTTTAAATTAATAAATCAGCTATAATATACATATATAAAATGCAACGTCTCTCTGTCTGTCTGTCTGTCGGTTAGTGCGCTTATCACTCGAGAACCACTTATCCGATTTACCTGTTTTTTTTTTACAAACATACATATGTTCTCTGGCCAGGTGATATAATAATAATAATAATAATCTATATAATATATTTAAAACGCAACGTCTCTTTGTCTGTCTGTCGGTCCGTTAGTGTGCTTATCATTCGAGAAGCACTTATCCGATTTATGTGTTTTTTTAATTCTTAGCTGAATATTTATCAAAAAAAAATCTATAATATATATAATACGCAACGGCTCTCTGCCTGTCTGTCCGTTAGTGCGTTTAGCACTTAAGAACCACTTATCCGAATTACGTGTTTTTTTATAAAATACATATGTTATCTCTCCAGGTTATAGGATATATTTTATTACGTTAGGAAATAAGCAGTGACGATAATAGTGAATCAAGTCCACGTGAGCGGAACCGCGGGTACGGCTAGTATAATAAAAAACTGAAAATTAATGGTTTGAATACAGTAACGCAGTAAGCCGCAAAGACTGAAAATAATGTAAAAATTGAAACTTTTAAAAATGAAAAGTACAGTCACAACAGAAAAAAATGAATTCAATTTATATCTATAAAACTCTAAAAACAAAGAAAAAAATGTGAGAAGATAATTAGTTAACAAGGTTAAAATTTAAATTTGTTATTAACAAATTTGAATTAATTTCAAAATAGCAGATACCATTAAAATATTGAAAAAGGTTAAATTTTCTGCATTTTAATTTGCGATGAACATGTTCTGAATGTTCTACTATAAGCAGATGTATTTTATTTTATTGAACTGAATTTCAATTTTTAACAACTTCTGCGTTAAAAAAAACAATAAAGGGTACAACCACACAGACATCCCCTCTCCCCCTAAAAATTTTGTTTGGCGGTAATTCGCATTAAAGGGTGAATTTTATTCGCTTTCTTCTCAAAGAAATTGTCGCTTTTTTTGTAAAAAACTTGACCGTTCAGTTTTGCTGCGGTTATTGTTAAAATTCGGTATCATGTCGGTTCCACCCCCATAAAAATGTGATTTGAAAGTTACGCTGAATTTTCCGATAAAACAGCAATACAAACGTTTAATTTTGTTAATTTGGGGTGAATCCTTGTATGGAATTTAAAAAAAAAAACACGAGATTTTAACGGTTGTAACCACCCATTTTTGAGTGGTGGAAAAGCATACTTATTTCTGTTTTGCGTTGAAAAAGTGTTATAATTTTTTTTTTTCGACATTTTTTCAACCATATTTAAATTTTATTTATATGTATATAGCTCGAGGCGCCTTAGGGGCCCATGGCTTGGTTGCATACTTGTCTCCACTTCTTTTTGTCTCCTGTTAGCTTTTCCCAGTGCAGGATTCCCATCAACTCCAGATATTGCTTTAATGCCTGAATCCATGTAGTTCGAGGTCTACCCTTGCCTCTTCTTCCAATCACTCCTCTTATTAGGGCTTGCTTTGCCTGTCTTTCTTCCTTCATCCTTGCCACGTGTCCCAACCATCGTAATCTCTGGCTTCTTATAATTTGGCTTATAAGGGGTTTCGTACATAGGCATTTTAATTCAGTTTGTTCTTCTTCTCCACAGTCTCTCTTCTTTCCTTCCTCCGTAGATTCTTCTCAAAACTTTCCTTTCTCATGTCTCCAACATCTCTTTTTCTCTTGCATTCACGTTTCGCATCCATATGTCATCGTGGGTCTGACAACTGTCGTATATATTCTTTCTTTTGCATTTCTTGATGCATTCTTTGATTTGAATATTGTATTCACTGCCCCGACACATCTCTGTCCTTTCGCTATTATTTCTTGTATCTCTATCCTTTCTTGTCTACTCTCTGTTATTGTTACTCCCAGATAATTAAATTTGTCTACTTTTTCAAACATGTATTTTTTCCCTAAGTTGTTTATTACATCTAAACTTTTGTTGTTTTTATTATCCTTCTTCTTTGTATTTTCCGTGTATTTTGTTTTTTTCTCATTTATCTTTAGTCCTCTCATCCTTTCCCTTTCTTCTATCCTACTTATGCCTTTTTTGAGGTTCTCTTTTCTTCCTGCAATCACTGCTACATCGTCCGCATAGGGCAAACATTGGAAGGTTTATTGTTATATCGTTCCATTTGTTTTTATTCCCGACTCCCGGATTATCTTTTCTAGTACCAAATTAAATAAACATGTCGCCAATGGATCCCCCTGTCTTAATCCTCTCATCTTAAACTTGTCTGATACCGTGCCCTCAACCAATACTCTATTTTCTGTGTCATTCAGGGTCATTCTCACCATACGAATTAATTTACTTGGAATTTTTAGTTCTTCCATTATCTTGTAGAGTTCTTCTCTATTTACAGAGCCGTATGCTTGTCCACAAAGACCAAGTGTAGTGCCAAATTTTGTTCTAAGCTATTACCTTGGATTTGCTTAATCGAAAATATCTAGTCCGTAACCGATCTATTTTTCCTGAATCCACACTGGTACTCTCCCAGAATAGACTCGGCTTTCTCTTCTAGTCTGTTTTTGATGGTCACCGCTACTATCTTGTACATGTAAGTGTACAGTAAGGCTATTAGTCTATAATTAGCACATATAGTTTTTTTTCCTTCTTGTATATTGGACAAATGAGGGACTCTCTTCAGCTCACTGGCATTTTTTCTGTTTCCCATATTTCTTGCATCAACCGGCATATTTCATTTTCCAGATCTCCTTCTCCAACTTTTATCATTTCTGCCGCTATACCCTTTCCACCCGGGGCCTTATTATTTTCTTGGGTTCTGAGTATTTCTTCTGTTTCTTCTTTGCAGGGTTTGTGTGGCACCTCCTGCCCTTCAGTTAATTTTGCTTCGTATATTTCTCATTCAACTCCTCATTTTCATCTCCATTTAATGTTTCTTTAAAGTATTCCGCCCATCTATTCAGTCTTTCTGCCAAGCTTACTGCTAAACTTCCATCTTTTTTTCCTACATGTTAGCATCTTGTTTCTGTATATTCCCTTTGTTTTCCTCAGCTCTCTATAGAATTCTCTGACTTGTTTCCTTTTGTGATTGTCCTCCATTTCTTGCAATTTTCTGTCCATATCGATCCTTTTCTTTGCTCTGATTGTTTGTTTTGCTACTCTTTATCATTTCCTTTTGTTTCTACGCTTAGGGCCTTTATTCTTGCCTTCTCTCTGTTTTCCATTACTTTTTCACAATCCCTGTCAAACATTTCTGCTCCCTCTTTTCCTTTTTTCATGATTTTAGCATCTTTGCCGCTGTTGTTTCCGTTCTTTCAATGTGCCTCCATTTTTCTTCGATATTATCTCTGTCTATCTTTACCTTGTTGCTAATTTCTTATTCAAAAGACTTTCTAATTTCCTCATCCTTTAACTTTTCCATATCGTAGTAAACTTTGGATTCCTTTTGGTTACTTTCACTAGGAGTTATCCAATGTTTTAGTCTTGCTCTTACCATTATGTGGTCACTGTTTTCATTTGCCTCTCTGTAACTTCTCGCAGTAATCACCAATCTGCTATGTTTAGCCTCAATTATTATATGGTCGATTTGATTTTCCGTCTTTTTGTCTGGGGATATCCACGTTGATTTATGGATATTATTCTGCTCAAAGTATGTGGTCATTATTCTCAGCTGTTTCTTTGTCGGAACTCTATCAACATCTTCCCATCTTCGTTGCTTTTCTTGTGCTTACTATATGTACCTATTGTTGGTCTGTATATTGATTCCTTTCCTATCTTCGCATTGAGGTCGCCTATAATTATTTTTATATCATATTTCGAGGTTCTGTTGTACCACTTGTCCATTTCCTCATAGAACTCCTCCTTTTCTTCCACATCTTTCTCTTCAGTTGGGGCATTTTAACAGGCTAATCTTTCGGTACTTGTCTTTTATTCTCAGCATACACATTCTGTCTGAAATAGCTTTATAATCTATTACATTTTCGTTCATTTTCTTACTGACAAGAAAACCTGTTCCTAACCTTCTTTGCTCTGTCCCACTCGCCTAAAATTGTCTACTTGGGTTATATTACTCCTTGCTGCCTTGTTTCTTGTAACGCCATAATATCTAAATGGTATTTTTCCATTATCCGGATGAGATTAAACATTTCCCCTTGTTCGTATGTTGTCCTCACATTCCATGTCGCCAAGTATATGTATCCTTTCTTGTCTCTGCTTTTGCCTTTATCTTGATATCCGTCTGCTCAATTCTCCAGCTCGGTATCCATTTCATTGCCGGGGTCGTCATCTCCATTCTTCCATTCTGTGCTTATTGTTTTCATTGTTCTTTTCTTTTCTACATCCTTGTAGTTTAATTTGCTATATCCGTCTTCCAAGTCCTGTACACTTTACCATTAATTATTAATTTATTGTACCTTAACTGTGCGTTCAGTCCTTGTTCTCTTGCTCCCTTTAGGTGTGGAATTAACCATTAGTTAGTTTTTTTTTGCAATATTTACATCCCCATAGGTGAGCGAAATCTCACTTATTGGAAAAGTCTCCGTTTATCTCACTATAAAATAGATTTCTGCAGAAGTTTAAATTGCTCTTTATGCTTTATATAAGAAGAAACTGTAAAATATAGGTTTTAGATCCCATACTTCGAAGGGATGAAACTACCCTACAAGTTTTCAGTCAGGAAAAATGATTGTCAACCTAAATTTCTACGCGGAAAACTACAGAAAAATCCCTATTTGAAGAAAACTCATGATCGATACAGAAAAATTTCCTGAAAATTGAAATATAAAAAGCAAGTAAAAATGTTAGCAAATAATATTCCAAATGACATAAAAATATCGAAATTACCCAAATTATTGAAGTATTACTCTTGTATACCGACTGGACAAAAAAGGTACCGTCGCATATCTAATTTGTAAGGGGCAGAACCCTTAACTCGTTTTGATCTTTTATGTTTGAAAAAAAAATGATTAAACATGGAAATAATATGAGTATAGTGAAAAGAAAACTACTTAAAAGACAACTAAAACCAGAAATAAAATAAGAACATACACTTTTTTAAATAGAACAACGTAAAATGTAACTCAAAATTTAATTATTGTCTCAAGTCTTGCTTTCTTAATCGCGTTACATTAAGAATTTCAAGCGTAAAGGTAAAAAAATTACAGAAAATATTATCATGAAACAGGCTTTATTAACGGATTCTGACAAGTCACCTTGTCGGCCGATTGTAAAGGTCCTCATAAACAATTACTTCGAAAAATAAATTAGGCAAGTCATTGAGGATAAACTTTTGTTTGTAAAAAAGCTCAGTCGTGTAAAAAACAAAAAATAAAAGGCTTTTTTCTTTTGTTAATCAATTAAGTTGGATTATCTTAATACACAATTTTTTATAGCCGATAAAATGTACTTTCACAAAAGTACATTGTATAAAAAAAATGACCAAATTTATATATATGCTTTCGAAGAACCGTTCTTGTCAGTGCGTCTTTAGAGGTTCCTATGCCAAGCTTATGTATGAAATGGAAGACTTCGTTTAGAGTTGATTTTCAACATCTGAAATAGATTACTCAGTATATATCACCACTACACCAAACAGTTTATTTTTGATCTCGACGCGCGTTCCGCTAACCATAGAGCGATGATTGACTAAAGCTAAACTACAAATCTACCCTATTTATACTTAGCCTAACAACTGAATTACTCAGGCGGAACTATTGGCACACGCAAGGCCATCAGTTCCGGTCAAGTAACCAGTAGAGAAGACTCTAAGGAACTATAACTATAATACGTTAAAATTTGATATCTATAGAAAAGACACAGTAACAGATGGATATATTTCTAATGATTCATTTCATTGCAAACAATACAAATTCGCCGCATTACATTTTTTAGGTCATCGTTTCATGACTTTTCCTCTGAATAGAGCAAACATCAATAATGAAAGGAATCGTATTAGAAATATAACTAGAGTTAATGGTTATGACGATGACAAGTTAATAAATAGACATAAGTTCAGGTTAAATATTCAGAATTCCACCTTTTTTACACGCGAAGAAAATAAGACCAAGTATGTTTCTATACCATATAATCCGAAATACAGCAGGGGACTCAATAAGGCAGGTCTCACCTTAATCTATAAGTCATCAGACAATCTGAGGAATATCTTAGGAAATCCCAAAGATAAGATTCCTAATTGTGAGAAAAGTGGAATTTATGAAATTAGTTGTAATGATTGCGACAAAAAGTATGTTGGGCAAATAAAAAGGTCAATTAAAAATCGATTTAAAGAACATTTAGCACATTTAATATACAGTAAAGCAGAAAAGTTTAGCAATGCCGAACATGCCCTTGAAGCTGATCATACTGTAACATTAGATAATCTAAGATTAATTAAAAATGTATCTGATAGGAGATTGTTGAACGCGTGCGAAAGTATCGAAATTACAAAATGTAAAAGTAGTTTAAATAAAGACAGAGGGCCTATTCCTTATAGTCCCTCTACTGGTTACTTAAACGGAACTGATGGCCTCGCCTATGCCATTAGTTTCGCCTGAGTAATACAGACGTTAGGCTATGTATAAATATATATGATAGATTTATAGTTTAGCTTTAGTCAATCATCGCTTCATAGTTAGCGCAACGCGCGTTGAGTGCAAAAATAAAGTGTTTGGTGTAGTGGTGATATATATTGAGTAGTGTCATTGTACCAAAGATTCCACATTCCCAACATAATCTGAAATAGATAAATTAAATAGTTGATAGTTAAGATAAACAAAAATGAAAGCCGTATGACGGCATAAAATCTCGTATGACAAAAAAAATCATCAGTCCAACTTATAAAATTGGTAAAAATCTTGCAAATCTACTAAATCCTTTCACAGGAAAAATTAGCTAATCTATGAATAATTTACAATATTTTACTGGAAGGTTGAAAACTATGAAGTTAAACCTTCCAGATATTCTGGTCAGTTTTGCCGTTGAATCACTATATAAAATTGTTTCCAGTTAACTATTCAAGTTCTATAATATCAGACATATGGCGATATAATTACCGTGATTAATCTCTGGTTGGCATTTTATGACCAAACTTCAGGAGCGTCCGTGGGTAATTCGCTATTTCCTGTAGTGGCGAAAATTTTTATGGAAACTTTTAAAGAAGGTGCCTTAAGCTCATCTCCTCCAACACCAAAATATTGATTCCAATATGTTGACGATAACCTTGTTTTTGGTGAGAAAAAACTTAATGCCTTTTTGAATTACTTCAATCAACATTCAAATATAAAATTTACAATGAAAACTGAATCACATGGTACTCTTCTTTTTCTGGATCTACTGGTACGAAGCAAAAGTAACGGCATCTTGAGACATTCGGTTTACACAAAGCCAACTCATATCAGTAGATATGTGAATGCTAATTCCCACATTCATCTCTATCAGAAACTGTAATTAACTCACTAGTATTTAGAGCTTTGTTAATAAGTGATGAAAATTCTCATAAATAGATAAACTAATCAGTGCTTTAAAAAGTAATGGGTATTGTACGGATGACAGTAAACGTTCGTTCAACCTCTTTTAAAACCAGGCTCTAAGACAAGATAGTAATAAAAATCCAACAGAAGATACTGCAATTTTACCTTATATACACGGTACTACAAATAAAATAGCCAAATTACTTAAAAGAATCAACATTTGCACCATCATCCATACCTGTAAGAAAATTGAGATGCTTGAAATCATGAACAGTCATAATTCGTTTACAAAAAGAAGACGTCTCAAAAAACTTCCTGTTCAGAGAAACCAAAGTTTATCCTTCTATTTTCAATTTCTATAAACAGATATAGTATGCAGAAGGGAATATCAGATTTCACTTATAAATATCTCTGAAGCATTTGCTCTGCTTAATTTTATTGTAATTAATACCTCATCATAAAATTCTATTTAAGATATCGAGTTGTAATGCTTAGATTAAATAATTATTTATTATAAGAAAGTCAGTATTCATTTTAGAACTGAATGTTTGCAAGTGGAGTACTGAGTAAGTCACAAGAATTGGAAAAAGTTAGAAAAAAATGGCATATTGTATGTTGATATCATCTTACCACGTCTCCATATATATTATATACACATATAATCACTTCAATGTATCGGCCAATTTCTGAACATGGACCTCCCTCCTTCGTCACCAGTTATATGGGATTTGTGCCCCTTGAATTCTGGATAATCCCGATTTGTACTAGATATTGGTCGCATTGGTTGTCGACCTATGGATCCCTCTCAAAGATATGGTCTCCACTGCACTATGATCTTGTTCTAACTCTCATTCCGGCATCTTGCAACATACGCAACGAATTCCCGTTTTAGTTTGGCAATTACCTCTCCAGTGCCCATTATTTTTGATATAATTTTTTTAACAGTCACCTCCCTGCCTGAATAGGAATTTCGATGTATATCGGCGAGAATATAGTAATATCCGGCAACGTTCTACAAGTTCCGTATCATAAATTTGTATTTCACGGAACTTTTTAGACAACCCGGTAGTGCTGCCACGGGCGTTATTACAATTCTGCAACAACTACTATCATTGATATCCCCATATTAGTCAATTCAAGTCTCAAGGTTTCTTGTTTTTCTCTGAGCATTCTCATCCATTTTTTTGTTATTATCCAAGTTTGTCAGTCGTAGGTTATTACAGGGAGTGTATTCTTCAGCTGTCCGAATACTAACTATGCTAATATTTTCCTTCTAATTATGTCTTGTGTTTGGCTGTCTTGTCCCAACGATGTTATATGTCTTAATTAAACGCAATTTGATACGGTTTCTTATTAATTTGTTTCTTATTGTTATATGTGAATCCTTTTTACACATTACTTTAGTTTTTCCTAAGTATATTATAGGTCTCATTTTTGCTGACTGACGGTAATGCTAATATGATTAATAAATAATAACGGATCGTCCTAAGTAAAAATAGAGATACATAATTACACACGGAATAGAACTACATGAAAATGAGACTACACCCGATTTTAAGCCAGAATATAGGCAAATAAATAATATCTCTCTCTCTCTCTCTCTCTCTATATATATATATATATATATATATATATATATATATATATATATATATATATATATATATATATATATATATATATATGTATTATTTTATGTATATGTACGGAAAATCGAAAATAAAACAGTTTCGATCTTAACTTTAATGTCTTAAAAATTAGGTAATTTTTAACTGCACTCGTTTTGCGTTAGTTTGTTTTTGGCTGCAATGTCTCTCCAACGTTTGATAAGCAAAACGTCCGCGGCGATTGCATTTTCTTGTTGTTCTACATAAGTTAACGCTTTTTCTAGGGCCCCTAGTCCGTCTCAATGTGACATTTTTACTGGAATATTGTTAGCGGCTTCACATCGACATCACTGTCTATTTTATTAGCATTTTTGCATACACTTTTAATTAATTCTTGGTCAGTCATTTCATCTTCCACACTATCATTGTTTAACCATTCACAAACATCGGTTTCCGTAGCACTTTCACATCCTGATATTCTTGTAATAATTTGATGTAAACTTTCATTATCTTCTGTTTCTGCCTCTAAGTAATGTCAGTAATTTTGACCAAGATTCTTCCAGAGTATTACTCTTTACTTGATTCCAGGCTGAAGCTATCCAATATATAACATTTTTCAAATTTATCTTTTTTAGACAATCAGTAAGATTGCCACCTTCATCTACTTCTAAAATATGCTCCAATAACAAACGCCTGTAATTGCGTTTTAAATTTTCCAGTACAAACACCCTGATCCATAGGCTGAATGAGAGAAGTTACAGTAGGAGGCAAAAACATTGCTTTTATCTCCCCACTTTCAAGTTGCTTCGCACTTGGGTGAGTGGGGGCGTTATCTAGTAACAGAATTCATTTTCTAGGATATCCATGTTCTTTTAAAAAAAGTTCCACTTTGGAAACAAAATCTCCAAAAAACCAGTCTTTAAATAGAGTCGCGTTTATCAGGCATTGTTTTGATTTTTATACAAAAGAGGAAAAGCATTGCGACGATTATTCTTAAAGGTTCGTGGATTTGCTGACTTACCAATACATAATAATGGGAGTTTGTGTCTTCCAGAAGCATTACTGCATGCAAGAACAGTACTACGTTCTTTGCTACGTTTGTAACCAGATGCTCGAGCTTCCGTTTTTAAAGCTAAGGTATTTGACGGCAACATTTTATAGTTCAAGCCTGTTTCATCACGATTATAGATTTGGTCTGGTTGTAAACCATGTTCCTTCATAAGCTGCTCAAAATTCTCTGCAATTTTTTTTGCAGCAGATACCTTAGCCGACAATCTTTCTCCACAAACTTTCAATTGACGTATGTCTTTTTTCACCTGTCTAGCCATCCATCACTTGCAGAAAAATTTACAGGCGCTTTATTAACCGGCAACTCTTCGCTTAATGCCTTATGTTTTAAAGTTGTTCCTGAAATTGGTATTCCACGTTCTCGATTCTGTGTAAACCATAAAAATAAAAAAATCATCCACTTTTTGGTATTCACCGCTTTTCATACTTTTTCGTGCCTGTGTGGGCTATGACAAAAACACTACACCATTTTTCAAGTTTTCGCGATTTTTTCTCCACTCTGAAACAGTACCCCCGTCTACACCTAAATCCTTCACTATATTTTTAAGAAGTTCACCATTATCTAAACGTTGAATTGTTTCAAGTTTCTCTTTTAAGGTAATAAGAACACGTTTACGCTTATTATTATGACGCTCCATTTTGTAAAATATCTATTAAAACGAAACTATTACCTCTGCGATAATAATAGACGTAATGAGTAACTTATAACACTCGTCGACTAACCAAAACATAGACAGCGGTGAAATTCTAGACGTCGGGAGTTCCTGACAAGTTAAGGAAACCACTCATCGCCTGTTACGAATAATGGGGATTTTTTCGTTTAATGGGAATACAATTAACAGTTTGTTTTGGATAAGCCGGATTTCAGATAATCGCGATTCGGATAATCGGAATTGTACTGTATATATATATATATATATATATATATATATATATATATATATATATATATATATATATATATATATATGTATATATATAAATTTATTTATACAATAAAGTCTGCTTATAACGAACCCGTTTATAGCAAATTTCCGGTTAAAACGAACTATTTTATAATGCACGAAAAAACTTCCATAAGGCCAATGCAAATTTTTATCGGGTATAACGAATCCGGTTATAACGAACTTCCGGATAAAGCGAACCAAATTTGGATGTTTTGTGTCCGTTTATAACGAACTTGCCACTCTCTGTCCTCGATGTCGCGCGACTTGATCTAGGCAACTCACCGAAACTCACTGGGAACCCCTATTCTACTTGTTACCGCCGCGTCGCTATTTCGAACAATATTATTTTCAATTCACTTGTTGTGCTATGCGGTTCTAATGCATATTTGATCAAAGTAGCAAAGTGAATGTTTCAGTTTTTATTTTAAAATGAGTACACAAAAACGTAAAGCGTTTACTTTAAAAGACAAACACGATATTACACGGAACAAAGTGACGTTTGTTGAATGTTGAATTTAACTAAATCTACGGTTTCTAACATATGGAAGAAGAGGCAAAAAATCTGATCAATCTATGATAAAAGAAACTTTAGTTGTAAAAAAGTACACACATGACCAAGTCGATAAAGGACTCCTTAAATGGTTTAATAAAAAATGACATGGACATGTTTCTATTACCGGCTATACTTTATATATATATATATATATATATATATATATATATATATATATATATATATATATATATATATATATATATATATATATGCATATATATGCATATATATGCATATATATGCATATATATGCATATATATATATATATATATATATATATATATATATATATATATATATACATATATATATATATATATATATATATATATATATATATATATATATGCTAGACCAATAAAAAAAATATATATATACATACACATATATATACATATATATATATATATATATATATATATATATATATATATATATATATATATAAATATATATATATATATATATATATATATATATATATATACATATATATTTGTAAATTTTGATAAAAGCGTTACATATGTTACATATTCAAAAACTACTTTTTAATTTCCTTGTAAATTAATATTTGCTTATTCAAATAGTTCGATTAATTATTAGATACTTTAAACTATGTAGAATTTCTTCCCATCTACTAGATTTACACAAATTTATAAAAATTTTATATATAGAATGAGAATTTGAACAAGAAATACAGCAAGTTACTAGTTGCTTCAAAAAATATATTTTAGAGCCCAAAAGCCTCCAGTCTTCTCTATGTTGTTTCCGCGATTTTCATTAATTCTACGTCATAAAGCAAAAACGAAAACTCGTAGGCACCTAGGAATTTCATTTTTGCGTTCAATGTCAAGTAGAGGTTTTTAAATATATTGAACCATTGCTCCGGTTCTGTCGATACGGATCCTTATCTCTTATCCTACTGGTCATTGACGTTAGTTCTAAGATATCTGAACTTACTCACTCTTTCAATATTCGACGTTACAATTTGGTACTTTTGTTTTATTCGTATTAATATAAAATCCGTACTTCTGGCTTCTCGTTGTCACTTTATTAATAAGCTCATAGTATCAATGAACATGATTGTGTCATCCGCATATCGAATGTTATTTAATATTTCATTATTTAGTAGAATTTCCTCCTCAACACCTTCTAGGGTTTCTTTGAAAATTTATTCTGGGTCTAAATTAAAGATTAATGGAAATAGTACACATCTTTATCTTACACATCGAAGAATGTTAATATTAACCATATGTTCTTCCTGTATTCTCGCTGAAGTATATTGTTTCCATTACAAATTCGTAATAATTTAGACCTTTATTCGTCTAATCCTATATTTTTTAAAATATCTATCATCTTTTGATGTTGCCCCCTATCGAACGCCTTGCTCTAGGCACTAGAACGGACTTAAATGTCTCTACATCTTTGAAAAAGTGTCCGAATCCTAAACAAGGCTTATCGTGAGCCAACTGCGTTTCTAAACCCAATCTGAGTTGGTGATAAAGGTTCCTCGCAAAGACTTCTTTAGACTATTTTAAGAAACAATTTCAAGAGATGGCTGATCTAGCTTATTGTTCTGTAGTCTTCACAGGATTTAACTCCGGATTTTTTTTTTTGTAAACTTTAAGCCGCTGGAAAAGAATATCTTCAGAATCGTAGATACGATTAAACATTGAGGTCAGCTACTTTATATTATCTTCATCAAAGAGTTTTAGGCATTGCTTTTATTGCAGAACGTACTACTTCTTCAATAGTGTTCGGTAATGTAAGGCAGTATTAGTAGGAGATTCTGGGCGATTATCTTAAAATAGTTGTATCCTTAATCCCTTTCTCGTAAATAATGACAAATGGGGCATTTCACGTGAAGCAGACGACCAAAAAATGTAAGATGTTCAAACTCTGTCCAGTTTAGTTTAATTATACTTCTGTTAGCCCTGATTACGAATTTAATGTAATTCTCTTATACTCAAAATCATTCAGTCCAAATTCCATTCAAACCAGAATTAAAAGCTTTCTATCTACACATGAACTCCCCTTTACCTCATCTGACTCATCGAAATTCCCTTTACTCCCTCCTTGGACCGCTCCAGTTCCCAACATAGATACCTGCTTGACAAAATATAACAAAGAATCATTTTCTTCTTCTCAAATAAAATCATCGTTTCTTCAACTAATCCACGGCAAATATCATAACTACCTTCATTACTACACTGATGGATCAAAATCAAACTTAGGAGTAGGTGCTGCTGTAATAGCACCAAAAAATATTCATAAATACAAACTAAATAACATTTCTACAAACTACACAGCCGAATTATTGGCTATCAGAGAAGCCATAAAAATCGCATTAAAAACAAATAAAAATAGCAACATTCTCATTATAACTGACTCTCTGAAATCCATCTATTCCTCGAAAACATCCATCCCGTTAGTGTTAGACATAATTAACCTCCTACATATAAGTGATATACGGAAAAATAACATAATATTGCTATGGACTCCTAGCCATATCAACATAAGGGGAAATGATTTGGCGGATATGAACGCCAAATTGGCCATAACTTCCGGAACTAACCTAAACACAATATTATCACCAACGGACCTAACAAATTTCTTCAAAGACACCTTCAAAAATATTTTCCAACTCTCATGGGATTTAGAAGAGGAAAACAAATTATGGGAAACAAAGCCTTTAGTATATCCTCCTTTTCATCTTACAAATTTAACACGTAAGGAAAATGTCTTATGAAGAAGAGTATCCATAGGACATACAAACCTAACCCATTCATATCTACTAAAAGGAGATCCCCCCCTTTATGCCAACATTGTAATACATCCCTTATGATAAAACACATCCTTTCTCATGATTATCTCCCCCAAAGAGATTATAATAATTTACTTAGACCCTTACATCAAATAGTTGCACCAAATATAAACAATATAAAACATCTAATTGATTTCTTAAAAGAATCCGGTATTTATTCTAAAATATAACCGCAATAGGAACTGGCGCTAAATGATCCTAGCTATCGATGCGCTTCACCTAAACATATATACATACATCTTATGCAAGGCCTATTTGCCGAGTTATGGGCTTCTGAAGATTTGGCGAAGAATCAGGTATGCCCTATGATTAATTTAATACATAGAGTGCTCATTTCAGCCATGCCAGCAAATTCGAAACTAACGTCAGTGTTTTACTACAGTGAAGGACAGGATATAAAACACGGAAGTGTAATTATGACATCGGATGATCTAAAACAAGATACTGCCTCATTCTACGCATTTCAAAAACTACTGCACCAATATCTTCTGAGTAAAAATATAATTGTATCGAAAATAATCTACATTACAGATGGAGCCTACAACACGTTAAAAATAGATTTAATTTCGTGAATATCACGAGGAAGATTTTGGTACCGATGCTGAAATTTGTTTTCACGCCACGTCTCACGGAAAAGGTCATGTGATGGTCTTGGCGGGAACATCAAACGATCAGCAACTCGTGCAAGTTTGCAGCTGCCTGCAAATAGAGCCATCATTACCCCTAGGTGTTTATATGAATGGACAACATCGTTTTTGCCTCAAACTGCAATTATCTATTGCAGCAAAGAGGACATTCAGCAGCAAAGACTTTTTTTGAAACCTCGCTCTGATTTTGCTGCACCAATTTCAGGAACTAAAAAGTACCACGCCTTCTTTCCAACGAATAACGGTCTCATAGTAAACCAAACAAGTACCAGCTGTTTAAGTAGCAAACTTGTAAAAATAACAAAATACACAGAATTGCAAATGTAGAGTGTGGTTTGAATTTTCCCCTTATTAAACATTGAAAAAATATCTATAGGTGTTTAAAAAATTACATTTATATCAATAATACACATAAAGAAGACTAGTATTATATAACGTTTTAATTTCCGCTGAACGTTTTTATTTCAATGCTTTTATTTCAATTAACCTAATTACACAGGAATAGTTAACTTTTTAAATTACCGAGATAATCAAAAAAGATTTTAATTGTTAATCTATGGTGGTATTTGAATTATATGTCTCAAAGTCTCTTAGTATGGACTTTTTTTATTCTTAGAGGAGAAATTTCTATTATTTATTTATTTTGATGCATAAAAATAATGAAATACAACTCACCCGCCCGCTAAAATCGGTAAGGTTTCTGTTTTGTTAATGACAGGCCAAAGTTTGAATTTTCTAACTTATTACTGCGAGGTGCTACTTATCCATATGTTTCTGCAAATTCTTATAACACAAGGACTTGCCGGTTTTGATACACTATACCTTTCATAACATCCTATATAATTTCATTTACATTTTAACTTCTTACCGATCATTTTTTTATTAGAACTCAGGTTGCAATTTTCAATCTCAACCAAAAATTGTAACAGTTAAATATCAAATATTTTTTTATCTATTCTAAATCAGTTAGAACTAGTCAAATTGAGGCAAATGTTGTAAAATAATTTCCACGCTAATGCCTCATTTTGTAATTTATAACTTCTTCAAAGTTGAAACACCCTGTACTCTAAAAACTGTTTAAATTTTATTTCAAAAAGAGAGTCCAGGAAGATTATTTTTACCTCCGTTATCAAATGCACCTGACGCTTTATACAAAATGATTCAGCAACATTGATAGTCTCAGTCACGAAGTAAAACGATCGCATCTTCAACGAGAAGAAAGATCGGAGATACGAATGTACAGTCACAAAAACCGTGCTGATAGCGCTACAGTGCACGTTTCAGTGTTAAATGTTAGGTTAGATTTCAAATAACAATTGGAGTGGTAACAAGAGATATTTCATCGGTATTCAGTTTGAGAACGGTCGGTATTAAAGATCCCGTTGTTGGATTTCGTGAGATTTATTTACTTGGGATGGCCTGTTATGATTTTGAACTCTGATCTCTCGCAAAATGTCGATTAAGGCTAAATTAAGTTATGTAAAAGACATCGTTAAAATATAACAAAAGATATATAACTCGACGTATACATTGAAGAAAGTAACTGCTTTTAGGATATAAATATTATTTAAATAGGATAAGGGTACATTAAAAACCTTCATTTTTATATATAGGCTGTTTTTCTAGATTGGGACTTTTATTTTATCAGGTTATACATAGTGCAACTTTTCATTTTCTTTTAGTAATGATGTATATGCATTTTTTAGGGTAATTTTGTGAAATAGCTTCCAAACCAAAAATTTTTAAATGGTCTCTATGTCTGGGAAAAGGCCTCCCTTTAATTTTATTTTAATATATGAGAATAGTGAAAATCACAAGATTTTAATCGGGTGAATACGGCGATTAGTTCGACACAGACTTTGTTTTGACGCAAAAATTGACGAACAATATCTGGATCACGATATTTTAATCGGACACAATAAATTATAGTAATCAAATGTTTCGATACGTTCAAACTATGATTGTCATTGCTAGTGTGACCAGTTGGAACAAATTGACGACGAATAGGACCTTTGCTATCGTCGAGGAAAATTAAGATTGTTTTAATTTTTGACGGAACTTTTTTGGTATTTTTTGACTTATCGTAATAATTTTGACTAACATTCCTACTTAAAACACCCCGTGTAATCAACAATAACAAACTTGAATACAATACAAATTTATCACATTCTTTATCAATTATAAAAGTAAAAAGAAACAACTATAAAACAAATATATATACCCACAAATCAACACCTAGGAATATATATATATATATATATATATATATATATATATATATATATATATATATATATATATATATATATATATATACATATGTATATATATATATATATATATATATATATATATATATATATATATATATATATATATATATATATATATATATATATATATATATATATATATATATATATATATATATATATATATATATATATTACATATATATATATATATATATATATATATATATATATATATATATATATATACATATATACATATGTATATATATATATATATATATATATATATATATATATATATATATATATATACATACATATATATGTATATATATATATATATATACACACATTTATTTATACACTAAAGTCTACTTATAACGAACCCGTTTATAGCAAATTTCCGGTTAAAACGAACTATTTTATAATGCACGAAAAAACTTCCATAAGACCAATGTAAATTTTTATCGGTTATAACGTACCCAGTTATAACGAACTTCCGGATAAAGCGAACCAAATTTGGATGTTTTATGTCCGTTTATAACGAACTTGCCACTCCCTGTGCCCGATGTCGCGCGACTTGATCTAGGGAATTCACCGAAACTCGCTGGGAACCCCTATTCTACTTGAGCAGTATTATTTTTAATTCACTTGTGTTATGAGATTCTAATGCATATTTGATCAAAGTAGCAAAGTTTAGTTTAAGTTTTTATTTTAAAATGAGTACACAAAAACGTAAAGCGTTTACTTTCAAAGACAAACACCATATTATAAGGAAAATAGAAAATAGAGTTAAACAAAGTGATGTTTGCAAACAGCTGATTTAACTAAATCTACGGTTATGTCTGTAACAGAGAAAAGTCCATCAATCCCAGGTACAGTACAAATCCAACATTTTTTCTCTAACTCTCTTGGACGCTATAAACTTTATCCATATGGCTTGACAAAGAGTCAGTAGAGAAACCACTACAAACTGTTTTAAGCATGGCGGATTTTTAAGGAAGGAATGTAGATTGACTCAGTGGATTGAAAAACATCGAGAAAATCCCACTGATTGTCTAGAATTTGTTTACGATGCTGACATTCAACAAAGTACAATAGAAATCGAGATTAAAAAGATGTTTAATCGGTTTAATTTTGAAGAATATGTACGTGCTGATAATGAATTAATGACGAGAGAAATATTAACTGATGATCAAATTATGACATCAGTGACTTCTGGAAAGAGTTTAAGCGATAATGACGACGAAGACGAGCTTGGAGAAGGAGATAATATTTATTGAAGAAAAAGAAGAAATGACTAAGAAAATGAGTGACACTTGCAATTTTTTGGAATCTCGTGAAGGTGCTGAACATATATGGAGTAGTTTTTGTGACTATTTCTTTTTCAAGTAAAATTGTACAAACGAAAATTACTGATTTTATTGGATAAACTACGTATTTTAATGTTTTCGTTTATACTTGTATATCTACCAACATACTTAATAATAACTATAGTGTAACTTGTTTTATTTTCCTTTGAACGTTTTCTTTTAATTTTTATAATTATTATTATTCATTTCTCTAAGCATTAGCGCCTAATCTAAATAAAAAAGTAGTGAAAAATGATATATATATATATATATATATATATATATATATATATATATATATATATATATATATATATATATATATATATATATATATATATATATATATATATATATATATATATATATATATATATATATATATATATATATATATATATATATATATATATATATATATATATATATATATATATATATATATATATATATATATATATATATATATATATATATATATGTATCTGTATGTATATATATATATATATATATATATATATATATATATATATATATATATATATATATATATATATGATGTATTAGCTGTTTATTTTTCATTTCCAATTAGCTCTAATATGTTACTTAGAAAAGAAATAACTTCACCATTAATCAGATTTAATGCAATCTCATTTCCTCGAACACGCTAAGATTTTCATCAACAGGCCACCATAGCTCACCCGTATCCCAAGCAAAATCTCTTTACCTGACCTAAACTAAATGACTGCCCCGAGGCCTAAAATAACCAAAGTCCGTATCTTTTTTATGAACACAAAGATCAGGGCAAATTATTGAGTCAATTTACAATTTAAGTGGAACCACATTACAAAAACCGAATCAACTTTTATATTGACCCGAGATAGAAAAAAGATTGCCGTGTCGTTTATCAAAATTTAGACAGACGACAAAAAATAAATTACTTTTAAAATTTGACCGACACATAGAGGAAAATTAGAAGTAGATTGGTGGAAGGACTAACATGTGATGTTTAAATTTTGCTTTCTTTCCCAAATTACATTTCTTAAAAGAAATTGTAGACTACAGGCAGATTATCTCTTCTCTCCCGTAATTCAATTATTTTATGGTAATCCAATCACTTTATAGAGTAATTAAATTACTTTTCCTCAACTAACACAATTAAATTACCGATAGCGGATTTGTTTGGTACTAGTTTGTTTCACCTTGATGACAAGCACTCATCAAAGTTAACGGTGTATCCTCATTAGATAGGTGACCGCTTGGGAAAAGATGCGATGTCGTCGAAACAGGTAACTAATATTCAGGTACTAGTTTATAAGTACAATTCATGGCAGTACTACCACGTTATCTAAAATGTGCTGGGAACAAAACGACTGTTTTAGTACCCAAGCGACGTTGACAGGCACCTAGGATGAGTTAAGGAGGTTGAGGTGAGATAGTCCCAACCAAAAGTTTTGAATGTTGTCATCTAGAAATGCTTTATATTAAATAATTAAAAAATTTTATAAGACTAAGGATGGTTATTATTATGATAATAAATCCATTATCCAAAGATTTTTAAGTCTTATATATTGTTTATTTAATTTTATTAAATGGATTAACTTTTGGATGTTTTGTGCAAACTTATAGAAAAAAAATATGGAAAATAAAAACTATTTATATTTTATAATTTTTAAAAAAGAATAAAAAAAATATTTTAATAGTTAAAAAAAACAGGTAATTAATAAAAAATGATAATTAAAAATCTTAAAATTCCGGTGTCTCGAAGCGGCAACGCTATAACGTAATTTATTATTGGCTCTACTGATATGCCTGTATATAGACACATTTAATTTTGTGGTTATTGTTATCAGCTGTTGTAAACAAGTAAAAAAAAATGAATAATAATAAAAAATCAACAATTTTTTTATTTGGAAGCGAAAACGCGTTGCTGAGGCTGTATACAAACAAAAATTAAGCCAACAGTGTTGGTAAACGGAACAGAAAATCAAGTAAGTCTCCTAACGTCTGTGATATTGGTCGTCGAATTGTTGACATGCGATCACTTGGAGAAAACTTAAAATGTTCTTCATGTAATGAAACACTTTCATTATATTATATTACTAATGAAAAACGCTGTGGTCTAGCATAACTACTAACCATAAAGTGTGATAAATGTCTAACGTACAACACAGTATCAACAGACAGTACACATATATTGAAGGACAATAAGGAAGTAAATTAATTTGTAAAGTTAATGATAAATAATTAATAAGTAATTGAAAATATATTATTAGTTAAACTTAATATTATTTACTTGCACCATATGTTTTAATTATATGAACTTATACTATACATTTTAAAAGATTTAAATTTCCCGCCATTACTACTAAATGCAACGTTGTCGCTATTTCAGAGATAAAAGGTAAATCATTCATTCACAAGTACCTCCAATAATATTGTTATTTTTCATAAAGTTAAAGCTTCCTAATTAAATTTGAAAATTTTTTAAAATAATCGCGAAATTTTAATATCTAACAAAGCAAAATTTTCTATTCATGGCATCTTTTTTGAAATTTGTTATAACAAAAAATGTGACATTTTTATATCAAATTGACTTATTCTCCATAAGAATATATGTATTGTTAATTTCGATTTTTATTTAAATAAGTTTCCTAAAACCTTAAATTTTTCATAGAAAATTTCTAAACCAATTAATCTATCGAAATAAATCTATAAAAAATAGTTTTCATATTTTACATTTAACACCTCAACCTCCTTAAGTCGTGTTGAGATTGGGAGACGAATATGCATTACTTAGAAAAAATAATATTGCACGCTATTTTCTAAAACACAGAGTAACACTTCGGATCTAATTATTTTCTTGAAAAAGGACAAAACCTTTCAAAGGATCCTAAAGTCTCGTTGTAAATTGACCTCAATGCCAGTTATTTCAAGCTGTAAATTCTGTGTTTGGTAGCGACGGTCTTTGCATAATCCTTTATTTTCTGAATATAACTATTTAGTCTTGTTTTCAATAATTTATTAAATATATTCTAATATTTGAAGTTTTATTAAAAAAACGAACGAATTTTTTGTTTTATTGTCACCAGTAATAGTGGCCAAATTAGGAGCATTTCTCAGTAATTCATCAACCATTTTTCATTGTTAGCATTAATTTCGTTTCTAGATTTTCGCTGAGATCATGACACCATACGTCTAAATCTAAGTAATATTTACTTAGTGTCTCAAATAAGTTACTTTCTATTGTAGCCTGATTTCTATGTTCGAATATAAATTTAAAATGGACACAAAACATTTTTTTCAGTATCCAGAGGCTGATAATATCAGTACATCAGTTCTCCATATTTAATTCACTATTTGCAACCAGTGATGAAATTCACTGCTGAATATATAATTCTACGTATTTTCTTAAAAATTCTCGATATTATGGTATCATTTTATCGACTCTGTAACAACAATATATACACAAGCAGGCTCAATCTTTGTCATTGATGCTGCTGATAAATATTAATAACTGCCAATATCATGGTCTTAGTAGTATCATTAAACACAATGATGTTTTGATTATTTCCATTACTATTAGCAGATGTAAATTGTTATCTTTGCATTCTTAAGATCAGGCAAATTAGGCAGAAAAATAAAATATTACAAGCAGAAACAAGGACGTTTTTTTACGCAAATCATAAATCCACACAATACCGTTGATAAAGCACAAAAGAAAATAAAAAATATCTTTTGTTTTTTTTGCATTCCGCCACAAAATCACAAAGTGTTTTGAAGAGGAAAATAAATGTATGTCATAATATTTCGTTTTTGTTAAAAACAGGTGACAAAATTGCCTGGATAAAGGAAATTCCTTTTAAATTTCTTGATGTTGATACAGTCTTATTAAAAAAAACGTTTTTTTTTTTCCAAGTTCATTTTTAGAATATATCTTTTTAGTGTTTCGTAAGAAACATCTATGGGACCACTTCGGTGTCTGTTTGTCTGTCACACCCGGTTTTTTCCGAAAATATTTGTTATAGAAAGTTGAAATTTGGCACAAATATAGGAATTGACCCAATCAGAGCAGTGTAGTTTTGAAAGTTCAATTTTGACTTAAGAGCTTAGCTTGTGGGGGGCAGTGGGGTGTCAAATGAAAGATTGTGAAAATACGAGTTCAAAAATATACTTTACTCGCGTAAACTTTTCTTCATATTACTTTTAAAAAAATGGCGAAAAATCGCTCTCCCCCCTAGCTCGAAACACTACTGATCAAACAATTTTGAAAAAAATCTGGTACATTCTCTATAGAGTATAGATTGAGCAAAAATTATCACGAGTGCATTACGTTTGATAATTTATGTGGTTTAAAAAAAATATTTGACTTGACAATATAGTGGAGGTTTTTCTCGTGAAAATTTGTGAATTTAAAGGGGACTAAGAGCTACGAAATATCAATACGTATTCGGTGTAATCAGTAACATACTCATATACTTTTCAGTACATTAATTCTTTAAGCATTTAGTCAATCATAGATTAAATAAATTTCCATTACTGGGACCAACGGATTAATTAAGCAAATATTTAGGTAGTAAGTATTTGTTTTAAACTTTTACTACAAAGATGTCCCGCTTTTTATATATTCTTGGTAACTCTTATACTGAAGATGAATGTGTAACTGAATTTCCTAGAATACTTCAGCAATAACAGTACGGAATACTAATTGTGCGAGTATGCATTTAGACATTGTTACATCTAAAACTAGTGGAAATAGCGTACAATAATTATTTATTGTTTAAAAATATATTTTCTTAATTATATATACACTCATTATTAACAGAAAGCAATATACGTAACATTAAAAAGATACAATATTAATACTAACTCGAAAGAAAATGAGTACTTTTTATTTACCATTCTACTGTTAAAACTGCCCTTAAACCTGAACTAACATTAAACAGTCAAAAAAGTTTCAAATTGTTGATTAAAATAATAATTTATAGGGTTATTTAGACCCACTACTGTAAGTTATTATAGCTGAAGTTTAACTAGTGATTTAATATACCATATACTTCCCGTTCCCAGATTATAAAAAAGATGTAAAGTCAGAATTATTAACCTAAACAAACTAGCAAAGCAAGTGACAATAGCCCGTACCTCTCCAATAATATACTTATTAGTCTTAGAATCATACCACAGTGTTTTTTGACCTAACGGGGATGATCGTAATCTATAAGTGAAGAACTGCGATTTTCGTAATATTATTTAATAATATCAATTTTTAAAACCGGGAACGGGTGTTTATCAGCAGGTCTACTACTCTAAATTAGCAGTTCTCATTAAAACACTTTTGAATAAGCCCTCCTATCATAGGCAAAGTAGCTCAAAAATGTACTCACATTTAAAATAAATTTTAAAAGGTTTTAACTTATGCCCTTAAATAACTTTTCATTATGAAATTGTTATTCGTGCTCGCGTGGACTTGATTCACTATTATCGTCACTACTTATTCCTTATGATACCTAACGAAATAAAATAAATCCTATAATCTGGCCAGAGAACATATGTATTTTATAAAAAAACACGTAAATCGGATAAGTGGTTCTTGAGTGCTAAGCGCACTAGCGGACAGAGAGACAGACAGATACGTTGCGTTTTATACATATTATAAATATTAAGTTAAGAATTTAAAAAAAAAAAAAACACGTAAATCGGATAAGTGGTTCTAGAATGATAAGTACACTAACGGACAGACAGACAGACAGAGAGACGTTGTGGTTTATATATATTATAGAGATTATTATTATTGTATAATCTGGCCAGAGAACATATATATGAATTTAAAAAAACACGTAAATCGGATAAGTGGTTCTCGAGTGATAAACCTACTAACGGACAGACAGAGAGACGTTGCAGTTTATATATACTGTATTCTTTGTTACATGATATTGTTCCATATTTAACGGTTTAGGCAGCGTATTGCAAGAGAGTGCGATAGCAGCAAACTTTTTTCCGACTTGATTCACTATTAACGTCACAGCTTATTTCTTATATTACCTAACGTAATAAATTATATCCTATAACCTGGCCAGAGAACATATGTATAAATTAAAAAAAAAACACGTAAATCGGATAAGTGGTCCTCGAGTGATAAGCGCAATAACGGACAGACAGAGAGACGTTGCATTTTCAATATATTATATTCTTTGCTACTTGATATTGTTCCATATTTAATGGTCTAGGCAGTATATTGCAAGAAACCGCGCTAGCGGCAAACTTTTTTCCGACTTGATTCACTATTACCGTCACTGCTTATTCCTTATGTTACCTAACATAATAAAATATATCCTATAACCTGGCCAGAGAACATATTTATATTTTTCTTTTTAAAAAAAAGCGCGTAAATCAGTGGTTTTCGAGTGATAAGCGCACTAACGGACAGACAGACAGAGATGTGGCATTTTACATATATTATACAAGTATAGTATAAAAGATAAATATACACCTTCAGTATAATAATTTCGTCATTAATTCCTTATATTATAAAATTTCTCCTTGAAGTGCTTAATTAAATATATTTTTTTTTTCATTTTACTTATTATCCTTATTATTTTAGTAATATATAAGTACTGGTTTCTCACATAAACGAAAGTTGTGTAGTTTCGATAGTTATTAAAGTTGATTTAATAACTATCGAAACTACACAACTTTCGTTTATGTGAGAAACCAGTACTTATATATTACTAAAATAATAAGGATAATAAGTAAAATGAAAAAAAAAAATATATTTAATTAAGCACTTCAGACGTTTTTTACAAAAATGTTACTTCAAGTTATTAATATCAAATAAAAACCAGTCAAGAGCAAGCCGGACTTGCGCAATAAGTGTTTCGTACGGTGATTGCTTTTAAAATAAAAAAAAATACCATAAATGAGTTTTCAACAAAGTTTGTTTCCAATCTTTGTTGAAAACTGATGATCTTTAATTTATTTTTTTATATATATACCAGATAAATTATGAATCAATAAATATTATCACTAGTGATAATTTTCGTTCAATCTACACCTTATGGAGAATGTTCCAGAATTTTTTCAAAATTTTTTGATCAGTACTTTTCGAGGTGAGGGGGGCAGCGATTGGAAATTTTTTAAAAATAATACAAAGAAAAGTGTGCGCAAGTATTACATCAGATATATGTTAGAACTCATGTTTTTACACGCTTACATTTGACACCTCACTCGATGACCTGGTAATTTTTTTTCACTTCATATTTCACCCCCTTCATCCCCCATCAATTCCTATATTAGTGCCAAATTGCAACTTTCTATGTCAAATAGTTTCGGAGAAAATCGACTGGGACAGACGGACAGACGCCGTACGGAACACTAAAAAGTGGTTTTAATAATTTTAAGAATTGTAATATTAGTTGATAAAAAAGTCATAAAACTGCTGATTTACTAAAAAGATTTAAGTTTAAAACGGCCTAATTTGACAATTAGGTGTGTAAAAATACAGGAGCACCAGTAAGTCAACTGGAGTTACGGACGCGCTGCTGAACAAGCCCAGAGAGTTTTTCTTTATTGAGCTGATAAAATTGAAAGAGTAATTTAACACTCTAAAAAAACCTTTCTTAGCTGTTTCAACGTCCTCATTCTCGATATTAATATAAAAATTTCGGAGAAACGCGTTATTCTGGAGACATTTACCATGTGAAATATAACAGTATCGAAAACATAAGCAAAATGGACAACTAAAAATCTCGACGAGTAGTGCTATAAATCCAGTGGTGGTAACCACACAAATCACGCTTTACAGCACGTGTAAAAGACCACCAGTAATATAAGTAAGTTTAATTATAAGCAGGAATAGCTAAGATTGTTATTATTTATTTATTTAATTTTAGAAAAAAATTGATACCTTCGTAAAAATAATAAAAAAAAGGAATTTGTTATTTGTATGTTTTGTGGTTACCCTCTAATTTGGAAGCGTTATCAAGTTATTATAACATATTATTATAAAATAACCGGTCAAGTGCAGGTTGGACTTGCGCATTAGTATTCCGTACGTTGATTGCTTTTAAAATAAAAATTTTCGTTAAAAGTATAAAATGATCAGTGACTTCACAAAACACATCCCAAATGAGTTTTCAACAAAGTTTTTTTTCCGATCTTTAGTGAAAACTGATGACCTTGATATTTTTATTTTTTTATATAACAGATAAATTATTAAAGGTAATGCACTCGTGATAATTTTCGTTCAATCTTCACCCTATTTTTGATCAGTACGAGATAAGGACAGCGATTTTTCGCACTTTTTATAAAAATAATACAAAGAGAATTGTGCGCAAGTATTACATTATATATATTTTTGAACTCGTCTTTTTACAAGCTTTCATTTGACACCCCACTCGATGACCTGGTAAAAAGAAAAAAATTCACTTCCGATTTCACTCCCCAAAACTAACCCCGTAAGCCAAAATTTAACTTTCAAAACTACACGGCTCTGATGAGGCCATCAATTCCTATATTAGTGCCAAATTTCAACTTTCTATGTCAAATAGTTTCGGAGAAAATCGGGTGTGACAAACGAACAGACATCGAAGTGTTCCGTACGGAACACTAAAAATAAAAATTTTGAAAAATCTAGTTCAGGTAAATTTATTATCACTGGTTTAGGCTAATAAACACTGAAAGTTAATACAACATTTTTAAAAATATATTGGTGGCAGTACACTTTTACCAATTTTAGTAAGACAAAATTATATATTTATATATATATATATATATATATATCATATATATATATATATATATATATATATATATATATATATATATATATATATATATACTATATAATTAGCTCATGAGGAAACTTTCACATTCTTACCTTATCTAAACATGTAGCTCTACATTGGGCTACTCTAAGTGGACTAGCAACATCCTGTTCACCGCCAATAAATATTCCATCACAGAACGACAACGTGAAAAGCACCAACAAAATCCATAAAGACACCATGTTGTAACCCGCTATTAGTACGTACAATATAAAAATTTAACTAAGTAAAACAAAAAAGATAATTTTATAGTTGCAAGCAATAGAGAGAAAAATTTAATAGAGCACTGCCATGGAAATTAGGATAAAACACAATCATATATGTTAAATAAACAAATTAGGATCACTTGTTGATGTAAGCACTAAAAGATGCACAGCAAAAATAAAAAGGCGTAAAAACGATAAATTAAATCAGGATTTTTAAAAAAAAACTAACACAATATTATAGTTCCGAAAAAAAAAACTGTTTTAGTATATGCTGTCTGACAATATATCGACGAGAAGTTATCGTAGTCTGCGATGTCGTATGGCCCGGCTTTAAATCGTAATTTCTATTACCCATCCGCACTCCTTAATGTGCCGAATTGAACTAACTCTACTACACGATCTTCTCTAAGGCTTCGGTGTTTCTCTTGTTGATCCATGTTCGCGGTTTACATCGGATTCATTCGGATGCATTCGTTCCGTCCTATCGTTTTTTTCAGAGGGACGTACAGGGTATGTGTGCATTGGACACGTCAAGGGGTGTTCCCTCCCCACACAGTTAGACATGCGGTGGTTCTATTGTGGTATTTTAAAATTAGCATAGCTGGAAAATAGGGAGGTGCAAATAGGAACACGAAATTTGAGTAAGTGTGATGGGCTCCATTACTAAATGAACTTTTAATGACAAGGTGACGGATTAAGTCGAGGATCAGGGCCATAAATTGCACACTCGAAAGTTAATTATTTCGTACACCATATCTCATTACAAGTTAAAAAATGGTATCTAGGCTATTTGGTAATCAGTTTGTTTAGAGAAATTAACTTTAGCTAAGAATTTTGAATAATGAGTTTCGGTCAGGGTGAGCACACACAACTTGACAAATATTTTAATAAAATTGCAGTTTACTTTTAGTGGCGAGTATTAACACAAATATGTCAAATCACAGTTTTCTAGATTCATAGAAAATGTTAAAAATTTTTTACTTTTTCTTCTACTCTTTTTGTTGTTTTTTATTATATATATATATATATATATATATATATATATATATATATATATATATATATATATATATATATATATATATAAAGAAAAAATGTATATCGGCTTAGACGGATGAAAACCGTGCTCTTTGCTTTCTCATCAAAAGTACGGGGTCTAAAGCTATGAAGTACTTCTCTTATAATAAGCTAATTTAACAGACAGAATAATAAACAATACAGGTAACACTTTAGTACAGTACGCAGTATTTAAACAAAAGTTTAGGGAAAAGCTCAGACAAGTTCCTATTTGAAGAGGCGAAATTTAAAATAATCATAATTTATTAGCAACGTCCACCCCACTACCATAAAAAATAAAGAAATACATATTTTCTGCAAATAGTAATCTATAATTTAAGTTTCATTTTCTATTTGCAGAAACATTAGTTCCTTATTTTAGTTAGTTAATGTTTATTAAACTCCTGGGAAAAAGATTACTACGTTATTTAGCTTTTTAAATGTAAATTGAAAGAAGGAGAATACTAAAGAATAGTATAAATACTGGTCGTGGTTTTTGTATTTAATTTGTACTACCATCAAATTAAACCGAAATTACTAACACTTTGAAGTACATCGTGTCATATTTTCCTTATAAATTATATGTATATATATATATATATATATATATATATATATATATATATATATATATATATATACACATATATATGTATATATATATATATATATATATATATATATATATATATATTTATATATATGTACACCCTACCACTTTTGATAAAACGAAAAATAAATTTACTAATCAATGTTGGAAATTTTACTCTCTCACTTTCTCGAGCGCCAAAAAAGAAAGTACTGCTACACCTTGGCAACACTTCTTTCTTGGATTTTAAAACACACTTTTGAAGTTCTAGGCGATATTAGCTTTTAAATATCATATACATATAGTAAAGTCATCATCCCATAATTATTTTGATATGAACGTCACCCAAATCGCTTAGTTTTTGCTCAAGACTCTCGTGAAAGTATGTACCTTTGGCGAGCGATATTTTAACCCAGTATGTATATTAATCGCTTTACCTAAGTCTCTCAATGTATATGGAACGCTTATCTTTTGTAAATTAGGAACTAAAGTTTGCTCGTAAGATTAAAACGATGTTGTATATAACCTATGTATCATAAATATCCATAAACTTTGTATTATCTCTGATTTGACTAGTTTATAAAATAGGTTTTTGTGATTGTTTATCTTTTATAGCACAACTAACTGTAAATTTACTAGTATAATATTGAAAATGCATTTTTGGACTGATATTTTCACTATTGTTTCAGTTTAATTCTCCTAATTGAAGTTGTTCTTCTTGTATTATATACCCCTATTGTCGCTAACTTTCTGTTGATCTGAAACAAAAACTCTTCAAATAAAATTTTGTTTTCTCAGATGAAATCCATAGTAATATATAAATCTGTGCGTCCATAGACTTATTTAGAAATTAATAGGCTTGGCTCCTCTTCCTCAAAACATGTCGAATCTGAACGAAATTGACCGATTTCAATTCCACACATCTTTTTTATGCCCTTCAAATTTTCGCAGTAAATATAAAACCTCCCTAAAAATTTGATTAAATTTGTGTGATATGTAAAATTAATTCAGATAAAACCTTTCAAACTGACAACTGTCAAAACTGGACTAGTTTTTTTTCGATATTGGACCCTAGCACAGTATGGCCATTCAAGTGGTTTTGTTTCAATAATACCTACAGGTCTCAGGATTCATCCATTTTAAATATATATATATATATATATATATATATATATATATATATATATATATATATATATATATATATATATTTAAAATGGATTGAAAACGAATTGCTTACGGCTCCTCAGGAGATAGTGAATTTGTTTGCTAAGTTCTTCCAATCGGCATATGTTGATTCCTCTATGTTTCGGAACAACCCCCCTGATAACTGCTCACGTCCCTCTCTTTCATCTCTAATTGTTAACACCATAGAGGAAAAGGACGTGATCACTGCCTTAAAGAAACTTAAACCTAAATCGACCGCTGGAACCGATGGTCTACCAGCTTTTTTTATTCGGGATTGCACAGCTGTGTTGTCCAGGCCTCTCACGTTTCTTTTCAATCTGTGTTTAAACTCATCGTCCTTTCCCCAAATCTGGAAGAAGTCTAAAATATGTCCCGTATTCAAAAGGGTGATAAGAGCCACATTGAAAATTACAGACCTGTGGTAATATTGAACAACTTTTCAAAGGTTTTCGAAATTGTGCTATATGACATTATATTTAATCATGTTAAACTTTTCATAACTGAAAGCCAACATGGATTCTTTCCAGGACGTTCAACCATTACCATGGAGGACAAGTCGACGTAGTTTATACAGACTTCTCAAAGGCTTTTGATCGGCTTGACCATGGTATTTTGCTTGAAAAACTCTCAAACTGTGGAGTTAATGGCAATTTATTAAACCTGCTGAAATCTTATTTAATTGGTCGTCAACTGATAGTAAATTATCGTGGTTTTGAGTCGGTCATTATTAATGCTACCTCTGGTGTTCCTCAAGGGTCTGTCCTAAGACCCTTATTGTTTAACATATTTATAAATGACATCACCCGAGGCCTTACCTCGTCCTCTTTGCTTTATGCTGACGATCTGAAAATATACCGATGCATAGACTCTCTCCATGATTGTGTAACTCTTCAGGATGATCTAGATACTTTAAATTGTTGGTGTATTCATAATAACTTATATTTGAACACAAAGAAATGTTTTTCTATGTCTTTCACTCGAAAGAAATTACCAGTAAATTTTTTATATAATTTAAACCATAATGATCTTGAAAAATGTTATCGTTTCAAAGATCTTGGTGTAATGTTTGATGCTAAACTCAGTCTTGTGGATCATATAAATGAGATCATTGCTTCTTATAGGTGTATGGGTTTCATTATGAGGAATTCTAGAGACCTTTCAAACATTGAATCCCTCAACACTTTATTTAATGCTTTGGTTCGTTCTAAACTGGAATATGGTTCAGTTATCTGGTACCCAACATATGAGATCCACATTAATCATATTGAAAAAATCCAAGGACGATTTTGAAGTTCCTCTGGTTTAAATTAGATGGTATTTATCCACCATTGGGTTTCCCTAATGATGTTCTATTAAGAAGATTCAATATTGTTAGCCTTTCTCGGCGTAGAGAATATGCTACAATCTTGTTTTTATATAAAATCTTGAACAACAGAATTGAATGCCCTTGCACCCTCTCAAGTATTAGGTTCCGTGTGCCATCTCAACACGCTCGCCTAAACCATTCCTTTTTCTACATGCCTGTTCCAAGAACAAACTTGTTGATGTACTCGCCGATATACGTTATGTGCATGAATTATGAAAGGGTCAAACATATAGTTGATATTTTCTGTTGCAGTATGACATCTCTACGTAGGTCATGTTTAACTGTGGATTAGGTCTGTCTCTTTTTATTTTTGTTTTTCTTTAGCTTGTAGTGTAGTTATTAGAATTATTAAAATACTAATTTGATAAATACTTATCTATTTGTACTTGTTATATTTGAATGTTCCTATCCTATAATTGGATTGTTCTGTAGGATAGTTCTATTAAATAAATAAATAAATAAATATATATATATATATATATATATATATATATATATATATATATATATATATATATATATATATATATATATATATATATATATATATATATATATATATATATATATATATATATATATATATATATATATATATATATTAGCAGTGCCCGCGGCTCCGCTCACGTGGACTTGATTCACTATTATCGTCACCGCTTATTCCTTATGTTACGTAACGTAACATAGAACATATGTATCTTATAAAAAAAACACATAAGTGGTTCTTGAGTGCCAAGCGCGCTAACGGACAGACAGAGAGACGTTGCGTTTTATATATATTATAGATTTTTTTTGATAAATTTTCAGTTAAGATTTAAAAAAAAAAACACAAAATCGGATAAGTGGTTCTCGAATGATAAGCGCACTAACGAACATACAGACAGATAGAGAGACGTTGCATTTTATGTATATTGTATTCTTTGTTACATCATATTGTTCCATATTTAACGGTTTAGGCAGCGTATTGCAAGAGAGTGCGCTAGCAGCAAACTTTTTTCCGACTTGATTCACTATTATCGTCACAGCTTATTTCTTATATTACCTAAAATAATAAAATATATCCCATAGCCTGGCCAGGGAACATATGTATAAATCTAGAAAAAACTCGTAAATCGGATAAGCAATTCTCAACTGATAAGCGTACTAACGGACAAACAGACAGATAGACAGAGATACGTTGCATTATACATATATTTTAGATTATAGATTATTATTATATGTTATAACCTGGAAGGAGAACATATTTATGAATAAAAAAAAAAACACGTAAATCGGATAAGTGGTTTTCGAGTGATAAGCGCACTAACGAACAGACAGACAGACAATATATATTATATTCTTTGCTGCATAATATTGTTCCATATTTAATGGTGTAGGCAGTGTATTGCAAGAGAATGCGCTAGCGGCAAACTTTTTTCCGACTTGATTCATTAATATCGTCACTGCTTATTATGTTACCTACCTTAATAAAATATATGCTGTGTTACCTAACGTAATAAAGTATATGCTATGTTACCTAACGTAATAAAATATGTTCTATAACTTGGCCAGGGAACATATATATGTTCGTAAATCGATGCATTTTATATATATCTTATAGAAAATTATAGATAACCTGAACAAACGTATGAATTAAAAAAAAAAAACACGTAAATCGGATAAGTGGTTCTCGAGTGACAAGCGCACTAACGGACAGATAGACAGAGAGACATTGCATTTAATATATATTATAGAAGATTATAGATAAGCTGGCCAAAGAACAAATGTATGGATTAAAAAAAAAAAAACACGTAAATTGGATAAGTGGTTATCGAGTGATAAGCGCATTAACGGACAAACAGACAGATAGACAGAGCGACGTTGCATTTTATATATATTATATTGTTCCATATTTAATGGTTTAGCGTCTAAACTTTAGGGAGTGGATGGCAAGAGAACGCGCTAGCGGCAAACTTTTCGCCGACTTGATTCACTACTATCGTCACTGCTTATTCCTCATGTTACCTAAGGTAATAAAATATAGCCTATAACCTCGCCAGAGAACACTGTGCGTTGATGTAAAAAAAAGCTTTTTGACATTCACAAGCTTATATCTCCTTTATTTATTGGTCGAATTTAATTAAATTCAAGAAATATATAAAAAACTAGTTAAAAAAAAGTTTGTTAACGTTAACAGCACCTAAAATTAAAACGCTTCTATCTCCTTCATTGATGGACCCATTGTGATCAAGGTTAAAAGGTAAATGTAAAATTAGATACAAAAAATGTTTAACTTCGGTAGTTATAAGTTCCCAAGAATATATTAGGACTTTAACAGCTATCAAAATTAAAATACCCAAATATCTTTTATTGATTGGGCAAAATCAGTCAAGAAAATATATTGAATAAATCAATAAAAATGCACCTAGGCAATGATCCATATTGTAGCCGGCGAAACTATGGGTATTTTATTGTCGGTTACCTCGCTGCTTGAATAGGGATAAGGTGTAAGCTAGTATACATATGATTTTAAATGATTAGGTTGAGAATGACAAATAAAAAGTAAAATGTAAATCAAAAGAACTGTAATACGAGGGCTACATTTTAAGTTTTTACAGAAACAATGAAAGAAAAAAAAATTATTATGAATCATTTTATTGCTACTCCAAATATTTGCCTTTAAGATTTATACACTGTTGCACGCGTTCGGACCAATTCTCGAAACATTTCCACTCTGATGGTTTTGGAAGAATTCAACAGCTTCTCGAGGTGATGAAAATCATTGTCCACGCATTTTTTTTTGATATTCGGAAACAAAAAGAAGTCGTTGGGCGATAAATCAGGTAAATACGGGCAATGAGACATTAATTCGATGTTTTTCTCCGTCAAGTAATCAATTGTTTGACGTGCTGTGTGAGAATTGGCATTGTCATGATGAAGAATGATGCGACATTTTCGGTTGTTCTTCTTGATTTTATCCATGACTTCTGGCAAATAAATTGTTGTATACCATTCAACATTAACTGTTCTTCCATCCTCTAAAACAATGGTTGCAACATGTCCAGTATAACCAAAGAAACAAGCGATCATTTTCTTGAAAGTGCTTCGCGAACGAACCACATTTGTCGGATTCGGTTCATCTCGGAACACCCAAACAGTTGACCATTGCTTAGTTTCCGACTCGTACAAATATTTCTAAATATCGTTTCCTGTTACGATGTTGTATACGGATTCTACATGTCCTCGGTCGAATCTTTTTAGCATTTTCTTATACTAATTGACACGAACCCATTTTTAAGTTTCGCTCAAATTAAGTGGAATCCATCCGAAACAGATCTTTTTCACAGTTAAATATTTATGCAAAATCAAATGTACTGCAGGCTTCGATATGCCTAAGAGTGCCTCTATATCATGGTAAGTCACATGCCGATCTTCTTCAATCATATTGAGCACAGCTTCGATGTTTTTTGGAACAACAACCGATTTTGGTCGACCGTCACGAAATTCATCGTTGACGGAAGCACGACCATGACGAAATTCTGCAAACTAATTGTAAACAGTCTTTTCTGTTGACGATTCATTACCAAAACTTGAACGAAGCGATTCGAAGCATTATTCTTAAGTTGGGCCTTTACTAAAATCGTAAAAAAAGTATCCAACGAACACCTTCACGTGAAATTTCCATTTGTTCACAAAACTGTTTTTTTTTAAACGCTCACTGTAAACAAATTACTCAGCCAATTTCTGAGCTGCCACTGTTTTTAACAATAGCAAATGTCAAATTTTACAACTTTTTACTTACTTTAATAACTTTGAATAATTAATCAGTGACGATAATAGCGAATCAAGTCGGAAAAAGTTTGCCGTTAGCGCGTTCTCTTGCAATATACTGCTTAAACCAATAAATGTGAAACAATATCATGTAGCAAAGAATATAATATATATAAAATGCAACGTCTCTTTGTCTGTCTGTCTGTCCGTTAGTGCGCTTATGACTTGAGATTCACTTTTCCGATTTACATGTTTTTTTTTTTTTTAATTCAGATATTTGTTCTCCTGCCAGGTTATCTATAATCTTCTATAATATATATAAAATGCAACGTCTCTCTGTCGGTCTGTTTGTTCGTTAGTGCGCTTATTACTCGAGAAGCACTTATCCGATTTACGTGTTTTTTTTTAGTTCATACGTTTGTTCTCTGGCCAGGTTATCTATAATATATATAAAATGCAACGTCTCTCTGTCTGTCTGGCTGTCCTTTAGTGCGGTTATCACTCGAGAACCATTTATCCGAGTTACGTGATTTTTTTTAGATTTATACATATATTCTCTGCCTAGGTTATAGGATATATTTTATTACGTTAGGTAATATAAGAAATAAGTAGTGACGATAATAGCGAATCAAGTCGGAAAAATGTTTGTCGCGAGCGCACTCTCTTGCAATACGCTACCTAAACCGTTAAATATAGAACAATATGATATAACAAAGAATACAATATATATAAAATGCAACGTCTGTCTGTTTATCTGTCTGTTCGTTAGTGCGCTTATCACTCGAGAAACCACTTATTCGATTTACGTGTTTTTTGTTTAATTCATACACACGTTCTTTGGCCAGGTTATATAAAAATAATCTATATAATATATACAAAACGCAACGTCTCTCTGTCTGTCTGTCCGTTAGTGTGCTTATCATTCGAGAACCACTTATCCGATTTACGTGTTTTTTTTTTTTTAATTCTTTAACTTAATATTTATGAAAAAGAAATCTATAATGGGTATAAAACGCAACGTCTCTCTGTCCGTCTCTCCGTTAGTGCGCTTAGTACTCAAGAACCACTTATCCGATTTACGTGTTTTTTATAAACTACATATGTTATCTGACCAGGTTATAGGATATATTTTATTACGTTAGGTAACATAAGGAATAAGCATTGACGATAATAGACAATCAAGTCCACGCGAATGGTGCCACAGGCACGGCTCGTAAAGTTATATATTCGAAACTACCTAATTTTAAAGCCACCCATGCTCTAAAATTTGATTCAAATATTCTTTCTTTTTTATTATCTGTCTTAGTCATATTATAACAATATTATCATTCAAGAAATGAAAAACTATTAATTGTCCAAATTGGAGAACAGTATTAAGTAAATTGGAAAAGTGGTTTACGCAGTGCTTCCCTCGAAAACACCTAATTCCAGAACAAATACTTTTTCACATTAAAAAATAACTAAATATTAGCATATAATTAATATACGTATTAAACAATAAATATTAAGTTGAAGAGAGGACGGTTTTCAGAATTTTAAAATTGAGTCCTGACATTTACCTCTATTTATTATTTCTGTTAAAAATTGGAAATAATGAAAAACAGTTTTCAGATTCTGCGATGAATTAGTCCTGAAGAGGATGCACAACACAGCACTATAGTACAACATATATTATATAAAATTTTGGCATTCATCTTTTGAAATCGATAATTTTCGCCAAAAACTTAATGGTATTTCATTCAAAAATTTGGAGCCACTGTACAAGTCAAAATTAAATAATATCGCAAGTCTTTGTGTTAGGTGTTATGGTACATATGGAAATATTTAAAAATTAAAATTAAAACAATGTACAACTGTATTTTAATTTTGATAAAAATAATGACGTACTTATTATTTTCATATGATATGAAGGCAACATAACGTTTAAACAGCCCCAAGGTTGAGAGTCTTTGTGTATTGGTGATGCGCATCATTTTATTCCCTTTAGAGAAACGAGAAAACAAAAGAAAATCTGAGCCAGAATATAAAAAGTCATAATATATATTTTTGTATAATTCATTACTTTGCTTTGTTTAAAACGCCCTAAGAAAAAAGAAACAATACAATTCTTCCTACCTTTAATATAAAATGTTAATTTCGGAAAGATATTAGCAATTCAGTTTCTTTTTAAGGCAGTGCAAATCAAATACACAATCTAGAAGGAGTTTTTATGATTCTTTAATATTCCGTCCCTTTTTGGCTGGATAAGCCTAATTTACATTTAAAAAGCTAAATAACAGAGCTTTTGCTTTAATCTTTTTTCTTGGAGACTTTAATAACTTTGAATAACTAAAATAAAGCAACTGATGAATCTGCAAATAAAAAATAAAACACAAATTAAAAATTCTCATTTTCTATAGATACGAAATAGTTATTTCTTTTTATGAGTGCAAAGTCTCATTTTTGCTTTATTCCTCGAAGCACAATAAATATCCTTTTTTTAAGCAACGCACATTTACATATACGTGTGAATCATTTTATACATTATTAATAATTTTTAAAAAAATGTTTGGCACCATTGTCCATTTAAGGTAAGGTCACTCTAAATATTCACACCTATTTAAAAATATTTTGCCCTCTTGGTTACGTAAACCAAAAGGTTTAATAAATGTTACCAAAAAGTATATTGTTTGAAGATTCTCTTATATACCTATGGAGCCTAAAAGATTATAGATAACCTGACCAGAGAATAAACGTATGAATTAAAAAAAAAAACACGTAAATCGGATAAATGCTTCTCGAGTGATAAGCGCACTAACGGACAGACCGACAGACAAAGAGACGTTGCATTTTGTATATATTATATTCTTTGCTACATGATATTGTTTTACATTTATTGGTTTAGGCAGTATATTGCACGAGAGCGAGCTAACGGCAAACTTTTTCCGACTTGATTCACTATTATCGTCACTGATTATTTATTATGTTACATAACCTAATAAAATATATCATATTACTTGGCCAGAGAACATATGTATGTTTAAAAAAAAAGCACGTAAATCGGATAAGTGGTTCACGAGTTATAAGCGCACTAACGGTCAGACAGACAGAGAGACGTTGCATTTTATATATGTTATAGAAGTAAACTGAAAAATAAGCGAGAAAAAATATTATATTTTTTTTAACGCAATTTGACAGATAACAATCAAGTAGCTATGATTATTTTTATCTTTTTCACTGGATCCTTTGGCTTTATTTTCTTAATGGGTTATTAGTGGTACGGAACACTTATAGGATCACGTCAGTGTCTGTCTGTCTGTCACACCCTATTTTCTTAGAAACTATTTGACATAGAAAGTTAAAATTTGGCACAATTGATGGCCCAATCAGGGCCGTGTAATTTTGAAATGTCAATTTTGGCTTTAGAGGTTAATTTTGCGGGTGAAATCAGAAATAAAGATTTTTTTTTTACCAGGTCATCGAGTAGGGTGTTAAATGAAAGCTTGTGAAAACACGGGTTTAAAAATATATATATTGTAATACTTACACACACTTTTCTTTGTATTATTTTAAAAGAATGGCCGAAGATCGCTGTACCACCACCCTATTTTGAATAGTACTGATCAAAAAATTTTGAAAAAATTCTAGAATATTCTTAATAAAGTGTAGATTGAGCAAAAATTATCACTAGTAGATTTCGTGTCATAATTTATGTGGTATAAAAAAATATGAAAAATATGTTGCTTGACGATATGGTGGAGGTTTTTGTAATATATTTATCAGTACATTAATAGTACTGCAGGGAGACATAATTTTATTGTATTTGTTTATAATTAAAGTAGTAAATATTTGTTGTACACTTTTTTTACTGGATTCTAGACTGAGCTAGATTGAATTATTGACTTGGACATATATCTTAAGATATATACATGTCAGGAACCTGACTAACTTAGCTTAGGTAAGGATAGTATTTTATTTTAAAGGCAATTACGGTATGAAACACTAATTGCGCTAGTTCAAATTGCCCTTGACTTTTTTTTTAAATAATAATAACTTTCATATCACCACTTAATTGATATCTTACAAACTGAACTGAGATTATTTTTATATTAAGTTTCGTTTCTCTTTCAGTTTTTCAAAAATGGACTTGAAATTAGCAAGCATTTTAACCGTCGTTATATTTTTTAAATTGAATTAAAAATATTCTTATTTATTATACATTTTGATTTTTTATAAAAAGATTATAACCCGATAGTGTAATATAGAAATGATAAGACAAAAAAGTTTAGTTATTGAAGGATAATTAAATATAATTTTTTGTGGAAATTCCCTGATTATGGTTTCTCTTTTCCTTCGCTTTAAACCATGTAATAACAATTTAATATATTTTATTACGAATCTGGTTAATAAATAGTTAAATATTCTCCTTAAATTTTATAGGTTTAAGATTAATATAAATTTCATAGATTAGGTTTCAATATTTTACCGCCAAGTTCCTTAAAAGGGTCTAGTACTTAATACTCTGATCTAGTTGCTATGAAAGAGAATTTCATTAAAACCTCTAATTGTTCAATAGACTTTTGCTTTTGACGCTCCTATTTTATAGGGCAGAAAATGTAATAGTTTTTGGTATTTTAAAATAATATTTCATTTTAACCCAACTGATTATAAAAACCAACAAATTTCCTAGTCTGCACAGTGTCATAACTTTATTTAGCTTACAATTCAAACCCCTATTTGTTAAAGTAGATCGGGTTTAAGGTTAAATCCTTTTAATGAAAAGTAGAGAATTTTCAATGCATTGTTAACGATATAAATGTCTAAGTGTGAAGGTACCTCATATGCCGTGGCACAGTCAGGAGTATTCTCCCCTAGCCTGCGGGTCTAGAAAAACGTATAATCGAGGCCCACGTCGAACCACAATTTGATAAGTAATTGAAGTAAACAAGAAACTAAAATCAAAGTCAAAACTCACATACATACTGCTTAAATAATGTTGAATTTATAAATCCTAATTATATAACATCAAGATTTATATATTTTTTTAGACAATTGCTGATTATAAACATTTGATGACCAGAATCATTTAAATGAATTTATTAAAAGACAGCATCTCGATTGAATTATCAAAAGTATAGCCCATATTAATTTGAAAAAGCTGTACTGAACACCATAGTAAATATTCAAGTAATACTGAAAAGTCATTCTAAAATATAAGGTTTCCAAAAATTTCATTACTGTGTATTTAGTATCAGTTAAAATTTATAAAAAAATAAGTTGAAATAAAAAAGGAGAGACAAAAGATGCAAAAGAACAGTGTAAAATTATTCTAATTTTTTAAGGACGAATAGATATATATATATATATATATATATATATATATATATATATATATATATGTATATATATATATATATATATATATATATATATATATATATATATATATATATGTATATATATATATATATATATATATATATGTATATATATATATATATATATATATATATATATATATATATATATATATATATATATATATGTATATATATATATATATATATATATATATATATATATATATATATACATATATATATATATATATATATATATATATATATATATATATATATATATATATATATATACATATGTATATATATATATATATATATATATATATATATATATATATATATATATATATATATATATATATATATATATATATATATATACATATGTGTATATATATATATATATATATATATATATATATATATATATATATATATATATATATATATATATATGCACATATACATATGTGTATATATATATATATATATATATATATATATATATATATGCACATATATATATATATATATATATATATATATATATATATATATATATATATATTGGAAATGGCACCTCCGTATAGCAAGGCCGATTGCAAGAAAAAACCTTAAATACCGGGTCTCGATAAGTAAAAAATCGACCCTAAAGAAATGATGAAATGAAGATATTATTCTTGCTCTGCCACTGGAAAACAAAACAGTGAAACATGGCCGATTGTTAACACGAATGTGATATTTCCAGTATTGGTGAGATTTAACTCAGAGCAGGTACATTGTACGAGTAGCAACAATGTCTACCATTGTACAAATTAGCTCAGGCGCAGGCACGTTGTTGCTGTTCGTACAGTGTGCCTGCGCCTGAGCTAATTTGTATAACGGCCGACTTTTATGTGCGGGTTGGTTTGACGGTATAATCCAGTTTTATTACCTTTTTTTAATTCTTCAAAAATTTGAACAAAAAAGTATTCAGTGTGCTTCTTTATATATGATAACTTCCATAACACCCTATATATATATATATATATATATATATATATATATATATATATATATATATATATATATATATATATATATATATATATATATATATATATATATATATATATATATATATATATGTATGTATGTATGTATATATATATATATATATATATATATATATATATATATATATATATATATATGTATGTATATATATATATATATATATATATATATATATATATATATAAATGTATATATATATATATATATATATATATATATATATATATATATATATATATATATACATATATATGTATACTATATCTATTAGTTTTATTATGTCGTGTGGTTATCTACCTGGTGTTTCCTGTTGTTATCTGTGGATATGAGAATAATCTTCAATTTTTTGTCTAATGAAAATAAATTGTCTAATGAAAATTCTATTAAACCAGATAATTTACCTTCGGTGCTTGGAACCTCATACAAATTCGCATTTAAAAAGTTTTTTACTAAAAACTGAATGCGCGCTCATAATATTGCGATAAACGACCGCATTTTCTCGGTTGAATCCTAGATCTGCCCTTGGTCTAGCTATATTCCCCCTTATTTTTCTTAAAAGATCCTTTTGAAATGCATCTCCCCCGCCATCATCTGAATACGTCACTGTCATTGTTTTTAAAAGTTTTCGCGTTAAATAAACTATTTACTTGACCTTTCAAAAAATTCGGTTTTAAAGCGCAAAAGTCACTTCATTGACCACATTTATAGATAGTTTATACTTACAACATCCTAACAATCGGCCCAGAGCTAGAAAAGTGTATACGTGTCTATACTATATTAGGGACGGTCGTTTTTTTTTTATCATTTTGTAATAAGTAGCAATGGCTCAATCTCTCCGAATAGTTTTTGATATACTGAAAATTCAGTATAAAATATCCCAGTTAGCAACTGACCAAGCCAAAATTTTAAAAAAATTATCCTAACACAAGACATATATATATATGTATATATATATATATATATATATATATATATATATATATATATATATATATATATATATATATGTATATATATATATATATATATATATATATATATATATATATATATATATATATATATATATATATATATATATATATATATATATATATATATATATATATATATATATATATATGTATATATATATATATATATATATATATATATATATGTATATATATATATATATATATATATATATATATATATATATATGAGACTTTTTTTTCGAAAATTTCACGTGTAAGCATTATCTAATGTAAATAGATAAAAAAAAACATTTGTAAATTTTTTTTCACTACTACGGTTCAATGGATCGTTGCAACATTTTGCATGAACATAAAATATGTTCAGGACTAAATTAAAAATCTTATTTAATTCAGAATAATTATATATAACACAAAAATAGATTCAGTAAACTTATGCAAAAATTTAATTTTTTTTACTACAAGAGATTCCTTACTTTTAAGTATGATATAGGGGAGAAATAGATAGTACTAATATGAGTACTACACAGGAGTAATGCAGGTCAGTTTCATTATAATATATAACACCACATATTATTTTCAAACAACGGGATCTTAAGAATAACGTATAAGTATAGTTTACATAAAGTGGGTCTCCAGTATGGGCCTAAAATTACAAAGGATACCTAACATAAAATGGAAAAGAAGCTTAGTGTACATTTATTTACACATAGACCAAAACAATCAAGTGTTTTTTTTTCTTTGTTTGTCTTTGTTTTTTTTTCCGTTCTGGCCTCACATAACATAGAGTCAACGGATTTTGGTGAGATTTTGAACGACGATATAGTAAATCCGGGGCTTGAGTATTAACTATAATTTATCCCAAGAAATTTTATACAGAGTACGTCTCAAAAATATGCGTTTACTTTTATTAAACACAATTGATAAAGTTTTCCGTCATCAGAAAGGATTCACGAAAAAATATAAATTTTATGACCAATATCTTCCTTCTTCTTCTCCCTCTAACCATTCTCTATCCTTTTGGTATAGACCTCTCTCATGTGCTTCCATATGTCCCTGTTTTGATCAATTTGATACCAACTGAATCCCGCTGATTTTTTAATATCGTCATAACCACATTGTTGAGGTCTGCCAGTACTTCTTTTTTCCCCTCATGGTCTCCATTTGGTCACTTTTCCGCTCCAGGTATAGCTAGCCCAGTTCCACTTGAGGGAAGATATCCTTTTAATTATGTCATGGACCCCTCTTTTTTTCCTGATCCAATCGTTTGGTTTACAGTCCCTAAGTGATATACCTAGGATTTTTCGTTCAATTGCTCTCTGGTTAACTAGCAATTTTCTAAAAACTTTCCTTGTCAGAACCCAAGTTTCGTTACCGATAGACTAGCGTTGTTACTGATAGAATGCATTCGTTATATACTTTACGTTTAAGTTTTAAAGGCACTTTTCCGATTATAACTCCTTGTACCAAATATACATATGAATCCACCCTTTCCACATGTTGCCCGTGTATGAATATTACGTTCTTAATGGTTGCTTGTTCGCTCGTCATGAATTTACTTTTTGTAATGTTTGTTTCTAACCGGACCTTTTTTTTCTTCAGTTTGTAATTCCTGGAAAATTTCTTTCAATTCGATTTCGTTTTCGGCAAAAAGTGCGAGGTCATCAGCAAATCTTAAGTTATTGAGTCTCTCTGCGAATATGTTAAGACCCCTATTTTTTCAATGCAGGCTCTTGAAGATATCTTCTAGTACCTGGGTGAATATTTTGGGTGATATGATATCACCCTGTCTAACACCTATCTTTATTTTTACTTCCTTGGTATCCTCGTGTAATTTCACTTTTAGTTTTGATTTTTCCTTGATTTTGGTCAGTATGTTAATATACCTTTTATCTACCCTTGCGTTTTTCATCGCTTCCTCAAATGCCCAGTATTCTACTGTGTCAAAGCTTCTCGACAACTGCCATCCAGGCTGTGATATTGTATTCAGTTACCTTTTCTATAAGTTGTCTGACCATTGTAGTTGTTCGATTGTGCTAAATCCTTTTCAGAAGCCTGCTTGTTCTTTGAGTTGGTAATTTTCAACCTTCTTGTCTAATCGATTTGTGATTATTCTCATGAATAGTCTGTATATTTGCGATATAAGACTTATTGGCCTATAGTTCTCCAAATTGCTAGGATCTCTCTTTTTGTATATCAATATAACTATGGCAGTTTCCCAATCTTTTGCTATCACTCCTTCGGTTAGACATTTATTGAAGAGTTTTTTAAACTCTTTGACTAATAGCGGTCCTCCCTCTTTTAGCATTTTCGACAGGATGTCGTCTTCTCCTGCTGCTTTTCCATTTTTAATGGTTAATGGCTTTTTAAATCTCTTCAACTTCGATGTCTGGTAGATCTTCGGAACCGATATTAAGTATGCTTCGGTTGTCCTTTCATGATCTTCTCAGAGTTTCTTCATCGGCTTTCGACCCATATAGATCTGCATAGAATGTTTCTGTTACTTTAAGTATTTGTGGTCTTTCTTCTATAGGGTTTCCATTTTTGTCTATCGGTTTGTTATTTTCCTTACTATGTGATTTTCCCTTTCTAAATATGTTCACATCCCTATTCTGTTCTATCAGTTCTTCTATTCATTTCTCCTGGTATTTTCTAATATGCGGTTTTGCCATTCTTCTTGCAGTTCTGTTGATTTCAGCATATTCCACCGCATTTCTTTTATTCGATCCGTAGTTGATTTGTTTTTTGTGTCAATTTATCTTTTCTTTGTTTCTTTAATGTCAGGTAGTTTGCTGCCGTTTCTTTTATCAATTTTGCCAGTCCCCATTCATTTCATGTATATTCTCACGAAGCTGTGTTACTAGTCTCCTATAGTCTTCTTTGTGTTCCTTCAGTGAGCCCGCATCTAATGGTTTTTGTTTGTTACTAAATCTCCTGGCTGTTTCTAGTTTTCCATTTATAAGGATTTTGCACCTTACTAGTCTGTGATCACCTGCCCGTTGCGAAGAAACTGAGGACATCGACATCCTGGATTATGTGCTTGTGGTATGTGGTATATATATATATATATATATATATATATATATATATATATATATATATATATATATATATATATATATGTATATATATATATATATATATATATATATATATATATATATATATATATATATACACACATTTTTTTTTCTATGGGTCTAGCACACGTGCTGCAGGGAAGTCTCTAAAGCGTTCCAGGAGCGGCATGTGTGGGGAAAAATCGATTCACCTTTTTCTTGAATCGCTGTAAATTGTACTCGGTGGGAAACGCAGCGCTGGACAAATTATTCCAAAGGGATGATGTTCTCCGTATAAAAGACTGCTTGAAAAGCGTTGTACGCGGAATAACAAGCTGAATCGCATACGGATGTGAAGCACCAGCGCGACGTGTATTTCTAACATGCACCACTTTGAGAGAAATTAAGCGGGCTACATCGTTCGAACACTTTCCATGAAAATACTTGTAAAACAGACTCAAATCGCCAACCGTTCTTCGATGTTCCAGCGAATAAAGGCCGCCGGTCAGTTCCGGTTTTCCAATCAGACGAACAGCTCTTCTCTGAACAGAATCCAACAAATGCAGTTTATGTTTGGGAGCGGAGCCTCAAATATGGGAGCAGTATTCCATAGTTGGTCGAATTTGAGCTTTGTAAAGAATTAACAGTTGTTGTGGAGTGTAAAGCTTTCTGGTTCGAAATAATATTCCTAACTTTTGAGAAACTCTCCTTGCTATGCCTGCAACATGTTCATGCCAGGACATATTTGCTCCCAAACTAACGCCCAACCAATTGAGCGACGATGCTAGGGAAATGGAGTGCCCCGACATAACTATGTCGGGTTCTGCAACGTTAACTTTTTTAGAAAAAACTGCCGCCTGGGTTTTTGTTGCGTTAAATTCCACTTGGTTACTGTCACCCCAAGATAGAATTTCTTTCAGGTCTTTGTTAAGTTGAACGATCTCCTGCTGTCTGCGGATATTCGCCTGAGCAGCCGATGTCCGAGCGTTTAAAGTGAATGAAGAGACAAGCGTACTGTCGTCTGCAAAGCTGTAGATTGGATTCACTGTCTTTTCCAGCAGATCGTTAATGTAAATGAGAAAGAGAATAGGAGACAGTATGGAGCCTTGGGGCACACCGGCGTTGATTGTGAAGGTGTCAGAAAGAAATCCGTCGACCGCCACTCGCAAGGAACGCCCTCTGAGGAAGCATGAGTGCCACAAACAGAACTTTTCAGACATACCACAAGAGCGTAGCTTAACCAACAGTCCATCGTGCCAAACACGGTCGAATGCCTGGGATATGTCAAGAGCAACCGCTCGAGATTCTCCAAAGTGTTCAATTGCGTTGTTCCAAACATCTGTTACATAAGTCAGAAGATCTCCTGTTGATCTATGTTTACGAAAGCCATATTGGTGATCGCTAATAATATTGAATCTTTTAAGATATTTTAGAAGATGCTGATTGATAACCTTTTCCATGTATATATATATATATATATATATATATATATATATATATATATATATATATATATATATATATAACATATATATATATATATATATATATATATATATATATATATATATATATATATATATATATATATATATATGGGACGATCCGCGTCAACCGGATCAGAGCTACGACCAAAATTAGAAGCAACCAAAAAACTTGACCAAGGGCTCATTTTAAAGCTTAGGGCGTCTACTTTCAAATGCCGAGTGCGCCTTTGAAAAATCCAATATGGCGGCTCCAATATGGCGGCCGGTAGCCGAAGAAAAATCAAGTGTCCAGCAATAAAAGCTTTTAAAAATAAAAATTCGCAACTGTTTGGGTCGTTTTTTGGCTCAAATTGTAGCTGATGGACGCCCCAAAAAATTGGGGTGGTAAGTTGAAAAAATCCAACATGGCGGATCCAATATGGCGGTCAAAAATCCAATATGGTGGCCGAATTTTCGAAAATTAACCGATTTGCACTAAATTTGGTAAACGGGGGTTTTTAGGGTCACTGATTACGAATCCAAGGTCTGATTTGCCAAATTCAAGATGGCGGATCCAAGATAGTGGATGAAATTTTCGAAAATCTATCGATTTGTACCAAATTTGTTATACGGGGGTTTTTGGGGTCCCTGATAACGAATCTGAGGTCAAATTTCTAAAATTCTTAAATTCAATATGGCGGATCTAAAATGGCTGATTCAATATGGCGGCGATATATTCGAAAACACAAAATTTTATGTAAAGGTGTTTTTGAGGTCGCTGATCATATATCTGTGATAAGAATTTAAAAATTTTGACAGATTGAAGGTCGAGGCTCATTCATGGCTCAAAATTCAATTAGTTATTGCTCAACGGTATTGACATTTTTGCACTAAATTTGGCATAGGGGGATTTTTGGGGTCGCTAATTACGAATCTGAAGTCAAATTTATAAAATTCAAGAAGGTGGACCTAATATGGTGAAAACTGAATAAGGCAATCTACTATATTGGGCCCAAATTCTTGGGGCGTCCATCAGCTACAATTTGAGCCAAAAAACGACCCAAACAGTTGAGAATTTTTATTTTTACAAGCTTTTTTTGCTGGACACTTGATTTTTCTCCGGCTACCGGCCGCCATATTGGAGCCGCCATATTGGATTTTTCAAAGGCGCACTCGGCATTTGAAAGTAGACGCTCTAAGCTTTAAAATGAGCCCTTGGTCAAGTTTTTTGGTTGCTTCTAATTTTGGTCGTAGCTCTGATCCGGTTGACGCGGATCGTCCCATATATATATATATATATATATATATATATATATATATATATATATATATATATATATATATATATATATATATATATATATATATATATATATATATATATATATATATATATATATATATATATATATATATATATATATGTATATATATATATATATATATATATATATATATATATATATTATATATGTATATATATATATATATATATATATATATATATATATATATATATATACGTATGTATTTATAAAGTTTGCACCATATGGGAAAAATTTTTATTATAAGAGTTTTGAAAATTTAACTTCTAAATATGTGCATATTTTATGTTCAGAATTACATCCAAATTAGATCATGACGTCACATGCCTTGCCTGTCGAAATTTGACATTTAATTTTAAAATGCGAAAAAATCCTGTTTTTATTGAAAATATCGAAAAAAGTTATAAAGAAAAAATGAATATATTGCAGTTTTACATTTATGTACTGATGTTCGAAAAGATTTAATGAAATTGACAGCTCAACTTTTAAGGGCTAATATAATAAATATTAATGTTATGTAATAAATTTGAGCAAATTTGTAGTTTTTTAAGTTTGCTTATTTCTTCTTCAATGCACAAAATAGTTCTTTTATAAATTATATGGCGAACATTCGCGAGAAGTTCTTTCTTAATTTCATAAACAGATTTTGGGGATAGTTTATTCTAAGTGTTTTTCAACATATTTTCAAAAGGTCAAAAACAAGATTTTTAAAAATTGTTACAACGTTTTGCAACACAATATTGGTGGAAAGAATATACATTCATCTTTTGCTATTAAGTCAAACAAAATTATAATATCATAGGCTTTCACGTATCTTTCTCGCAGTTGCCATGGATTTCGTGTTTTGTTCTTTTGTCACATAAAACATCAAACTGACATTAGTTTGTTCACTATTATTAATGCAATAATAACAGTTTTCTAAATTTTCTCCTTTAATAAAAATGACAATTAAATTGACTGAACAAGATAAAATAGAAATAGTTTTGATCGTGGGTGATAACTACAAAACTCAAAGAGAAGCTGCCGTCATTTTTAACCAACGACATCCGGAAAAAGCTATAACGCATACAACATTAGGAAGAATTCTTACCAAGTTTAAAAATACTGGATGTGTGGAGAATAATTTTAAACGTCAACATGAACATTGGGTTACTAATGAGGATGTTGCGTTTGCAGTTATGCAGAGTGTGATTGAAACGCCTAGAACTTCAATTACCAAAATATTGCACAATGTAGGTTTATCTTATAATTCAATTCAAAGAGTGCTGTTATAAAGTTTAAACCTTATAACCCAAAGTTTGTCCACACTCTCAAAGAACAAGATTATGAGAGGCGCATGCATTTTTCTTTCTGGCTGCAAAGTAAAACTGAAGAAGACCCGTCATTTACAAAATATATTTTGTTCATTGATGAATGTTCTTTTAATTCTAATTGTGTTGTCTCGTCTCAAAATTGTAGACGGTGGGCGGATAGCAATCCAAATTTTACAATAGATACAAGAGATCAATATTCCTTTAACACTAACGTTTGGTGCGGTATTTTTAACAACAGAATTATTGGCCCGTTTTTTTTTAGAGAAAATCTTACAGCCGCTAGGTATTTAAAGTTTCTAAATAACGAACTTTCCAATGAACTAGAAGATTTTAGTTTAGAGGAAAGAATAAAAATGTACTTCCAACAAGATGGAGCACCTCGTCACGCACCTTGAAATTAGAAATTGGCTGGACGAAAACTTTTCTGGGTAGTGCATTGGTAGGCTTTCATATGAAGTACCTTGGACGCTGCGGTCACCCGATCTTACACCCTGTGACTTTTTTTTTGTAGGGGTATTTAAAAAATTTAGTTTATACTCAGAGACCTTTTGAAAATATTGCACACTTAGAAGAAACTATCCGCCAGTCTGTAAATGAAATCAAGCCGGTGTTCTATGCGAATGTTCGTCATGAAATTTATAACAGAACTATTACGTGCATTGAAAAGGTAGGAAGAAGCGTAGAAACTTAAGAACGTTTTTTTTATTTAGTAAACAACAATAATTTTTAATAATAGTAAACCTTAAAAATTGAGGTGTCATAAATATTAAGCAGCTGTGCACCAATATTGCATTGTTAAATTACAACTTTTTGAAAAAAAAAATAAATTTTCAGCCTTATTTTTTTTTTTCGCGACATTTAGTAAAACATTAGCCACTAAGAAAGTATATAATATAATTTATAATAATTGGAAATAGTGAATTTTGTCAATTTTTTTTTAAAATTGGCATATAGACGTAAAACTAAAACACAATCTTTTTTTTCTTTATAGCTTTTTTCGATATTTTTTTAAAAAATCCAATTTTAAATTTTAAATGTCAAATTTAACAGGCAAAGCTTGTGATGTCATGACCTTATTTGGGTGTAATCCTAAACATAAACCATGCACTAACAAATTTCGAAGTTAAATTTTCAAAAACTCTTATATTTTAGAATTTTTCCCATATGGTGTAAATTTTATGAATGGCACTGTGTATATATAGATATATATATATATATATATATATATATATATATATATATATATATATATATATATATATATATATATATATATATATATATATATATATATATATATATATATATATATATATGTATATATATGAAGCGAATTAAACAAATTAAACTAATTAAACGAACTAAACGAACTAGACGAATTAAACGAATTAAAGGAACTAAATGAATTAAACGAATTAAACGAATTAAACGAATTAAACGAATTAAATGAATTAAAATTAAACGAACTAAACGAAATAAACGAATTAGACGAATTAATTAAACGAATTAGACGAATTAAACGAATTAAAAGAGTCAATCGAATTAAACGAACTAAGCGAGTTATCCGAATCAAGCGAATTAAACCAACTAAACGAATTAAATCACAAATTGAATGATTAAACCAATTAAATTAATTAGATCATATATATATATATATATATATATATATATATATATATATATATATATATATATATATATATATATATATATATATATATATATATATATATATATTATAGATATATTAAATGCACAGTTTCAACAAAATCTAATTTTAGGTGCTTTTGTCTTTTAAAACTCCAGAACAAAATAATAGGTAAAATATTGTCCATTTGGAAGAATAGTGTGACAGTGGTAGGCGCCTGTATACTATTCTTTCGTACTAGAGAAATAAATAGTTTTCGTTAAAGAATTTATTTAGCACAAATACTCTCCTCGATCAATAATAATAATGAATATAACGACTTCATTTCTTAAGGGGACGAGTCGTTTAAAAAACAGATGATTCAAGATGCATTACATAAATGTATGTAAAAGTGTTCACGCCTTAATGAAAAGAAATCATTTTATTTATATTTGGCATCCTCGTTATTGTTTCTGCTAGCACATTTGTATCCTCAGGTGTGCCTTACATATATAATATATAATATACATACCTACATATATATATATATATATATATATATATATATATATATATATATATATATATATATATGTGTATATATATATATATATATATATATATATATATATATATATATATATATACATATACATATATATATATATATATATATATATATATATATATATATATATATATATATATATTTATATATACATATATATATATATATATATATATATATATATATATATATATATATATATATATATAATTGTTTAAGTTGCATCCTTTTCCTTCCAAAAGAATAATATATTGAAAAAATTGATACTGATAGAGGTTAAAAACACAAACTTTGAATCTTAACAAATAGCTATCGTAATAGCTTATGCAATATATACCAGATATAGTAACAAATTAAAAACTTACCTTGTTTACATGATCAAAAAAAGTATTTAATGATTTAAAAACTACTTCGCTTTTAAAATGACTTCGAACAAAACGTGTGCTCTTTGCCGACGAAATGAGTGCCTACATTGAAGATTAAAATTCAAAGGTAGACAATACAGATCAAAAAAACAGTGAAACAGAGATATGTAAGTAAAACTAAAATCTTTTTTTGTGATATGTGGCTAGATTGTTATCTTTACGATAATTTATATTATTTATTATAAGGTTGGAAGTTTAAATAAAAATATGTTTTTCGTGATCTTAAAACCCTAAGACCTGAAGATAAAAAAAATTCGGAGGCTAATTTTTGCCCTAATACAATACTTCCATTAGCTAGGGAAGTAAATACAATAATTTACGTGCTGAGCCATTCGTATATTTCCTCCAATTGAACCATTAATATTTTCAAAATTTGTTCTATATTGAAATCAATATTTACTTGGGTTACTTTGTTATCAGACTGCAATCCCTTCTATATACTATTTCTCTTAAAATTGGAAATAATAGAAAAACAACACTAAAATAGATGTATACGACTCTTCTAGCCCTCTACCTTACCTCTTTCACCCAATATATATTTTACCATAAACAATATATTTTATAGTAATTATCCGAACGATTCTCATAATACTGTTGAAACGATACAAGACTTCCATGCTCTCATCCTCTTCCTATGTTAACAATGACAATAATAAAGAGATGTAATTATTTCGATTATTCGACTGAATAAAAAAGACCTATAACATGAGAAATACGAAATCAATGTTCTTCCTCCCTCCTCCACTCCTTTAGCTCCCTACGTGTTTCATTATAAATGATTACGCTCTAAATTTACCCATTACTCCATCTGAAACACCTGGAAAATTGTTTATAATTATATTGAACTATACAAGATTCTCCCATGTCTTTCACTAACTTCGGCTATTAAAATTGAAAGTGACCACATTTCCATATTCCTACAGTCCGAGAACCCTGAAAAGGACATGAGGCACGATATATGTAATCCAACCACTCTAACCTCCTATCCCACCCCATTATAACTTCTTGTATATTTTACTATACATTAACCATAAAAACTGAGAAAACTTTTAATATACTGTACTATTACTTCTTAGGTTAAAATTATAAGTAAAGAAAAAAATAACCTGACTTTTTAATTCATCCATTTCAAAAACCTTAAAAAAGTCCTACGACGCTCTATGTAAGAAATAACCCCTTCAATCTCATCCCCCACTCCTTTGACTCCCCTCATGTTTGACCATAAATATCTATGCATAATGTGCATGTCTATTATCACAATGAATAGCTGGGAAAACTTATCATATTATTACGAGGGTTGTGTGATAAGTACCTGGCCTTGACAAGAAAAAACATTTTTATGTGTAAAATTTATTTTATTTTTTAACATAGTCTCCTTTCAGCTCGATCCACTTAGTCCAACGTTTTTCTATCTTTTGTACCCCATCTAAAAAATACGATTTCTCCAACCCTTCAAAATAAGCGTTTGTTTCAGCAATCACCTTATCGTTTGAGCCAAATTTTTTCCACCGAGCTATTTTTTTATATTCAGAAATAGGAAATAATCGCTGGGAGCTAAATTGGGTGAACATGGTGGATGTGGAAACAATTCATATCCTAACTCGTGAAATTTTGCCATGGCGATGACACAACTATGCACGCGTGCATTCTCTTGAAAGAGAATTTTTTTCTTCGCCAAATGAGGACGTTTTTTTTTCACAGTATGGTTGAAACGATCCAATAAGTTGACATAATACTCTCCATTAATCGTTTTTCCCTTTTCCAGGTAATCGACGTGGATTATGCCGCGTGCTTCCTAAGACACTCTGCCATGACTTTCTTGGTCGATAAACTCGCCTGGGCCTTCTTTGGCGCCGGTTTGCCACGGAAAATCTCCTGTTTGGACTGTTCTTTGGTCTCTGGTGTACTGTGGTGAATCCATGTTTCATCAACAGTTATGAATCGACACTAAAAATCACTCCGACTGCTCTTTAACCTCGCCAAATATTCTTTTGAAATCGACACATGTACGTGGTTATTATCAATTGTGAGAAATCGCTGCACGCATCTTGCGGTAAGCTTTTCCATATCCAAATGAGTTGTTAAAATGTTCTGCACCCGTTCAGCTGAAATGCCCACAGTCTCAGCAATCTCACACACTTTCACTCTCCGATCATTTATCCCTATATCGTGGATTTTTTCAATCAATGACCTCTTCATCAAAAATGCTTGTACGGCCATGTTTGAATTCAGCTATTCAATATTTTACGGTCGATAACGAAGGTGCAGAGTTCCCATAAACTTCGTTGAGTTACGCTTTTATCTCAACATTCGTTTTATTTTTCAAAAATAAATATTTTATCACTGATTGATATTCAATTTTTTCCACTGTTGTAAAATCACAAAAACTGTTCTATTTAAATGGTTGCCACTCACAAAATAAATCACGCAGCGATCTGAAGATTTGACAGGATTTTCGTGAAAGGTTATGTTTACGAAAAGTATAATTTTTCAAATAGTAGTTGCACCATCTCTGCCCCAGACTAGGTACTTATCATACAACCCTCGTAACACACTAAAGAAAAACGTAAAGTTATTTTTAAATGCCCCCATAAGAGCTAAAACGATATTATATCAGAAAGTTGCATTTGAATTTCCTATGCTTTTTTAGATATTTAATGTAATGATAGGCAAAAGTAGGCGAACGTCGTATGCAAATTTCACCAAAAGTTCTTATGCTCGTCACTACATCCGCTCAACTTTTGCAAACACGTGCGAAACAATAAAAAATATTGTAGGCGTATTGATCAGTTAAACTCTTATCAACGTGAATATTTTCGAACTTTCCCTTGGTTAGACGTTTGTTTTCGATCCGACGACCCATCTGACTGCGCCAAGGAGGTTTCCGATGTTATTTTGGCCGGTATGGAGGCTTACATCCCTTTTTCGAAGAAATGCCCTTCCAACGGCAAGCCTTGGCTTGATCGAAAATGCAAAGAAGCTGTTGCTTCTAAACATGTTGCATACCGACAGTGGCGTGAAAATCCTAACACCATAAATCGAAACACCTTTGTTCGTGCCAGGAACAGATGCAAAGAAATTATCGACGAAACTAAGGAGGCACACGATCAACGGATTAGGAACAAACTTCTCGCTTATCCCAACAATTCCAGGTCCTTTTGGTCAGTCGCTAAGGCAGTTAGTCAAGATTTCTCCAAATCCACCATACCACCACTCACACGGCCAGATAATTCTATTGCAACGACACCTATTGAGAAAGCGAACTTGTTGGCTGAACTCTGCTTCACATTCTACTGTCGATTTCCAAGGAAAAACACCATCTACTATTCCCATAGTGCAATCAAGGATGCCCGATATTGTCTTCAGACAGCATATCATAAAACGTATTTTGATGAAGCTAGACACCAAAAAGGCTTCTGGCGCTGACGGAATACCTGCCATAGTTCTCAAAAACGGTGCGAGGGAACTAACACCAGTTTTCTGTAGACTTTTCAACCTATCCTAAAGGGAATATTTCCTTCCGGCTGGAAATGTGCCACAGTTCAGCCGATACCTAAAAAGGCAAGAAGACCTTACCAAATAACTACCGACCAATCGCACTGCTTCCAATAATATCGAAAGTCATGGAAAAGGCTATCAATCAGCATTTTCTAAAATATCTTGAAGGATTCAACATTATTAGCGATCACCAATATGGCTTTCGTAAAAATAGATCAACAGGAGATCTTCTGACTTATGTAACACATGTTTAGAACAACGCAATTGAACACTTTGGAGAATCTCGAGTGGTTGCTCTTGACATATCCAAGGCATTCGACCGTATTTGGCACGATGGGCTACTGGCTAAGCTACGTTCTTATGGTATGTCTGAAAAGTTCTGTTTGTGGCTCTCATGTTTTCTCAGAGAGCGTTCTTTACGAGTGGCAGTGGACGGATTTCTTTCTAACACCTTCAATATCAACGCCGGTGTACCCCAAGGCTCCATACTGTCTCCTACTCTCTTTCTCATTTATATTAACGATCTGCTGGAAAAGACCGAGAATCCAATCTACAGCTTTGCAGATGACAGTATACTTATCTCTTCATTCACTTTGAACGCTCAGACATCGGCTACTCAGACGAATGTCCGCAGACAGCAGGAGGTCGTTCAACTTAACAAAGATCTGGAAGAAGTTCTATCTTGGGGTGACAGTAACCAAGTGGAATTTAGCGCTACAAAAACCGGCAGTTTTTTCTAAAAAAAGTTAATGTTGCTGAACCCGACATAGTTATGTCGGGGCACTCCATTCCTCTAACATAATCACTCAATTATTGGGCATTAATTTGGGAGCAAATATGTCCTGGAATGAACATGTTGCAGGCATAGCAAGGAGAGCTTCTCAAAAGTTGGGAATATTATTTCGAACCAGAAAGCTTTGCACTCCACAACAACTGTTAATTCTTTACAAAGCTCAAATTCGACCAACTATGGAATACTCCTCCCATGTTTGGAGCTCCGCTCCCAAACATACACTTCATTTGTTGGATTCTATTCAGTCTGATTGGAGACCCGAAACCGACCGGCGGCCTTGATTCGCTGGAACATCGAAGAACAGTTGGCGACTTGAGCCTATTCTACAAGAATTTTCATGGAAAGTGTTCGAAGGATGTGGCCCGCTTAATTCCTCCCAGAGCGGTGCATGTTAGAACAACACGTCGCGCTAATACTTCACATCCGTATGAGGTTCAGCTTGTTACTCCTCGTTCAACGCTTTTCTAGCGGTCTTTTATATGGAGAACATCATCCCTTTGGAATAATTTGCCCAGGACTGTGTTTCCCACCGAGTGCAATTTGTAGCGATTCAAGAACAACGTGAATCGCTTTCTCCGCACACGTGTCGCTGCTGTAGCGCTTTAGGGACCCATAAAAATAAATAGGTTTAATTCTGTGATAAAAAGAGATATTTTTTAATTAATAGACATCCTTTCCGATATCATTTTGATATAGAAAGAGTTAATCTGTACTGATTCGTGGAATTAAAAGGCAACAAAAGACAAAGGTAATATTTGGAGGAAAACTTTTTATTTATTGTATATGCGAAAGCAGAAATTGTTCTAATTTCACTTAAGAACTAAATATGAAATCTAATTAGTCTCCTGATTTCAGAGCAACGGTTTTACATCTTCTACAACTTAAACGCTGCTTCTCACCTGCTAAGATTATACTGAAACCTGAGGACCACAGGCCAAGTGAATCAGTTATATTTTATAATTTTATACTGATAGAAATGATCATGATATCTCACAATTTTGGTAGATCGATAAAGAAGCGGCGACTTTGCATCGTTGTCGCTCGGGAAAGATTCCACTTACCTGGATTTTAAAAGTATGCGAATTTGTTTGAGAATGGTAAACAGCAATTGTCAAATTATATCGAAAGGACCGAACGATCAATATTGTAGTAAATTTTGGTGTCTGTAATCAACTTAAAATCAACAAATATATATTAGTGGCATTCCGATATATTTTTAAAAGTTTACAAAAAAATACTTTGAACGGAATTTAAATACGGGAATCTTTGACTATATAAAAGGCTATATGGGCTAGTGTTCTACTACTACTGACAGTTCTGTCAGTCCGTCAGTAATATGTCCGATTTTCGTCTCGTATAGACAATAACGTTTTTCTCTAAATCACATTCCGAGATTTTTACTTTTCCTCACGTTTTAGGGTTCCCAGATCACGAAAAATATAGTTACTAATTTCCGTCGGTCTGTCTCTCTGTCGGCACAATATCTCTCGAATGAAATGAGATATCAATTTCAAACTTGGTACATATATAATACCTAATAAACTGATGAAACCTATAGTTTTTGAGCGATATCGCTTAAGGTCAAGGGGGTGAAAAGGATGAGGGTCTTTAAATTTTGTACGGTGTTATTACGAGGATTGGCCAGAGATGGCGCTACTACTACTACTTAAAAAATTATATTTTTTATAAACATAACCTTTCACAAAAATCCTGTCGAATTGTCAAGTTGCTACGTGGCAGCCATTTAAATAGAACAACTTTTGGGATTTTACAAAAAATTGAATATCGAGCAGTGATAAAATATTTGTTTTTGAAAAAGAAGACGAATGTTGAGATAAAAGTGGAACTCAGCGAAGTATATGGGGACTCTGCACCTTCGTTATTGACCATAAAATATTAAACACCTGAATTCAAACGCGGCCTTACAAGCATTTTTGATGAAGAACGTCCAGTTCGTTCAAATGAGGTTACCACATCAGAAATAATGATGAAAAAATCCATGATAAGTGATAAATCATCAGAGAGTGAAAGTGCGTGAGTTTTCTGAGACTGTGAGCATCTCAACTGAACGGGAGGAAAACATTTTAACAATTCATTTGAATATGAGGAAGCTCTCCGGAAGATGCGTCCCGCGAACGCTCACCATTGACAATAAACACGCAGGTGTTTTAACTTCAAAAGAATGTTTGGCAATGTTAAAGCGCAATCGGAATGATTTTTGGCGTCGATTCATAACTGTTGAGGAAACATGGATTCATCACACCACACTAGAGACCAAAGAAGAGTCCAACAATAAATTTTCCGTGGAGAACCGGCGCCAAAGAATGTCAAAGCGACCTTATTGACCAACAAAGTCATGACCACAGTGTTTTGGGATGCACATGACATAATCCACGTCGATTACCTTGAAAAGGGCATAACGATTAATGGAGAGTATTATGTCAATTTATGGGATCATTTCAACCATGCTGTGAAAGAAAGACGTCAGCATTTGGCGAAGAAAAAAAAAACTCTTTGATCAAGACAATGCACGCGTGCACATCTGTGTCATCTCCATGGCAATATTCCATGAGTTAGAATAAGAATTGCTTTCGCATTCACCATATTCGCCAGTTTTAGCCCCCCGCGATTATTTCCTATTTCCGAATATGAAAAAATGGCTCGGTGGAAAAAAAATTGGTTCAAATAAGGTGATTACTAAAACAACTATTTTGTAGGGTTGGAGAAAAAGCATTTTTTAAATGGGGTACAAAAGATGGAAAAACGTTAGACTATGTGGATCGAGCTGAAGGAGACTATGTTGAAAAATAAAAGAAATTTTTACACATAAAATTGTTTTTTTCTTGTCATAGCCAGGTACTTATAAAACCCTCGTAAGTAGGAGAAATATTGCTTTATAGAAGCAAATATTTTAAAGTGTTCCCCGATAAAAAAAAAATAAATATAATGAGAATTTTAAATTCGGATATATTACACGTATAATAGACTCAAATAATTTATGCACTTCTATAAACGTTTTTAATCTATAACAGAGTAGGTCAAGTAAGAACGTGTTGCTTATAACTTATAGTCGGTAAAAAAAAATCCTTTTTTTGACGTTATTGTTAACACCCCTGTAAACAATGCTTTGTGAAAAGGGATTCATTTCTAACCGTATTTATGATTAAATAGTACATATCCAACATGCATACGCTTCGCACTTTGAGGCTGTGTTCCTATGTAATCATCCAAGAGGTCCTAGAATGACGCGGCTGCTAAGTATGGGAGCAAGTCGAGGCCATTCGTTAGCATGTGGGTGAAACGATACTCTCAGTTAAAAAATGTTGATTATCTACCAGAACGTGGTTCGATAGAAAAAGTGTAGTACAAGGACGAAAAAATGACTGATGAAACTTGTTTCATCCTCAATTAGCTTTGCGCCGGTGGGTGCAAAAATAAAAGCAGAAGGGTTTGGATAAATCGTATGAAACGATTCGCACTCATTTCTGGACTAACAATTTGAAGTGGTCAAGTACAATCAAGAAACCTTTTCTAAGCGAAAAATACAGAGAGAACCAACTCACGTGGGCAGAGGACATAGATCGAGCCTGGAGCAATATCATTTTTTCCGATGAAGCTTTATTTTGGGACTTGTGTTATCACCCCACTAGCCTGCTCAATTTTCACTAACTGATTGGTTCAGCGCACCGTGAAACACCCCGTGAAGTTGCGTTTGTTGTGATGTTTAGGGATGTCTTTCGGGAAAAGGTTTTGGAAGACTCTTCATCTTTACCTACAATTTGAACGCTAAAAAATGCTCCAGATTTACAAAGTATTAGTACCGACTCCCAAATATTGGACTAAAACGTGTAGCCAATGGAAACGGGAATCTAGTATGGTGACACTAGATTAGCCATCATGGTCTCCCGTAGTAAAAATATGTACACAATAAAGCAGCTGTCATGGCAAATTTGGACAATTTGGAACTCTTTGCCCCAAGAAGATGCCAAACAATCATCGACGCGAACCACCGAATTATTAGCATTTTAATGGCAATCCTTTCCTATCGAATGATATAAAAAAACTTTTAAACAAATACATTTTTTAATGAACAATGCGCGACACGTTTTTACTTGATATACTGTAATAACCTTCTTCGGCTTTCTTTTGTTGTACACAAAAAAAATCCTTTCTTTGTTAACCACCAGCCCGCGGTGGCATTTATAATGTTTCTTTATAATCCTAAATCTTCTTACGTTTTTTTCTGAACGGTCATTTTTTTTGCCTGTAAAATTTTATTTGCTTTTAAGTGGCCCATTTCATAGGCAGATTAATTTTGTAAATGATTTGAAAAAATGCAGTTTTCCCTCTTTTTTTAATATTTCAAAAATTTTCGAATTTAAAAAAAAAAAGTATTGAATGTGCTTCTACATGACCCCATGAGTATATATATGGATTGAATTTTATAACATATATATTATATATATATATATATATATATATATATATATATATATATATATATATATATATATATATATATATATATATATATATATATATATATATATATATATATATATATATATATATATATATATATATATATATATATATATATATATATATATATATATATATATATATATATATATATATATATATATACACATATATATATACAGTACAATCCCGATTATCCGAATCGCGATTATCTGAAATCGGGCTTATACCGAAACAAACTGTTAAAAAGCAAATTATATTCCTATTAAGCCAAAAATACCCATTATTCGAAACAGACGATGAGTGGTTTCCTTAACGCGTCGGGGACTCCCCGACGTCTAGAATTTCACCGCTGTCTATGTTTTGGTTAGTCGACGAGTGTTATAAGTTACCCATTACGTCTATTATTATCGCAGAGGTAATAGTTTCGTTTTAATAGATATTTTACAAAATGGAGCGTCATGATAATAAGCGTAAACGTGTTGTTATTATCTTAAAAGAGAAACTTGAAGCAATTCAACGTTTAGATAATGGTGATCTTAAAAATATAGCGAAGGATTTATGTGTAACCGTGAGTACTGTTTCAGAGTGGAGAAAAAATCGCGAAAAACTTGAAAAATGGTGTAGTATTTTGTCATCGCCCACACAGGCACAAAAAAGTATGAAAAGCGGTGAATACCAAAAAGTGGATGATTCTTTATTTTTATGGTTTACACAGAATCGAGAACGTAGAATACCAATTTCAGGAACAATTTTAAAACACAAAGCAGTGAGTTTAAGCTAAGAGTTGCCGGTGATAGAAGCGCCTGTAAATTTTTTTGCAAGTGATGGATGACTAGACAGGTGGAAAAAAAGACATGGTGTACGTCAACTGAAAGTTTGTGGAGAAAGATTGTCGGCTGATGTATCTGCTGTAAAAAAATTTGCAGAGAATTTTGAGCAGCTTATAAAAGAACATGGTATACAACCAGACCAAATCTATAATTGTAATGAAACAGGCTTGAACTACAAAATGTTGCCGTCAAATACCTTAGCTTCAAAAACGGAAGCTGGATCACCTGGTTACAAACGTAGCAAAGAACGTATTACTGTTCTTGCATGCAGTTATGCTTCTGGAAGACACAAACTCCCATTATTATGTATTGGTAAGTCAGCAAATTCACGAACCTTTAAAAATATTCGTTGCAATGCTTTTCCTGTTTTATATAAAAATCAAAACAATGCCTGGATAATCGCGACTCTATTTAAAGACTGGTTTTTTGGAGATTTTGTTCCCAAAGTGGAACTTTTTTAAAAAAACATGGATATCCTAGAAAATGTATTCTGTTACTAGATAACGCCTCCACTCACCCAAGTGCGGAGCAACTTGAAAGTGGGGAAATAAAAAGCAATGTTTTTGCCTCCTGCTGTAACTTCTCTCATTCAGCTTATGGATCAGGGTGTACTGGAAAATTTAAAACGCAATTACAGGCGTTTGTTATTGGAACATATTTTAGAAGAAGTAGATGAAGGTGGCAATTTTACTGATGGTCTAAAAAAGATAAATTTAAAAAATGTTATATATTGGATAGCTTCAGCCTGGAATCAAAATTGATTCCACAAGAGGAGAGACATTACTCAGAGGCAGAAACAGAAGATAATAAAAGTTTATATCAAATTATTACAAGGATATCAGGATGTGAAAGTGTTACCGAAACCGATGTTTGTGAATAGTGATAGTGTGGAAGATGAAATGACTGACCAAGAATTAATTAAAAGTGTATGCAAAGATGTTAATAAAATAGACAGTGATGACGATGATGATAATGAAGTAAAAGCCACAATATTCCAGTAGAAATGTCACATTCAGAAGCACTAGAGGCCTTAGAAAAAGCGTTAACTTATGTATAACAACAAGAAAATGCAACCGCCGCGGACGTTTTGCTTATCAAACGTTGGAGAGACATTGCAGCCAAAAACAGAACTAACGCAAAACGAGTCCCGTTAAAAATTACCTTATTTTTAAGACATTAAAGTTAAGAATGAAACTGATTTATTTTCGACTTTCCATACATATACATAAAATAAGTAAACTAATTGTTCTATTCTTTGTTTTAATAAATACCTATGTACATAATAGCTTATCGTATAAATGCAATTTGCAATTTTGTATTCGTTCTAAACTTCTATTTTATCAAAAAAATTCGGATTAACCGAAATTTCGATTATCTGAAATCACTTTGGTCAATATTATTTTGGATAATCGAGATTCTACTGTATATATATATATATATATATATATATATATATATATATATATATATATATATATATATATATATATATACTATATATATCCATATACATATATTACAATAGAGGCTTCCACGGATGGTGGAATGCAATACATTAGAATTCCGTTTTTCAATCCGATCGTCTAACAATGAATTTGCACGACATTTCGCCAAAATTTCATATGGCATTTTTAAGTGCTAAGGCTGGGTTACCAACTATACGATTTTCTCCAACAATTATAGTTTTTTCAAATTTTAAGTACAATTAAACTAATAACAAATCAAAATAATAATAGATAATGTACCGGACACCTAGTAAAAATAATATTTAAACATAATTAAGACGATCTCTTATCTATTATTTCAAAAGAAATTTCTTGGTAACACAGCTGCTGCAGAAAAAAGTATGTTTTTGTTCCCTATAGTAATATTCCACATGTAAATTTCACCAAATAAATCTTCTTATAAGAAAATTTAATATTAGGACCTAGAAACAGTTAGAGCATATTAAAGTTTTTAGAATTACAATATTATATATCATTTATATCAGTTAGTCATAGTAAAAAACGAACTTGCCTGGTCTTATATTTCACAACTTTATAGCTAGAGTTGACTTACTGATTCTTTTGCAAATTAGATTAGTTTAAAAGTTAAATATTTTTGGTAAATTTGCTAGGAAGTGTGGCATATTTTTAACAATTTTAAAAAGGTTTCTGAACATCTTCAATCAAAATTTTTATATATTATTTCAGGAAAGTATGTTCACATTTGTTTCATCTAAATTTTACCACAAAAGTAATTTAAAATCAACTTTAAAAGTAATTATTAAGCAAAATATAAATAATGCTTGTCCTTGTACGCTTTACAATTATATTATATATTAACTTTGTTCAAAAATGTAAATAAAATTTTAAGAGGAAAATATGTGAATGTAGTCACCTAATATCCAGTTAACTTACAAGCAATAAAGATTTATCAAAATAGTAAAAAAATTAAAAAACCAATAGCCCAGATAAAAAATTTGGAAATTTCCATATGATGTTTTTATTTCAGTGGAACGGCGGTGGTAATATGGGCTCAAAATTATCTTCATTACCTGTTTCTCGAAAAGGGTTCTTTAATCCTATAGGTCAGGAGTGCTCAAACTTGAACTGCTGGCGATCTACCTCAATATTGTTAGACTACGATCGATCGACTTTGAGAGGCTGCAAGTAAGTGTGATGCGGGTTGTCGTCTAGGTAGGGTGTATCGTGGCATAGATATTAGTTTTCCGCACAATATGCATTTTTTTAGTCAAGGTAAGTGTAGGTCTGCTCTAAAATGTCAATGAAACAACTCACAATTATTCAAAATTGCGAGTTTATTGGTTCTTACAAAACAAACGAGTATCTAAACTTAACTAAAGAGTGACTTTGGATGTTGAAGCGTGGCACTGCATGTCCTCAGCATACTTTTCATAAGATGGTACGTAATTACCGAGTGCTAATCGCAAGCATGATGACATATGTTCGTCAGTTAGTCGATTGCGATATTTTAACTTAATTATCTTCATTTCAGAAAATGCAGACTCGCACAAGTAAGTTGACCCAAACATTGCCGTCAGTCGAAGGGTGATTTGCCTTAGATTGGTATATTTATCTTCAGATATAAAACACCAGAATTTTGTATCAGACGCTGGGGCTTTGAGATGTATATCTGATATAATCTGCACTAACTCATTTTCAACAGAACATGAGTCCATGTTAAATTGACTTGCTATTTCAGTAGCTAATTCCTCAATGTTTTTCCACGAAAAAGGATAACTCATAAATAATGCGATATTTGCCAATTTACTGAAATCATAAAAACGTATTTTGAATTGGCCCAAAATATTTGATAATTCTGCCTCATAAATATCATAATTCAACTGAGGAATCCTTGCTTTCAAAGACGGAAAATTTTTCAGATCCTTTCTTTTCAGTTGATCTATCATAAGTTGCAATTTACTTTTGAATGCGTTTATTGCGCTAATCATCTCAATAATAGTTTTTCCTTTACCTTGAAGCTCCAAATTAATGGTGTTTAAATGCATTGTGATGTCTGTCAAAAATGCCAAATCAGTCAGTCATTTTCCGTTTTTCAGCATCTGAGTGTCATCACCTCTTTCGTCCAGAAAAGCTGTTATTTCGGGCAATAATTCTTGAAACCGTTCTAGGAATTTTCCGCGACTCAACCCCCTGATATCCGTGTGAAGAACTAAATCAGTGTGTTCAGATGACTCACTATCTTCCAACTGCAATTTAAAGAGCCGTCGTTGCAAGCTGCGTGCACGGATAGAATTCACAATTTTTATTGCAATGCCCATAATCTCCTCCATGTTTAGAACTTTTGAACACAAAACTTGTTGATGTATAATGCAATGGAAGGAGAAAAATGAAGGGAAATCATCATTAGCTCGACACAATGCCACAAAACCGTTTTTGTTTCCATTCATTGCTGGTGCTCCATCGGTTATAATGCACACTAGTTTATATATTAGTAGCTTGTAGTTTGTTACAAAATTGAAGAAAACGTCATATATATCTTCGTCACGGGTCTTTCCTTTCAGAGGAATGATTGTCAAAAACTCTTCCTTAGCCGACATGTCATTGAATACCATTCGAATAAAAATATACAGCTGGGCAGTGTCTGTCATATCGGTGGATTCGTCGAACTGTAAAGAAAAGTATGTACATTCCATGATATCATGTTTTAGTTTATCTGCCATGTCCTGACTCATGACTTTAACACGCCTTGTGACAGTCGGACGAGATAACTGAAGTTCTCTAATAGCAGACATAATCTCTGTTTTATTTTTAAAATCTCCAAATAAAGTCTCACCCGCTTCGATAAATGCTTCCTTCACAACCAATCCATCATCAAATGGTTTCTTGTGTTTCGCCAATATATGAGATATTTTAAATGACGCGATCGTTGCAGCTTTTGATTGTTGGGCTGGTCTTGTGAACATGGTTTGTTCTTTTTTCAAACAAGTTATCAAATCACGTACTTTTCGTTTTCTTAATTCACTCTGTGACGGAAAATCCTTTTCATAGTTTTTATGAACAGTTTTATGATGCCTCTCTAAGTTCCCACGCTTAGGTATTGCAACTCACGCACGGCAAATGAGACAAATGCACTTATCCTTTATCATACAAAAGAAAAATTCTTCCTCCCAATCGTTATTAAAATGATATATATCTTTTCTTCGCCGCACTCATTTTGGACTATTTATTAATAAACTTTGTATCGATGTATCGCCTTTAAGTTACAACTCAGACTGACTCCTATTCCTGCAGGTGCAACATTTATATCGGCGCGAACGAAGTCTCGAATGTTCCCGTCAAACACGCCGCCCGAAGTTTCTAGAAAAATCGGCGGAAATCAAAACCGCGGCTTTTATTTGACAAGTACCGCGCGTTCCTTTGATAAAGCCGCCTTTTGCCGCTAGCAGGGGGTTATTACGATAAAAGAAAGTGATGAGAGGGTTATTCTGGCTTAATTGTGGATCGAATAAATTTAAGTAGTTTATTCATTACATTTTGTTTTAGTTACCTAAAATAAAATCTGTGAATAGTTCTATATTGGAATTTTTTTCTCGAGATCGACTCAAAAAGCACTCGCGATCGACTTGTCGATAGCGATCGACCGTTTGAGCACCCCTGCTACAGGTAAATTGGGCCCACGAGGAGATTTTATAACTAAATCGTTCGTAACAATAACTACCGGTATAAAATTCTAAAATGTAATAATAAAATACAATTTCCTCCCACTACAAATTCTCATAGGATAGGTAGGGCCACTTTCGCAATCATTTATATTTTTGCGCTGAGAGCCAGAAGTACTTCTTAATAAAAATAATGTCGGTATCTTTTATAACAAGTAATCGTGGAGATGTGTTGCTCGTCTTGGACAATTTTACATTTTCCAAGGGCAGAGTGTTGAAAGGCGGTGAAGTATGTTGGAGGTGTAGCCGAAAAAAATTAAACTGTAAAGCCAAAGTTTAGGTTAGTTCAGGTTGGTTCAGGTTAGTTCAGGTTAGTTAAACAATAAACAATTATCAAAGATTTTGTGTTTTATTTGTAAGATAGATATCTTTCGCTTTCAAACCTACGTTATGTGATAAATTAAAAATTATAGTAATTAAGGCATTCTGCGTTGTAATATGGTTTGGGCCCAAAATACCTATAGGATTATGGTGCCTCCTAACTCTTTGGGGCCATTTTACCTATAAAATTAATCATCTTAGTGTCTTTGTGCCCATTTTACCTCCGTCCCAGTGGAATAGTTATGTTTATCTTAATTGTCATTACAATTTCTTTATTTCTATACGTATGTTATAAATTTTGTTGTACTCGCAAATTAACTGATTTAAGAGTCAGTTTCTAAATTCTCGGTTCTAGTAGGCATTCTTCAAGAGCCAAAACAAATTTTGCAGATTCAGTTGGCAGGATAAATAGAATTTCAGACGACGTTCCAAATTATTACTTGAAGTAAGGACTTTATTATTAGAATTTCAAACAAAATAGCAACTGCTTTCTGCAAGCTATGTAACACAGCCTCCTTTATATTCTAATATTTCTGATAGTACAGGCTCTCTTTGTTTGACAAACTCTACGGTGACAGGTTTGCACCAAGCGCATTCATCAAATGCCGATAGACAAATAATAGCTGATCCTACAGAAATTTGAAATATATGGCGTGACTATTAACTTATTAAATTTAGAGGGCCACGAAAAACTCCACCGCAGCTACAACCAGACAGACAGCGGAAGATTTAGATGTAACCTCATCCTACTAAGAAGTATGTTTAGCAATAAAGAAACTTAAGAACAATAAAGCACCAGGAAGCGCTGGTATCCCTGCAGAGTGCTTAAAATGTGAAGGAGAGGTATTACCCAAAATTTTATTCAACCTAATAGTCACTATATGGCGTACAGAAGTTGTACCGGAGAAATAGAAGGAGGAAATCATCGTTCTACTATGTAAAAAGGGGGACAAGTTGAAGTGTTACGATTATCGGGGTATTGCAGTTTTAAACACCGACTATAAAGTTCTGGCTACTATACATCTTAACAGACTTAAGCGGTTTGTAGACGGTGTAGTGGGAGACTGCCAGTGTGGGTTTTGGCGAGATAGATAAAGGTCAGATATTTACTATAAAATAAGTCATGAAAAGTGCTGGAAGTTCAACCGAGACCTACACCAGCTATTTATAGATTTTAAGCAGGCATACGAGTCGTTCCGAAGAGTCAGGCTATAGGAAGCAATGGAGCAACTTGGATTTCAGCGAAAGCTGATAAAAATAACGCAAATATATTTTATGGGGTCACAAAATAAATTTAGACTTGACCAGCAGTTCTGAGATGTCTTTGTAATTAACGACGGCCTAAAAAAAGATGTCCCGTAACGACAGATCCAACCTGCTTATTGCCGATGATATGGATATGATTGGAAATAACCGACTAAAAGTCAAGGAGACATTCATGAAGATCGAAAAGAAAGCTCGAACCATAGGACTCTACATCAACGAAAAAAAAAACAGGATATATGTATACAACCAGAAACGACCAAAGCATGGATAGAATATAATTTCGAACAAGTAAAACAAATTAAATACGTAAGAACGACACTAAGAGAAAATACACATGGAACAGAAGAAATAAACAATAAGATTCAAGCCGAAAACTGATGCTTATGTACACTACAGTAGTTTAATAACATCGAAAAATCTTACAAGGACAATTAAAATGTCTATCTACAAGACTATTATTAGACCTGTTGTAATATATGGTCGTGAAACATGGACCCTGACCGTGGCAAATGAAAGTATTCGAGAAGAAAATCCTACGAAAAATCTGTAGGCGTGTCATAGATGCTATTACGGGTGCGTACCGTATCTGTACTAATAAGAAACTCGGAGATCTCTCTCTACAAGGCACCTAACATCATTAACGAAATTAAAGCAAGACGCCTGCACTTGGTTGGTCATGTGTGACGGCATGCCCTGGTAACCAAACAAAATAATTCTAAAGCTGGCACGGGAAGAAGCGCCAGTTGGTAAGAGACCTTCAGGACGCCCCTAACTTCTGTGGAAAGATAATATTAAGAAAGAGCTAAGAATACTAGGGTTCGAGAATTGAGTCGAAACTATGCTTGACAGAAGACAATAGAGGCGTATTATCCAGTCGGCTAAAGTTGGAGACCACGAATTAAATAAGTAAGTATTTAGATAAATAACATACAAAATCACTAATTCCTAATACAAATTAATATCTACGAAAGAAAATTGTATTTCTTGTAAGTAGCAGTTAATTTTGGCAAAAACAACATTATTTAAAACTAAAAAACTACCTAATTGTTGTTATACATAGAAAATTACACGTTAACTAGATCTTAAGTGACCACATTCATATCCCTGCCTTTTAAAATTTTATTTCCAGTTTTGAGAGTTGCTGACGTATGCTAAATCTTGATGTTTAGAGTCTTGAGTACCAATGAAGATTTTGTCCATAAATACAACAAACTCTACAGTTTTTACAACTTTTTCTGGCATATGTTCAGAAGCTAAAAATAAAAACAAAATACTAAACTATTATTTTAAAAATTTAATGTATAAGCTGAAACAAATCTTTAATATTAGAAATATGTCATTTTGAAAATTGAAGTGGTTTAAAAGGGTCAACGAGTAAAAAAAATATCAAGCATATTGGCATGTGTGGTTATTAATAAAAAATTATCTGGAACTGGAACAGAGCATTCTTTTGCATAGATTTCAAATACCATCCTTATTTAATGGCACAAATTATTTATTAGTTCAATTTTTCGTTAAGGTTTGTAGATCCCTTATAGACACATATCACAAATAAATGTTAATGTTTCTTCACGAACTATTCGACTTGCTGCTATGTTCAACTTGCCTACTTCTTCTACAAATTTCTTAATTAAAACACTACTGTATCAGTCTAGGGATAACTTTAATTTTAAGGCTACAAAGTTTACTCAAAATAATTGTATATTTAATTTTATTTGTTTTGTTTTTATTTTATACACAATATCATATTGTCTCACAAATGGATGTTTTCTGTTAGACGATAAAGATTATTATTATTATTATTACTAAATATAAGATTTTATTTAATTATTATGCCAATAAAATAATAAAGAAGGACAAAAATAAATAATAGAACCTAAATTATAATAGCTAGTTAATTTTTATCCTAAAATATACAAGTAAATTTTATTTGTTACCCTATGAAAATTTATTTCTCCGACTTTAATGACTTTTCCATGAATGTTTCCTAAATCAGTAGGTTTAGACGAAGGATGATATTGTTAAAACACGTGTTACTTGTAACAACACCAATATAAATAAAAAAAAAACTCTCTAAATTCATGTTTGGACTAAAGCATATAGTAAAATTGTAGAACATTTAACTATATTAATTCTTTAATTAAGATAGTTAATAAAAAGCTATTAAATTTACCTTACTTACATAAAATCAATCTAGAGAAACATTCATTTAGAGGAAAATTTATTGTACATTTCACATTTTCTTATTGTTGTATTGGTTCTTGGTTTGCTTTAAAAGCCTAAAAAAATTTTGGAATACAGATAAAATATCCAAATTATTTAAAACATTCATTCGCACAATTTTCATCATTTGTCAGGAAATTGTACAATGCTTGGGCTTCTAATGACAATACAGTGGGTTCTCTCCAAATTAAAAAGAAAATTCACAGAGAAAAAAAACATTACATTTTTACAATATCTAGTTCTTCAGTAAAAAAGGACTAATCAGCAGAAAAATTCTAATCTAGCTAAATTTTTGCACACGCCTTAATTTTGGCAATATAAGTAACATACAAAAATTCTCTTATAATATCACTCCGGCTTCGTATACTTCTTCAAGGTCAAAGACCACGAAAATTATTTTTTTATGGATATCTCGCACCCTGCTGGTTGGACGGCAATTAAGGTAATTATAAAAATTGTAGATCAAATAATTCTCTGCAAAAAAGGTCATATCTGTATACATTTTTTACATATGAGCAACCATTGTCGCGCAATACGGCTTACAAAGCATCAGCTGCACATAGAATACAGCAATAACGACGATGCATCAATTTCCACACGGCACGGCGTGTTTTTTCTACATGGGGTCCTCAGTAGACCTAATCCTTGTTTGATGAAATTATAATGAAAAACTCACTCGCGTTTTACGAAGAGAACTATGGGACGTACCAGGGGCTTCTTCATCTCGGCGTCTCTTGAATGCCGTGATGATCCCTTTATTAACACTTGCGTCTTTCAAGGTTTGTAAACTACGCTCAACAACCACAGTGTCACCATCCGACAGTGACTTATAGCAAATAAAACAAATATCTGCGATTGAAATTATCGTTCGAGTTCAACGAGAACTACTTTTAAACTGAGTTAAAAATACATGAAACTTGCACAATTAGCGTTCCGTACCTTGATTACTTTTAAAATACAAATTTCTGTTACGGAGGTATAAAATGATCAATGACTTCACAAAAGACATCCCAAATCAGTTGTCAACAAAGTTTTTTTTCCGATCTTTACTGAAAACTGATGACCTTGAAATTATTGTTTTTTTAAAATACCAGATAAATTATTACTAGTAACAATTTTCGTTCAATCTACACCCTGTACAGAATATTCCAGACTTTTTTCAAAATTTTTTGATCAGTACTTTTTGATATAAGGAGGGGGGCAGCGATCTTTCAGCAATTTTTTAAAAATAATTCAAAGAAAAGTGTGCGCAAGTACAATATTGTATATATTTTGGAACACGCATTTTTCAAGCTACTACACGGCTCTGATGAGGCCATCGATTCCTATATAAGTGCCAAATTTCAACTTTGTATGTCAAATAGTATCTAAGAAAATCGGATGTGACAGACCGACATCAAAGTGATCTTATAAATTTTCCGTACGGAACACTAAAAATGAAAAAACTCAAAATTAAAATAATCTTTAAGCCCTGTGTTAGTCTTGTACTTAGTTTAACTTTTATATATGTAAGCGGTATTAAAACTAAAATATCTTTTGAATTTAACTGTTTGATACGCTATAACTAATTTAATTTGTTATATGTTTACATTGCAAGAGCACCAGGAAACCAACTAAAATGATAGGGTTGTGAATTATAGGCCCAGGAAATTCGTTTTTACTTACAATTAAGCCTTACCTGTCGACTTCAATATGAATTTTTTTTGTAAAGCGTTTATTTAAAATACAAAATATTACATTGTCACCTATAAAAGTCATTGTACTATTTTTAACATTGTCTCTAATGTATTGTTGAAATTTAGTAAATCATGTTTAGGATATTAAAACTCTTTGCTGGCCATCGTATATTAACGTAACTATTTTATATATATATACATATATATATATATATATATATATATATATATATATATATATATATATATATATATATTATATATATATATGCACCGGTAAATTGTTTTAGAACGAGAAAACAACTAATGGTTAAAAGAATGCTTCAAAAACTCTGAAAAAATTCATGGTGATTTCATTAATAAAACCAAGTATTTTTTGTCTCTTACATAATTTCTCTAAAAGTTTTAGTTTTTGAGTAAAAAATTGTTGAATATCTCAAATATGGCAAATATGCTGTAATAAAAATCTCCGAAAATTGAGGCCATAAAAAAATACTTTTCCTACAAAAGTTGTAAGTTTTTTGAGGTAAAATAATATTATGAGAGGTTGGTTATATTAGAAAATTACATTTTTACTTCCTTTTTTCTGAAATTTTTTGTAATCCATTTTCAGATTTGGGCTGGTATTGAGCCCAAATCAGCACAATTTCTTAATATGCCACTCAAAATTTAAAACTTCATATCATAACCTTTAATCTGGACTAGACTGTGTCCTCATAAATTGTGGTAGAACCATATAGCACCACGACTGACTTTTCCCAAAAATTGTCACCTTTTAAAGCAATTACTTCGTAAACACAAAAAATTAATTACTCAAGTTTTATATTTCAATATCTCATTATAATTAGTAAAAATTTAACACATGTTATCCTGTAATTCACTAAAATTTTATTTCCTTCACTGAAACCATGAGGGCACAACAAACAATATGTTAAGATAGGACAGAAAGCGTTCATTTTATTTTACTTTTTTGTAAAAATGGTTTGTCGTCGGCACACAGCATAGCCTTTGTTGGCGTGCGACGCCCAGAACAAGGAATTTCTTCTATCCGCCGGCTAGCTTTATCGAGTTTTAGTAGAGGGTGGGATATCGAAGACAATTTTGATGTCTTTCTTTGGTGATTCTTCCAACAGATTTTTGTAAGGACTTGACGTAATTTCCACAGTTCTTTGTGCAGTATTTTTTTCTTGTTAAAGTATTTTTAAGTATTGGGCATAAAGATTTTAAAGTTTTCTTTAAAGCTTTAGCATTAAACCCCCAAGTGGACGATTCACTATTTAAATGTGGCAATCTATTCGGAAACTGCAAAGGTATCTTTTTGCCCATTGGGTTGCTGAGCAATTTTGTTTGTTTTCAATATTGGTAATAATAGAAGCGTCTTATAAGATCGACGTGCTTTTATGAATTGAATTTGTTTGAGAAAGAACATTTATATTTTCAGCTACTTTAAACAAATGCGACAAAAGACATTTTTGCTCGCATGCCAAACTCCAGCCGCTTTAAATCCGGTCACAATGGTACCAGTGATAGCAACTCTTTGATAAGCTTCCACACAAATAAACTTGGAACTTGATGTTGCGTTTCTTGTCTAGTGGCTGAAATCGATGAGTAGTAAGGCCTGGCAGTTGTAACATTATTATCTCATTAGCCTTCGCTAAGTTCAATGCTTCCAGGTTCTTCAGATGCATTGTATTTCCATCAGCTTTACTAGGCTTATAAAATGTTTTATCCGTTCTACAAATAAATTTGAGTTAATATAGTCCTTGTCTGAAATGGTGATAACCCTCTCAGAAAGTGTGCCATTACCCAATTCAGTCCAGCAACACTGGCACAATACAAGGTTGTCATATTAACTTTCTCCAATTAAGACTTTTTACGTGGAACGGTGGAAAATCCACATCAACGTTAAATATTTTTGTAGACAAAAATATATTTTTATTTATGATTTTTTAAAGCTGAGGGTCGATTTGCCCTACTCTCCCTACTGGAATTTTTTTTTCTGGGCCTAACACACATGCTGCAGGGAAATCCCTGAATCGCCGTAAATTGTACTCGGTCGGGAACAGTCCTAGGCAAATTACTCCAAACGGATGAGGTTCTCCATATAAAAGACTACTTGAAAAGGGTTGTACGAGAAGTAACAAGCTGAACTTCATACAAATGTGAAGTATTAGCGCGACGTGTATCTCTATCATGCACTATTTGGGACACTTTCCATGAAAATTCTTGTAGAATAGACTCAAATCGCCAACCGCTCTTCGATGTTCCAATGAATCAAGGTGGCTGGCCAGTTCCAGGTCTCCAGTCAGGAGAACAGCTCTCTTCTGAATAGAATCCAACAAATACATTGTGTATTTGGGAGCAAAACCCCAAACATGGAAGCAGTATTCCATCGTTGGTCGAATTTGAGCTTTGTACAGAATTAATAGTTGTTGTGGAGTGTAAAGCTTTCTAGTTCGAAATAATATTCCAGCTTTTGAGAAGCTCTCTTTGCTAAGCTTGCAACATGTTCATGCCAAGACATATTTGCTGCCAAACTAACGCTCAGCAAATTGTGTGACGATGCTAGAAAGGAGTGCCCGCACATAACTATATCGGGTTCAACAATGTTAACTTTTTTAGAAAAATCTGCCGCCTGGGTCTTTGTAGCGTTAAATTCTACTTAGTTACTGTCACCTCAAGACAGAATTTCTTCCAGGTTTTTATTAAGTCGACCGACCTCCTGCTGCCTGCGGATATTTGTATGAGTAGCCGATGTTCGAGCATTCAAAGTGAATTATGAGATGAGCGTACTGTCATCTTCATTGGATTCCTGGTCTTTTCTAACAGATCGTTAATGTAAATGAGAAAGCGAGTAGGAGACAGTATGGAGTCCTGGGGCACACCGGCCTTGATAGTTGTATAGTAGGTGTTAGAAAGAAACCCGTCGATTGCCACTCGTAGAGAACGCCTTTTGAGAAAACTTGAGAGCCCTAAGAGAGTAGCTTAGCCAACAATCCATAGTGCCAAACACTATCGACGCCTTGGATATATCAAGAGCAACCGCTCGAGATTCTCCATAGTGTTCAATTGCGTTGTTCCCAAAATAAATTAGAAGATCTCCCGTTGATCTATGTTTGCGAAAGCCGTATTGATGGTCGCTAATAATATTGTATCCTTCATTCTAGCTATTAAAGGGCAATGGTCTAGTTGTTCTCAGGCGTCTCAAGGAATTATTTCTTTTCAAAGTCGGCCTCTCATAGGCGGGTTAATTTTTTAAATGATGTGATAAAATACAGATTTGCCCCTTTCTTTAATTTTTCAAAAATTTTCGAATTTAAAAAAAAAAAGTATTGAATATGCTTCTACATGACTCCACGAGTCACTCGTTTCAATATATATATATATATATATATATATATATATATATATATATATATATATATATATATGTATATAGAGTAAGAGGAATAACGACTTGCTAATGGGGAAATAAAATTCTAAACTAGTAGGGTTGGAGTCAGGTTTTCGACCAAATTAAAACTCGTTTGCTTATTACCAAGCTTTCGAAATTCTTTTATTTATATCTAAAAATTAATGATACGAATTAATTGTAGATCTTATAAAAAATTATTAAAAAGTGAACTTAAAAACTGCAGTAGAAATTCCTTATTTAAATTGCACATCACTGTATTAAATTAAGTTACGAAACATTACATATATAATTATTTTCTTTGTAATAGAAAATGAAAAACTATCTTAACCACATGTTTGTTTGGGTTTGACAGGTGAAGTAAAGAATTTTGCGGGAAAATTATAGTAATATACGCATGTGTCGTGGAAAGTCGATAGACAATCGAAAGAGAGTAAATTGAAAAAAGAGGAATAATATGTATTATGTGTTGCCTAAAGTGGCATCAGGTATATACAGCGTGTTTGAGTAATGAAGTAGAGTTTTTTAAAGGGTTCATATGTTTAAAAGTTTAAGCAACATTATTTATTTGTTAAAAAAATATAATAAAGTGTGTTTCAAAAATTATAATAAAGTGTGTGACTAAAAAAAAAACTATCAAAAGAAATGAAAATATATAAAATTATAAAATATGGTGTAAAAATTGTAAAATATGTTATAAAAAAATATAGTATAGACAAGTAAATCTAATGACAAACAAACCAGAGAATTTAAAAGTTAATTGTGAATTCTAATTAGTAGACAGGGAGGATTCTTGTTGTACTAGATTATTTTTTTGTTGTAATATCTTTATTAAGTTTCAGTATATACAAATATACTGAACTAAGATACTCTATGTCTGATCTTTTGTTCATTGTATGTGTGTTGTCATTAATTGTCACCATTTCTAAAAATTTTTCTTTTATAATATTGTGGTTCTTTATATAAAATGGTAGCGTTATTATAATCTATTTGATGATCAAATTCTTTGACATGTTCACCCAATGCACACGAGCCTTTCTGCAAGCTAGCATCACTTTTATGAAAAGTAATACGATTTTTTAAAAGACGTGATGTTTGTCCTATATAGCTCAGATTACATTCTTTACAAGGTATGTAATAAACAATGTTGTAATGCAAATGGATATTTTAATGGTGTGTAAAGGAACCTGAGGTTGTTGTCACATCTTATAGTAAATTTAATGTTACAATCATTGAAAACAGAGATAAGTCTGAGTGTGAGTTCATTTATATATGTGAGTACTTTATATTTAGTTTATGAATTATTTATTTGTTGTTGATTCACTCCATTGGATATTTGTATAGTTTGGGGTGGTAAATTGTTACAAAATCTGTTAATAATTTTTAAGGGATATAAATTGTCTATTAAAAGTGTTTTGAGTTTATTAATGCTTTCTGGTAAAAGAGAATGGTGTATGACTTTAGTGACTGTTTATCAATGTAGTAAGCAAGCCAAGTTTCATTTTCATGAGATAGTTGGACTGGAAATTTAAATGTCTACCACTGTTTATTTCTTTCGTGTACCACTTAGTGACGATTTTGTTTTCTGGAGTTCTCACCAAGGTCATGTCTAAAAAGGAGATCTTGTTATTTTGCTCCTTCTCTATTGTGAATTGTAACTGAGGACAAGCTTGGTTGAAAACCTTTAAAACCTCGTCGGTGTCATTGGTTGGTACAGCTAAGATCAGATCGTCAACATATCGTTTAAGGAAAGGAATTTCTGAAAGATAGCTTGTCAACACACTGACGGTCTAGTCTGTCTAAAACATAACTGGAAGCAATAGGAGATATGTTAGATCCCATCGGTAATACTTTTATTTATTTGTAAAATTGATTATTGAAATTAAAATAAGTTGAATCAAAAACAAAATTAAGAATGCTAAGAAAAAAAATTCAAATCTAAAGAAGTGTGTTCGGAAATATCACTCCATTTTTCGGTTATACTTTATCTAGTGGGAGGTTAGTAAATAATGATACTACATCCAGACTGATCAATATATGGTTTGGAGGGAGTTGAAAATCATTTATGAAAGAAATCACTAACATAACATTTATTCAGAGAAGAAAGAATCACTAACATAACATTTATTGTTAATATTATAAGGATTGGTGAGTATATCTGTCAGATATTTGCTTAATTTGCTATTTGGTGAGTTGATTGAGGATATGATAGGACGTGCCGCCAATTGTGGCTTATGTGCTTTCGGTAAAGCGTAAAATCTCGGTGCAATTGTATTGTAGGATGTCAAAACTTTGGTTGTAGCATTATCTAGTTTTTGCTTTTTGTTCAGAGATTTAACCAATTCATTGGCTCTACGTTCTATGATTGTTGTGGGGTCATTTAGTAGCAATTTATAGTAGTTTGTATCTGATAGTAAGTTCCAACTCAAGGTATTATAGTCTGTTTTATTTAAGGATAGAGATACGTTACCTTTATCTCTATGACATATTATAAGATCTTGAATTTCTTTAAGAAATTTTTTTGTTGTTTTTATTATACGAGTATTAGTAAGGTTGCTTTTGGATTCCCCATTTTTACGTAAGTTTTTTTTGTCTTTCGTCGAAATGAGAGATTATATTTTCTAACCCAGCTAATAGATTGGGAATTCTAAGCTGTAATGAATTAGGAGAAATGTTAAATTTTGGGCCTATAACCAATAACTTGGTTACATCTGTGGGTATAGGAACATTGGAGAAGTTTTTGAACCATTTATCTTTAGTAGAAATGTTTGCATATCTTTCATCACTCAAAAGCTTTAGTTTTTTTATATTGGATGATTTTATTTTTTTGAAAAGTCTATTATGTCTGTGAGCTAGAGAATTTTGATAATCATTGAAAATGTTATTGGGAAATATGGAACTAGCCTTATTAATAGTATCATTAAAATCTTTTTTTATCTTATTAATTGAGGAAATAGTGATACCAATTTCCGAAAGCTTGGTAATAAGCAAACGAGTTTTAATTTATATATATATATATATATATATATATATATATATATATATATATATATATATATATATATATATATATGTGTATATATATATATATATATATATATATATATATATATATATATATATATATATACATATATATATATATATATATATATATATATATATATATATATATATATATATATATAAAATATTTGCATTATTATACGAAAGCCGTTAAAGAGTTTTCATATCCAAAATATGATTAATTAAATTTCAACAATAGATTAGAAACGTTCTTAAAAATAACACAATGACTTTTGTATCTGACAATATAATTTTATTCATAATAAAGTCGACAGGTAAGTCGTATATAAAAAATGAATTTTCCAGTCCTATTATGCACAACCCTATAACTTTAATTGGTTTGCTGGTGTTGTGAATCAAACAGTTAAAAAACTTTTTAGTTTTAATCCTCTTAAAATTGTTTCTGAGTGTTCAATTAATGTATGCTAAAAAACAAATTGAAACAAATTTTACAAGACTAACACGATACTTAAAGATTAGTTTAGAGAGAAAAGTTTTCTCATGGTCCTTCAAAATTCAATTATTTATAAGGCACTACAACTACGTTAAGCTCAAAAATGTGTGCCTTTTTCACGCTTAGTAAAAATTTGCCCGACAGTTTTGTAAAAGTATTAAAGACTGTAACATTGGAACTTGCCCGCACGTTGTGGTGTCATTTTGTAACGTGCTAAACTGTCCTCAGTTTGAGGCATCTTTTTTTGTACCCTGTGAGAAGTTGTTTGCCCCCACGTTGGGCGCCATTTTGTCACGTGTGAAACTGTCCTCAGTTTGAGGCATCTCTTTTTGTACCCTGTGAGAAGTTGTTTGTCCCACGCTTGAGCGCAATTTTGTAACATTGGAACTTGCCCGCACGTTGTGGTGTCATTTTGTAGCCTATGAAAAAGTGTTTAATTGCGCCCCACGTACACTGCGTCATTTTGTACCGTTTGAATATTGGACGCCCCAAGCTTGAGCACAATTTTCTTGCAGCCCCCGCTTTAATTTCTGATAATGAATTGAGTGAAACCTCATTTTAAAGGAACTAAAAGAAATTAAAGAAACACTAGCTCAGTTTTCTTTGGTAGAGAGATATGGGTAAGAGATATTTGTCTTACGTCTTTTTGGAATTATTTTCTATTTTTTTAAAAAGCCTCAGTTGTACAAGTTTTTTGGGCACCACTCATTTTAAAATAGAAAGGATTTAACTTCAGCTAAAAAAATGAGAAAAAAACTGAAGTGTTTTATGGATATTACTAAAAAGAATTAGTCTAGTACAACTTATCCTGAAAAGAAAAATAAGTATTCAGTGAGACACTAGCTTTAATCAACAAAAAGAAAATTTATTCATGTTTTAAAATGAAAAGTTCTAACCTTTACAGTTTTACCTAACAAATTCTAGCCTAACTAGTAGTTGTTACATTAAAATTTTAGACTATTATAACCCCCGAAGACGAGAAATCGTGCTTTACACTTCACTTTTTAGTCTGTTTTACATTGCAGTTAAGGCACTACTCTCGAATAAGTCTATTGAAGGGAGTTTTGTTGACTTACTGTTTTTTATTCCTGCTGTGATCGACTACGCCCGATTTCACACTTTTTCTTAACAAACACTTAGAAAGCCCACTACGGCTTTTATTGAAGAAACTGGTACTTTTACTTAGCGGCTCTGGTGAAAATTAGCCTACTTCGGCTAGATGACAAAATAGCGCTGTCAACGCGGGGCTTTTGGAATTTTATTTTTTAAAGGGTTCAGTGTACTAGCTTTCGAACAAATTAAAAGCTCTAACTTTGCAGATATTTTTATTTCATAATACTTATTATACGAAACTACACTATAGCAGTAAGACAAAAGCAGGAAATTTGTAGAATTTTTTTATTTCAATTTATCTGATATAGATATTTGAATTTTGTTGTTGACTCTAAGAAAAGCGATTCCTACTTTTTTCTTAAAAGCTAGCTTTATAGTTCAGATTAGCAGATGTGTTGGTCGACTTTAATTTTACACTGTTTATTTTGCGGATAGCCGAAGAAAAAACGGTGCGTTTTTTCTCACCTATATTTTGCATGAATATTAAAAATACTTTGCTGATATGAAACGGTATTTGGAGATTTTTTTTTTGTTGAGAAATTCTTAACATATTTGGTAAAAGAATATTAATACAAGGCGATACTTAGAAATTTTTTTTGAAATTGTTGAAGATTTTTTAAATGTTTGGTAAAGAAGTTTACATATTTTAAGTGCCTTTACGTATTTTTTATTTAGACTATTGGGAGCACAGGAGGAATATTTTTACGATTTTTTAAACAATTCTTTTAAATTTTATACATTTATCATGGAAGCCTTCAATTTTAAAGTCAATCACCTACTGGAATATGAGTTAGACTATGAACTGAAAATCCGTCGTACTTTCTCAGAACGTCCGGTCGCGGATAAAAGAAAAGATTCTAACGAGGATCTTAAGTAAAGAAATATTCCAATAGATCAGGTAGGACTAAATAGTTACAAAAAGTTTCTGATTTTTTTTAAGTCTAATAAAAATTCTCCTTCTCAAGTTAAAACTCCTGCTTCTCCAAATGGTCACATGTCTCCTTTATTCGTGCATAAATATTTAGATAACAGACCGCATATCAAGATAGATCTATTAGGTGCCCATTTCTCGGCTTTATTTGACTCTGGTGCAAATGCCTCCGTTATAGGTCAGAATGGTATTAAAATTTTAAGTCGTTTAAGTATAAAAAAATATGCCATGTCAAAAATAGAAGTGTTACCACTGCAGATGGCAGACGTCTAAAAGTTTTAGGTACGGTTGAGTTGCCGCTAGTCTGCAATGGTCATTGTTTAGTAATCTCTGCTCTAGTAGTACCTTCTTTATCACATACTTTGGTTTTAGGATGTGATTTTGCACAAAAATTCGGAATTTTTCTAAATTTTAAAGATAATTCGTGGTATCCACAGTCCCTAGAAGTCAATTCTAATACAAGTTTTAAAGATTGTTATTCAGAAAGTTCTATAGAAAACCTTTTCTCGCGTCTATGTACCCTAGATGATCTCTCGCGGACGGAACGCTTAAAAGCAGAAAAAGTAATAAGCTCTTTCAATGAAATAAGTAGTAAAGATAGGTTAGGCCGAACGAATAAAATCACCATGTCTATAGATACGGCTGATGCCAGTCCTGTAAAGACAAGGCCCATCGCCATGTCTCCGTACATGTCAAAAGTATTAAATAAGGAGTTAGACGAAATGTTGAAACTCGGAGTGATTTCGTCTATGCTTTGACGGAAGAAAGCTCAACGAGGTCAGCAAATTTGATAACTATCCATTACCGAACATCGACAGAATTTTGTAAGGAGTTAGACGAAATGTTGAAACTCGGAGTGATATCGTCTATGCTTTGACGGTAGAAAGCTCAACGAGGTCAGCAAATTTGATAACTATCCCTTACCGAACATCGACAGAATTTTGACATCACTCAGGAATGCTAAGTATGTATCTTCGATAGATCTTAGAAAGGCTTTCTGGCAAATTCCTTTGGACAAATCCTCTAAGGAAAAGACCCCTTTTGCAGTAGTAGGCCGAGGTCTATTTCAGTTCGTCACTATGCCGTTTGGTCTAAAGAACGCTGCTCAAACTCAGCAACGTTTAGTGGACGCTATATTTGGTCCGAAATATGAGCCGCATATTTTTACCTATCTCGATGATATTTTAGTAACATCGGAAGACTTCGAATCGCATATTCGCTTACTTAAAGAAGTAAAAGATAAATTGAAAGAGGCCGGACTGACGATAAATTTGAGCAAATGTGATTTTTTCAAAACTTCTCTAAAGTTTTTTAGGCTATATTGTAGGCTCAAATTCCTTGCGTACCGATCCGGATAAAGTAGCAAGCATGGTAAATTATGCGAGACCTACTAATACTACGGAAGTTAAGCGCTTCGTAGGAATGTGTTCATGGTACAGACGTTTTATCGAGAATTTTTCTACCCTGTTGTCGCCTATTAATGATCTTTTGAAAGGACGAAAAAAAGGACAATCGATAGATTGGACAAAGGCAGCCGAGGAATCTTTTATAAAGATTAAAGAGCTATTGGTTTCAGCTCCCATTTTATCCCAACCAGATTTTTCCCAACAGTTTTATATCTCTAGTGATGCTTCTAATACCGGTTTAGGGGGCGTCCTAACACAGAAAATCAATGGTGAGGAAAGAGTGATAGCGTATGCCAGTAGAACTTTGTCAAAGGCTGAACGTAACTATTCGGTTGTTGAAAAAGAATGTTTAGCAGTACTCTTTAACATCGAAAAGTTTCGACCCTACATAGAAGGTGTTCCTTTCACGGTCATAACAGATCATTATAGTTTATTGTGGCTTAATTCAATTAAAAACCCTAGTGGCAAACTAGCGCGTTGGGCGATTAGGCTGAGACAACACACATTTAATTTAATTCATAGAAAAGGAGTCCACAATGTTATTCCTGACGCTTTGTCAAGAATCCCAGATCATACAGTGGACGAAAACAGTCTTAAGCACAGATTGGCGTAAGAATCGATATAGTTGACATAGATCGAATAGATCCATGGTACGATAATTTGCGGCAGCAAATTAAAGAATTTTTCTCAAAATTTTCCGCAGTGGAAGGTGGAAAATGATTTCGTGTACAAATTTATCCCAAACCAGCTGCCCTTAAAAGTTAATGTACCCGAGTGGAAAATACTAGTTCCTAAACCACAGAGAGAGGAAATTATAGACTTGTGTCACACTCCTCCTACTTCTGGTCATTTTGGTTTTTATAAAACTCTTTACAGGGTTCAGGAACAGTATTATTGGCCAAAAATGCGTTTTGATATCTTAAAGTTTGTGAGGACTTGTGAAGTATGTGGAGCGCAGAAATCTCCAAATGCACTACCTATGGGACTGATGGGAAAAAAGAGAAAACGGTTAATTACCCTTTCCAAGTCATAGCAGCTGATCTATTAGGCCCATTTCCACGTTCAAAAAAGGGAAATAAATGGCTTCTCGTGGTTTTTCTTGCTGGTTTACAAAGTATACCATGCTATTTCCTTTGAAAAGCTCTAAAGCTGGATATAAAGAGAGAATTTTGGAAAATAATGTCTTTCTAATCCACGGGGTCCCATCGCTCTTAATATGCGATAACGGTACTCAGTTTACCTCTAAAAGTTTTAAGAGCTTAAGTGAAACTTATGGTTTTAACATCCGTTTTAATCCCGTGTACTCTCCCCAATGTAATTTTGTGGAACGTAATAACCGAACAGTCGGGACCGCTTTAAGAAGTTACGTGGATTCACATGACACTTGGGATGGCAATATTTCCAAAATCCAACAAGCAATAAATACCGCAAGACACGAAGTAACAGGGTTCACACCGTCTTTCTTAGTTTACGGCAGACATATACCTCTATCCGGATTGTATTATAAAAACTTAGATTTGGATGTCAATGTTGACAGCGAAATAATTCCGGGGTAACAGGGGTGAGTATGCCGAAAATTTAAAGGGTTTAAAGGATATTTTCACTGACGTGCGTAGTAGGATACATAAGGCTTATGAACGGAACTGTAAGTCTTACAACCTTAGAAAAAGGGATTTTGCCTTTAATATAGGTGATCACGTTTGGCGAAAAAATAAAATTCTTTCCAGTGCAGCAGATAAATTCACATCTAAGTTGGTACCTAAGTATGTGCATTGCGTGATTAGAGAAAAGATTTCAGATTTAGTTTATGGTTTAGTTAATTTAGATGGGACTAAAATAGGACGATGGCATATTAAAGACTTAAAACCATTCAATGAACCTAACCCTAATGAAAGTTTGTCAGAAGAAGAATAGTTTATATTTACATTATCTTAATTGCTTTACTTTATTTTTTTTTGATGTTGCTCTGTAGAGGTGACGACCTCGTCTTTTTGACTGTTATAAAAGTTGAGCAGAGAATGGCTTACTTTTATAGTTTTTTGCTAAGGTTTTGGGTACTGATCATATCCAAACTTAGGTTGATTGTAGTTGATGTTTAGCATCGACTCAGCTGTTGCGAGCTTGCGAAAGAGTCACACTCAGGATATATCATAAGACTGGTATGTCGGTGGTCGCGGGATTTGATTTGCTTATGACCCCAAATAATATCCAGTTCTTGACACTTGGAAGCGAAATTTCGATTAGAGGCAATCCAAGGTGATCTTGAGTTTGGACAAGCGCAAGATGGAGCTCGCGTGGTATGATGTTGAGTCAAAAAAATTTTTATGAGCAATTTCAAAGTTTGTTACCCGAGTGGGTGTATTTTTTATTACCTTAATGGTATATGTTGGGTGCAATTAAGAGTAAATTGATTTTGGTTTATCCTGTAAGTCTAAGACTTGGATTATTTTGATTTAGATCTTCTTCTGAATTGACAAACTGAGGGTATTTACTATTTTTTTTCAGAGCCGTTTAAACGTTACCTTTGAGTCACTAATTTTCTTAAATTTTTTTGCATGGACTCATAGGCGTATGTTGAGTTTTTTCGGTTTACTATCAGATGGATAGAAAATTGAAGTTCTGCAGGAGAACTAAAGGCTGATCATTTACAGGAGATGAGAGCAGAGTAAGACAGTCGTTTCACAAAGAAATGATCAAAATCTGATACCGAGATGAGAACCTTGTTAAGAGAGGCTAAGCGCAGTGAAGGAAGATTCCTAACCGAATTTTTAGATTTCCAAGAGGTAATCTAGAAGTTTGGGCTGACAGAAAACGGTTATGCCTAATACCTGTAGCAGTTTCTTCTAGAGGCTATTGTCTAGGAAGACGATTAACACCATGATCGAATATTTTAGCTGTCAACGATGTTTTCTTCTTGTTTCTGATTAAGCTGGAAAAGCTCTTGTCGTCTTCAAAAGTTTTGTTGCGTTGCCACCGAAAAATTGAGAAATTTTTGCTTCATGTAGCCTTTTAAGCTCATTTTCGTTTTTTGGAAATTTCCGTTAGAAGCTTGGTTAAGTCAACCTTGTAAACCTTTTAGGTTGTATCCCATGAGTTATCTGTTTTTACAGGCTGTGATGCACCGGGTGCTAACAGATGCCGTTACGACGTTTGGCAGGGAGTTAGTCTTCCTGAGGAACAGACTGATTGGAAGGGTAGTCTATGGGGGGTGAACGTTTGACCTTTGGGACCTTTAGAGGTTTTGTTACTCAATGGTTATTTCTATTTGAGCCAAGGGAGAGCCTAGCTACTGTAGTCGACCTCAGCTCCAATTAGCCTATTAGTGGTGACAGGCTGTTGGCAGTAGTGTGTTTCAGAACACCCTATTGATTAAATTTTTTTTTTTTTGACTTATGGTGGTGTGGTAGACACCGTTTCAGTTTAGTGGATGCTATAATCTACTCCCTTTTGTTGGTGGACACCAGGGTCACCAATTCTGTATTTTATTGTCTCCACCATTCAGTATATCGTGGTGAGGTGTTTGTCTCCTGTTATGTGGGATGGATTGAATGTTTTTCGTTGTTGTTCTAGGGCGAGACCAGTACACGAGGGTTCTTCATGCAACTTGAGGAAGCGCAATGCTGGTTAAGTTTTATATCTCTGTGTAGCCACCCTGAAGAATGACGGAGGGCGTTTCTTCTGGCTCATGTTTCTAGGCAGATTTGTCACTTTGGTGCGATGTGCCGAAGATTTGATTAGCTTTTGCTAAGAGCTTTCACCAAGCTCAGTATGGAGTTATCGTAACCAAGAGTTTGGGATTTGAACTCCTGTATGTATTTCTGTATATATTTCTGTACATATTTCTGTATATATTTCGGTGTATGTTGGTTGCCTGAGGGCATGTGCTCAAAATGTGTGATTTTGAGTCGTTTTGTTTATGGACTCCCATATATAGGATTATGACTTTAGGGAGAAGGTCCTAGTTCGAGACTTGCTGTCTCATATAGTTATGTTGGGGATGTTTCCTTGAATGTTAGTTGCGCGCGGACTAATCATTCTGTTCTTAGTGAACATTGCTTTTTGAAGCAGGATCATTCAGTTTGGTGAATTTTAGCTTTTATAGCTATTCACTGTGTTTAGGGTGAATTTTAGCTTTTATAGCTATTCACTGTGCCTATAGTGATATTGTTAGCTTTTATAGCTGCTCACTATGTTAAAGGCGAGATTGTTCTTTTAGAACGCAGACTTTGTGTAGTCGAGGACTATTTACAGAGTGTTTTCTTGGCGAGGAGCCGAGCTTTTTTCTGGCGATGTACCAGAATGTTTTCTTGGCGAGGAGCCGAGGTTTTTTTCTGGCGATATACCAGAGTGTTTTCTTGGCGAGGAGCCGAGGTTTTCTCTGGCGATCAACCAGAGCGTTTTCCCTGGCGATTTTAGCATGTCTAGATGTCTTAGGACGTCGACATTGCGTTATAGAGTGCGATTATTCTCTGAGTGCGACTAGTAGTGATACTAGATTTAGAATGTTCTCTTAGTGATGAGCTAGAGCATGGATGGCGATTTTTCCCGAGCGTTTGTCTGGATATTTATCCAGATATTTTTTTTGGCTTTGAGCTAAATGGTCTGACAAGACTTTTTCTTTTTAGTGTAAGTGTTTGCACTAGAATCATTTTTTATTTTTTTTCTTTATTTAAGAATTTTTATAAATTTCTTTTGCTGAAATAGAAAATTTTCAGACAATCCTTAAAATATTTTAAGGGGGGTGTTCATATTTTATTTCAGTTCACTTTTTCTGATTTAGACAAGAGTCTAGACAAAGTTATATTTTTTGTTTTGGTAACAATAACAGAGCTGATTCTTTTATATAAGAAGACCGCGATTGTTATTTTGGAAAGGTATTTCCTATGTTCATGCAAGGATTTTTATTTACTTTTTGATGTACTCAACCTTAGTGCTTAATTAAGTTAAGTCTAGTTATAAGATTCTTGTGTACATGCAACGATCTTCATTTGGTTTTCATTGTACTTAACATTAGTGCTTAATTGGATTAAGTCTAGTAGTAAGGTCCGAAGTTTGTAGTTTTGTTTTAAGTTCTGACCGTAGTATTAAGTGATAGTGTACCACTTTGTACCCTTTTCATAAGTAGCCTAAGTTTAATAGACTAGTGTAGTCTATTTCTTTTTGGAAGGGGGTAAATGTAACATTCATTTTTTCCTAGATTTTAAGACCATGTAATGTTACTGATTTTTCCATTTCGAATTGTACTTATTTTCATTTTTGTACCGAACGGTATATTAAACAGAAGTTCCAAGACGTTCGGTATATACGGTGTTTTGCGGGTTCCTGACCGAACCTCTCGCTACGCCGCGATTGGTGAAATGTTTGATCCGCAGTTTTGATTGGAGCGTCGTGATATTACCGGCAAAAGTCGCACGATTATTTAAGGCTCCGCAGAGCTTGAAAAGGGGTTGTTTTCCATCTAGCCGCAACCAGGCAGTACCATCAAGCCGCTGCCGGGCTGTTTTCCATCTAGCCGCAGCCAGGCAGTACCGTCTAGCCGAGAGGCTATTTTCCATCTAGCCGAAGTAGGCTAATTTTCACCAGAGCCGCTAAGTAAAAGTACCAGTTTCTTCAATAAAAGCCGTAGTGGGCTTTCTAAGTGTTTGTTAAGAAAAAGTGTGAAATCGGGCGTAGTCGATCACAGCAGGAATAAAAAACAGTAAGTCAACAAAACTCCCTTCAATAGACTTATTCGAGAGTAGTGCCTTAACTGCAATGTAAAACAGACTAAAAAGTGAAGTGTAAAGCACGATTTCTCGTCTTCGGGGGTTATAATAGTCTAAAATTTTAATGTAACAACTACTAGTTAGGCTAGAATTTGTTAGGTAAAACTGTAAAGGTTAGAACTTTTCATTTTAAAACATGAATAAATTTTCTTTTTGTTGATTAAAGCTAGTGTCTCACTGAATACTTATTTTTCTTTTCAGGATAAGTTGTACTAGACTAATTCTTTTTAGTAATATCCATAAAACACTTCAGTTTTTTTCTCATTTTTTTAGCTGAAGTTAAATCCTTTCTATTTTAAAATGAGTGGTGCCCAAAAAACTTGTACAACTGAGGCTTTTTATTAAAAAAAATAGAAAATAATTCCAAAAAGACGTAAGACAAATATCTTTTACCCATATCTCTCTACCAAAGAAAACTGAGCTAGTGTTTCTTTAATTTCTTTAGTTCATTTAAAATGAGGTTTCACTCAATTCATTATCAGAAATTAAAGCGGGGCTGCAAGAAAATTGTGCTCAAGCTTGGGGCGTCCAATATTCAAACGGTACAAAATGACGCAGTGTACGTGGGGCGCAATTAAACACTTTTTCATAGGCTACAAAATGACACCACAACGTGCGGGCAAGTTCCAATGTTACAAAATTGCGCTCAAGCGTGGGACAAACAACTTCTCACAGGGTACAAAAAGAGATGCCTCAAACTGAGGACAGTTTCACACGTGACAAGACGTTTTATTTTTTTTTATTTTTTAACTGATCACATAAATAAAAATTGTTACTAGGGAAAATAGTCGAATCGGCATTAGTTGTCTAAAAAAAGACAATTGGCTTTTAATTAAAACTTATTGACCAGGATTCAACTATAATATATATAAAATGCAACGTCTCTCTGTCTGTCTGTCCGTTAGTGCGCTGGAGAACCACTTATCCGATTTATGTACTTTTTTTTTTAAACATACTTATGTTCTCTGGCCAGGTTATAGGCTATATTTTATTACGATAGGTAGCATAAGAAATGAGTAGTGACGTAAAATAGTGAATAATGTCAGAAAAAAAGTTTGCCGCTAGCGCGTTGCCTTGCAATACACCGCCTAAACCATTAAATATGGAACAATATTATGTAGCAGAGAATATCTATAATCTATAATCTATAATCTATAATCTATAATCTATAATCTATAATCTATAATCTATAATCTATAATCTATAATCTATAATCTATAATCTATAATCTATAATCTATAATCTATAATCTATAATCTATAATCTATAATCTATAATCTATAATCTATAATCTATAATCTATAATCTATAATCTATAATCTATAATCTATAATCTATAATCTATAATCTATAATCTATAATCTATAATCTATAATCTATAATCTATAATCTATAATCTATAATCTATAATCTATAATCTATAATCTATAATCTATAATCTATAATCTATAATCTATAATCTATAATCTATAATCTATAATCTATAATCTATAATCTATAATCTATAATCTATAATCTATAATCTATAATCTATAATCTATAATCTATAATCTATAATCTATAATCTATAATCTATAATCTATAATCTATAATCTATAATCTATAATCTATAATCTATAATCTATAATCTATAATCTATAATCTATAATCTATAATCTATAATCTATAATCTATAATCTATAATCTATAATCTATAATCTATAATCTATAATCTATAATCTATAATCTATAATCTATAATCTATAATCTATAATCTATAATCTATAATCTATAATCTATAATCTATAATCTATAATCTATAATCTATAATCTATAATCTATAATCTATAATCTATAATCTATAATCTATAATCTATAATCTATAATCTATAATCTATAATCTATAATCTATAATCTATAATCTATAATCTATAATCTATAATCTATAATCTATAATCTATAATCTATAATCTATAATCTATAATCTATAATCTATAATCTATAATCTATAATCTATAATCTATAATCTATAATCTATAATCTATAATCTATAATCTATAATCTATAATCTATAATCTATAATCTATAATCTATAATCTATAATCTATAATCTATAATCTATAATCTATAATCTATAATCTATAATCTATAATCTATAATCTATAATCTATAATCTATAATCTATAATCTATAATCTATAATCTATAATCTATAATCTATAATCTATAATCTATAATCTATAATCTATAATCTATAATCTATAATCTATAATCTATAATCTATAATCTATAATCTATAATCTATAATCTATAATCTATAATCTATAATCTATAATCTATAATCTATAATCTATAATCTATAATCTATAATCTATAATCTATAATCTATAATCTATAATCTATAATCTATAATCTATAATCTATAATCTATAATCTATAATCTATAATCTATAATCTATAATCTATAATCTATAATCTATAATCTATAATCTATAATCTATAATCTATAATCTATAATCTATAATCTATAATCTATAATCTATAATCTATAATCTATAATCTATAATCTATAATCTATAATCTATAATCTATAATCTATAATCTATAATCTATAATCTATAATCTATAATCTATAATCTATAATCTATAATCTATAATCTATAATCTATAATCTATAATCTATAATCTATAATCTATAATCTATAATCTATAATCTATAATCTATAATCTATAATCTATAATCTATAATCTATAATCTATAATCTATAATCTATAATCTATAATCTATAATCTATAATCTATAATCTATAATCTATAATCTATAATCTATAATCTATAATCTATAATCTATAATCTATAATCTATAATCTATAATCTATAATCTATAATCTATAATCTATAATCTATAATCTATAATCTATAATCTATAATCTATAATCTATAATCTATAATCTATAATCTATAATCTATAATCTATAATCTATAATCTATAATCTATAATCTATAATCTATAATCTAAATCTATAATCTATAATCTATAATCTATAATCTATAATCTATAATCTATAATCTATAATCTATAATCTATAATCTATAATCTATAATCTATAATCTATAATCTATAATCTATAATCTATAATCTATAATCTATAATCTATAATCTATAATCTATAATCTATAATCTATAATCTATAATCTATAATCTATAATCTATAATCTATAATCTATAATCTATAATCTATAATCTATAATCTATAATCTATAATCTATAATCTATAATCTATAATCTATAATCTATAATCTATAATCTATAATCTATAATCTATAATCTATAATCTATAATCTATAATCTATAATCTATAATCTATAATCTATAATCTATAATCTATAATCTATAATCTATAATCTATAATCTATAATCTATAATCTATAATCTATAATCTATAATCTATAATCTATAATCTATAATCTATAATCTATAATCTATAATCTATAATCTATAATCTATAATCTATAATCTATAATCTATAATCTATAATCTATAATCTATAATCTATAATCTATAATCTATAATCTATAATCTATAATCTATAATCTATAATCTATAATCTATAATCTATAATCTATAATCTATAATCTATAATCTATAATCTATAATCTATAATCTATAATCTATAATCTATAATCTATAATCTATAATCTATAATCTATAATCTATAATCTATAATCTATAATCTATAATCTATAATCTATAATCTATAATCTATAATCTATAATCTATCTATAATCTATAATCTATAATCTATAATCTATAATCTATAATCTATAATCTATAATCTATAATCTATAATCTATAATCTATAATCTATAATCTATAATCTATAATCTATAATCTATAATCTATAATCTATAATCTATAATCTATAATCTATAATCTATAATCTATAATCTATAATCTATAATCTATAATCTATAATCTATAATCTATAATCTATAATCTATAATCTATAATCTATAATCTATAATCTATAATCTATAATCTATAATATATATAAAATGCAATGTCTCTCTGTCTGTCTGTCCATTAGTGCGTTTATCACGCGAAAACCACTTATCCGATTTATGTGTTTTTTTTTAAAATTCATACATATATTCTTTGGCCAGGTTACATAATAATAATAATAATCTATATCTATAATATATATAAAATGCAACGACTCTCTGTCTGTCCATTAGTGCGCTTATCCCTCGAGATCCACTTATCCGATTTACGTGATTTTTTAAATTCATACATATGTTCTCTGATCAGGTTATAGATATATATTTTATTACATCTATAATATATATAAAATGTAACGTATATCTGTCTGTCCGTTTGTGCGCTTATCACCTATCCGATTTACGTGCTTTTTTTTAAAACATGCTAAACCATTAAATATGAAACAATATCATGTAGCAAAGAATATCTATAATATATATAAAATCCAACGTCTCTCTGTCTGTCTGTCTGTCCGTTAGTGCGCTTATCACTGGAGAACCACTTATCTGATTTACGTGCTTTTTTGTTAAACATACATATGTTCTCTGGCCAGGTTATAGGATATATTTTATTACGTTAGGTGACATAAGGAATAAGTAGTGATGATAATAGTATATCAAGTCGGAGAAAAGTTTGCCGCTAGCGCGTTCTCTTGCAATACACTGCCTAAAGCATTAAATATGGAACAATATCATGTAGCAAAGAATATAATATATATAAAATGCGTGTCTCTCCGTTAGTGCGTTTATCACTCGAGAACCCTTTATCCGATTTACGTGTTTTTTTTTTTAATTCATACATTTGTTCTCTGGCCAGGTTATCTATAATCTTCTATCTAGAATATACACACACGGACAGACAGACAGTCTTATCACTTGAGAACCACTTATCCGATTTACGTGTTTTTATAAATTTAAACATATGTTCTATATAATTCGATATAAGCCTAGATAATGGGAGATAAGGGGAAATAATGGGAGATAAGTCGAGATAAGTCTCGATAATGGGAGATAAGGTGAGATAATGGGAGATAAATATAAATAATGGGAGATAAGGAGAAATAATGGGAGATAAGCAAAGATAAGTCTAGATAATGTGAGTTATGGTGAGATAATGGGAGATAAGGAGAAATAATGGGAGATAAGGAAAAATATTGAGAGATAAGTCGAGATAAGCCTGGATAATGGGAGATAAGGTGAGATAATGGGAGATAAGGAGAAATAATGGGAGATAAGGAGAAATAATGGGAGATAAGGAGAAATAATGGGAGATGAGCAGAGTTAAGCCTAGATAATCGAAATTATGTAGAGATAATGGGAGATAAGGAGAAATATTGAGAGATAAGGGGAAATAATGGGAGATATTTTATTACGTTGGGTAAATTAAGGAATAAGCAGTGACGATAGTGGTGAATCAAGTCCAGGCGAGCGGAGCCGTGGGCCCGGCTAGTCTATTATAAAATTATACTGGATCGATATTTATCTCTCGACCATTATAAATCGAAATCGAAAATAAATTTGAAAATCAAATAAGATATATACTATGCATATTCGAAAAGTAAGGGCCGTTTGCTTATATTTAAATATTGGCTGGTCTGAACAAAGTTGTACACATGTAGCGCCATCTATTGATTATTTCCGAAGCCACTAAGTTATTGTTTTGATTCAGTAATCGTTTGCCTGTCGGTGAATGCCGACAACAATGTCCGCGAAAATCGACACTCCCGCCAGTTGCAAAGTGCGTGCTGTGATTCGATTTTTGTGTACAAAAGCATCATCAGCTGCTCAAATTTATCGGGAGTTGTGCCTAGTTTATGGACCTACAGTAATGAGTGAAGGAAAGGTTAGACAATGGTGTTAGGACTTCAAAAATGGCCGCACAAATGTGCATGTTGAGTGGCAGGCCCACTATCCAGACCAATGAAATTATTCAACGAGTGGACCAAAAACTGTGATCTGATCGACGATTGCACTGGAAACAGTGGCTTGGTGGTCAACGATTTAAAGACGACGAAGAACTCAAGACCGCCGTTGTCAGCTGGTTCAATTCCCAGGCGGAGAACTATTCAGAGGAATTAAAGGAACTGGTTCAGCGTTACGAAAAGTGCTCAAAAGTGAACGGCGATTATGTGGAAAAGTCAAGTAGGTTTGTAGGAAACTACAGCCGTTATTAAAAACTTTTTTCAACGAATATGTTTTTTTATGACCAAGCAACCCTTACTTTTCGAATATGCCTCGTAGTTGTTTCGAAAAATGTGGTGAGAATTTTAGAAATCATTTTTCCACCATGGCGTTTTAATTAACAATAAAATCAGAGAGAATATTCTGCCTCACTGTGTATGCAATATAAAACGTTTTTGAGAAACTAAATAATAGACATTTAGAGAAGAAAAACAAATTAACTTATAAACTGTTTCAAAATATCGTTAAAGTATGTTGTAAAATTCACACATAAAAAGTATATAGCATAATAAACCGGTTACATTAAAAAATAAATCTATAGGCAATCCTTCTAATTAAAAAATGTAATACCCACACTGATTAAAGAAATTAATCCCTCTAGCCAAGGTTCATTCGACACAGAAATACTATTTAGTTACAGAAACTAATCAGTAATCAAATTCAAAAACTAATATCTTAATCCTTTGATTAAAATCGACAATCCAGCTGTGTGATGGAAAATACGTCTCACAAATTGTTTAAGTACTTGTTAATGTAAAATCCGAAGACAGTGATCCGTATTTAAATACACATATCTTTTCGGTGACAGGAAAAATATAATTTAAGATTTGTGAGCATCTGAAAAGAAGTAGACAGATGAAACTCTAAATATAGGAATAGGTGGGCTTTAATGAGTAAACATTGTATTGCTTTAGTTTTAAAATGAATGTAAAGACTATTACCAGCCACTAATATATATATATATATATATATATATATATATATATATATATATATATATATATATATATATATATATATATATATATATACATATACATTTTTTTTTAAATATGTTTTAAATGTTAACATAATTTTTTATCGGTTAAATGGACCACGGATAAAAACTATGGCAGCTCCTTGTCTGCAGTATAATTTCACAAAAAATAAACCAGGGTGCAAAAATAAGAATTAATCTTGTAAAATAATGTATGTTAGTAGTTAAAAATTGTCGAAAGGTTTTTTTTCAAAAATAAAAAATTTACGGTGTTTCAAACTTTAGTATGTAATTTTCGACCAAAAATGTATGTTTAATTATTTATAAAAAATCCTCAACATTTAGTAGAAAAGGTAATTATTAAGATTAAAAAAAAGTTAAAAAATATTAAATATTGACTCAGTAATATTGCAGAGATTGCATTGAGACAAGTGGCTGTCCCAATCCGAAGCCAGGACACATTTAATGCTATAACTTTGTGACGGGATAGAATTTTCTTAAATTTTTTTTTTCGTAATTCTGAGAAGTACAGAGAATAAAAATCCGTAAAAAAAACATAAATAAATTTTTTAAAAGTCGAGGTGTATGCGCTCCCTTAATAACATTTAATCCAAATTGTCTCTTTAATGTAGAAAATAATTTTGGAAAAAACAGTCACCAACTTTCATTGTTCTTCTTCGAAAAAATAAGTTTTGCCCACTTTTGTAACATTTCACACACTGCTAATACAACAAACTCCATAACTGAAATGTTTAACACAGCGGGCACCACTAGCTAGATAAGGGCCGATGAAGGGCCCGACGGAACAGGACTAGCCCTAGAAAATTTCCAAGCAAGATTGTTACCAATTTAGTACTAGATCGTTGATTTCTTTTATAAGCACTATTGTATAAAATCTAGATTGTCTCATTTATTGTTATAAATTATCAAGAAAAAAGTTCGTACTAATATTATTGATATGGATATTGGTGGAAATATGTTTTTTTTTTAAGTTAGAACTTAGAGGTTACAGTACTCATTAAAATAAATCACTTCATTGAATACGTTTTATATTAAAGTTAAATTACAAAGACAATAAAGTCTCTTGAAAATATTTAAATTTTACTAGCCAGAAAAATTTTAACATGCCAGTTAATTTGATTGGTTATTTACTTTGACGCTCATGTTCTTGTTACGACTTTTCCCTTTTAAAGTTGTGTTTTACATTTCTTTTTTTTTTTTTCATGAACGAAATATTATTTTGTATGTTTATTCAAGAAATAGTTACTTTCTAATCATTTTTTTAAATAGACAATTGCTAAAAAATTTCATGATATTTTAGAAGATGTCATTTCCATGACCTTCGATATGCAGTGCGACTGGGCGGTAATTATTTGATAACGTTTTCTTACCTTTTTTGAGCATCAGCTGAATAGTATCGCATCTTCACTAGGAAGGAAATATTCCTTTCTATAGGATAGGATGGAAAATTTACAGAAAACTGGTGTTAGTTCTGTTGCGCATGTATTCTGTCAGCGCCAGAAGCTTTTTGATATCTAGCTTCGTTAAAATAGGTTTTATGATACGCTGTCTGAAGACAATATCGGGCATCCTTGACTGCACTATGGAAATAGTTGGTGATGTTTTTCTTGGAAATTGACAGTAGAACGTGAAGAAAAAGTTGAGTTAACAAGTCGGCTTTCTCAACTGAGGCTGTTGCAATACTATTTTCTGACCGTGTGAGTGATGGTATAGTGTCTTTACTGATTTAGCTTAGATTCAATGCGATTTAAGCATGCTGAGAGGTTAGAAAAGAGTTACCAAAATGAAGAAATATTTTAGCAATATTTTATATTTGCCATACCAATTCTGACAATTATATTATTTTTATTATTAATTTGTATAAATTCAGGACCAATTGTGTACCCGTCATATTTGGAAAGTAACAGTCTTATTGCAATATACGTAAACTTTACATCGAGAGCGTCATTCTAAAACTTTTATTTGCGACGTACATAACTATTGAAATACGCAACATAGTAGCACTTAAATGCTATCTATGTACGATAAGAAAAACGATGTTGTAAAATGATCCTAAAATCTAGGAAAAAATGAATGTTTCAATATATATATATATATATATATATATATATATATATATATATATATATATATATATATATATATATATATACATATATATATATATATATATATATATATATATATATATATATATATATATATATATATATACATATATATATATATATATATATATATATATATATATATATATATATATATATATATATATATATATATATATATGGTAAATACAACGAATTGTACCAAATAATTGCATATCTCGTGTTTGGTACATCAGAGGCTGACTCACTGCAACTATAGAGTGGTTAGCAGGTTTCCAACACTTCACCCAGGTAGCGTGATTTTTCGAGAGATCCATCTCAGGCATATATAACTCAATGTAAAACAATTGAAAACCGACGAGGGTCCATATTTCAGCAGTCTACCCACTATTCTCTTATTCGTCAATTCATCTCGAGATGCGTTTCAGTCATATGCCTGAGGTGGATCCCTCCAAAAAGCGTCTTGCCTGCGGTGAAGTATATAACAGTATTCGAGGCACACTAATTTTGTGAGGCCAATACTTGTGAAAAAAAAATAAAAAATATCACGCAACAGAGCGCTGGCTGACATAATCACCTGTTTGTCTGCCTATAGTTTTATCAGGTGTTTTCCTAAACATATGGATTGGATTGATTTGGTAAAAAAATAATAATATTTTTAATAATTATATGAAAAACCTTTAATAAATAGGTCGTACCATTTTATTATTTCTCTACTTCATTACTCTAAAAGTATCACCTATAAGAGGTGCCCTAAAATTTTACTTAGAAAAGGTCCCTTCTAGTATATAGTTAGCATTTAAGTGCCACTATGATTCGTATATCAACGTCTCAAATAAGATTTAGAATGACGCCTCAGATATAAAGTTGACGTGTATTGCAACTGTCACTTTTGAAACGTGACGGGTACACAATTGGTCCTGAATCCATATAAATTAATAATAAAAATAATACAATTGTCAGAATTGTTATGACAAATATGAAATACTCGTATTGCCAAAATATTTCTTCATTTTGGTAACACTTTTCTACCGAATTTAAACTAAATCACTAAATCTACTATACCAGGACTCACACGGCCAGAAAATACTATTGCAACAACACCAGTTGAGAACGCCAACTTGTTAGCTGAACTTTTCTGCTTCACATTCTACTGTCAATTTCCAAGGAACAACATCATTAACTATTCCCATAAGGCAGTCAAGGATGCCCGATATTGTCATAAGACAGCCTATCACAAAACGTATTTTAACGAAGCTAGACACCCAAGAACATTCTGAATCTGACAGAATACCTGTCATAGTACTCAAACCAGTTTTCTGTAAACTTTCCATCCTATCCTATAGAAAGGAAATATTTCCTTCCTGTTGGAGATGCGCTACAGTTCAGCCGATACCCAAAAATGGTAAAAAAACATTACCAAATAAATATCGCCCAGTCGCACTGCTTTCAATAATATCGAAGGTCACGGCAATGACATCTTTTGAAATATGAAGGATTTTTAACAATTATCGGTTAAAAAAATTGATTAGAAAGAAATATAAATACAACTTAAAAGGGAAAAGTCGTAACAAGAACAAGAGCGTCAGAGTAAATGACCAATCAAATTAGCTAGCATGTTGAAATATTTCTGGCCAGTAAAATCTAAATATCTTTAAGAGACTTTATTATCTTTGTAATTTAACTTTAATATAAAACTTATTCAATGAAGTGATTTATTTTAATGAGTAGTATAACCTATTAAGTCACAACTTAAAAAACATATTGCCATCAATATCCATCTCAATAATAGTAGTTCCAACCTTTTTTTTTCATAATTTATTAAAATAAATGACAAAATCAAAATTCTATATAGAAATTAACTCAAAAATTATGTTGCTTTTAATTTATAGGTGCTTATAAAAGAAATCGACGATCTAGTACTAAATCGGTAACAATCTTGCTTGCAAATTTTCTTGGGGTAGTCCTTTTCCGTCGGCCCTTATCGAGCTAGTAATGCCTGCTGTGTTAAACATTTCAACTATGGAGTTTGTTGTGTTAGCAGTTGGTGAAATGTTAAAAAAGTGGCAAAAATTTATTTTTTCGAACAAGAACAATCAGAGTTGCTGACTGTTTTCCCCAAAATTACTTTTTGCATTAAAGAGACAGTTTTGATAAATTATTATTAACAAATCATTGAATTGAATTTCCTTTTAACTACAGAAGTTTAGGACTTAGGCCAACTTCTACAGAAAATCTTCTATATATAATAGTTGGAGATTCAAACTTGAAAATTTAACAATTTTTGGCTACAACTATTTGCAATAATTGGTAACATTTTTAGATTTAAAAATGTCGGCCCACCTGTACAACCCGCTGCCTGACTTTATACAATGCATGTATTGCAATAGTATTTTTCTTGACTATATAAAGAAGGACTGTTTTCAAAATACGGAAAATTTGTCTTCAGTGTACTAATATTCTCATCAAAAAACTAAAAGTTTGAGTACATAATGTCGTTTGATGAATGTAAGTTTTACAAAAAATATTTATTAGCTATTAATAACAAGTTAAAAGTGATTCTTTCCAAACCTAATAATAAAATTTTTTTATCTTTTATAATTAAAGAAAACCATTAAATTGTAAATTGAAAAAAATAATTAATATATATATACATATATATATATATATATATATATATATATATATATATATATATATATATATATATATATATATATATATATAGTTATATGTATATATATATATATATATATATATATATATATATATATATATATATATATATATATATATATATATGTATATATATATATATATATATATATATATATATATATATATATATATATATATATATATTGTAACGTGTGCACTTCCGCCCCGGCGCCAAATTGTACTGTGTCTATTTCGCCCTGCATTGACAGCGTCAATTTGTATCGTGCGAAGACGGAATGCGTCTCGTTTGGGCGCAAATTTGAAACATGTGAATTTAGCCCCGCATAGAGTGCGTCATTTTGTGGGGTGTCAAATTTTCACTTCGCCCGCACCTTGAGGCGCACCTTTTACTGCCCCGTTTTAATTTCTGAGAATGGATTGAGTGAAGACTGATTTTAAAGGAACTAAAGAAATTAAACATACACTAGCTCAGTTTTTCTTGGTAGAGTAATATGGGTAAGAGATAATTGTTGTACGTCTTTTTGGAATTAGTTTCTATCGTTGTTAAAAAGATTTCGGTTGTACGAATTTTTGGGCACCATTCATTTTAAAATAGAAAGGATCTACTTTCAGCTAAAAAAATGAAAAAATACTGAAGTGTTATGCAGTTGTTAAGAAAAGGAATTTTTCTGGTACAACCCTTTTATCCTGAAAAGTAAGATAGGTATTCAGTGAGACACTAGCTTTAATCAACAAAAAAAGGTTTATTAATGATTTAAATTAAAAGTTCTAACTCTTGCAGTTTAGTAATTACAAAAACTCTAGCCTTAAAGGTAGTTATTACTAAATAGAGTTCTGAAATGAGACATTTTACTTTTAAAATTTTGCTACACCCGATATTGAAAGTTCGTGACGTTCACTTCACGATTTATCAGTTCAGTTCGATGCTAAATCACTTATATGCGGGAAATAGGCCTACTGATGTATATTTTGGTGACTTACAGTTTTCCTACGGGCTTCTAGGCCTTAAATTGAACACTTAAAACCGCTTTCACACATTCCATCACTAACTTATCGGTACTGCTTCATGACGAGAAGAGCCTACAACGGCTACTTCATGTTAAAAAACAAAGCCCACTACGGCTTCACTTTAAAAAACTCGTACTCGACTTGGCTCTCGATAAAATTGAAGAAGCCTCTACTGCGGCTGGATGGACAAAGCCTGGCTGCGGCTTGATCGGAGAAAAAGCCAACTACGGCTATTGGTTGCAGAACAGCCTTCTGCCACTACATGTTGGAAAGAACCTCGGCGGCGGCTTCATGGGAAAAAGCCTCGGCAGCGGCTTGATGGGAAAAAGCCTCGACTGCGGCTGGATGGAAAAAACCCTCGATCTGCGTTCTGCAGACCCTTAAATAACCCGTGAGGACTACGTCTCTAAGATAGCTACGCCGGAAACAAACTCCGGAGACAAATATCTGACCTATCGCGACGTACCACGAATTGAATAGATTCGGTCGGAAACCCGCACTGCACACTGTACCATGAGCGGCTAGAAATTCCAGCGAAATACACTGCTCGATACAAAAATAAAAAAGAGTAAATTATAAGACCAAAAACAGTAACATTACATGCTCTTAAAATCTAGGAAAAAATGAATGTTACAATATATATATATATATATATATATATATATATATATATATATATATATATATATATATATATATATATATATATATATATATATATATATATATATATATATATGTATATATGTATATATATATATATATATATATATATATATATATATATATATATATATATATATATATATATATATATATATATATATATATATATATATATATATATATATACTTAAGAACCAAATACCTACCGAAAATAAGATAAGAATAAAACTAAATAAAAATAAATATAATACATATTTAAAATTACAGGCAGCTACGAGCCCCCAATTTGTTATTTGTGTAAGTTGCAACTTATTCTTAGTTCTTATTTTAGGTTAAATATGCACTGCTGAGCAAAAAAAGCGACTCAACCTATTTTGCTTCAACACCGATCTTTGAATTTAATTTTTAAACACTGATGTTATTTTTGGTATTATTAGAATGCTGATTTTCTACTCTTTCCGGTAATACCAAAAACATTTGGATTTCTAAAAAGTTTTACTGATTAAAACTTTTTTACCAAATAGAACCGTTTTTGCTCGCTCAGCAATTGCATTTTTTCATTATTCCTTTATCGGAACTTGAACCGTCAACATCTCTGCTATACCTGCTCCATAATTACGTCATCGGAAAATGGATAACACCCCGGAGGAAACGGCACAAGTCATTGCCCTATTGTAAGAAGGGCATAGCCTACATGTAGTCGTTGCGCAACTGCACCTGAGCCAGTTAGCTATCTTCAAAGTCTACATACGTTACCAAAAGACTGGCGCCTTTACACGGAGACCAGGATCAAGAAGAAGAAGGTGTACCTCGGAACGAGATGACCGCTTCATTGACAACCCAACTCTAAGAAATCGTCACTTGACCGGCGTGAGTTTCAACAGGAACTCCGACAAATTCGTAGTCTGGCTGTCATTGAACAGTCAGAAGAAGACTTAAAGAAATTAACCTAACTCCGATGAGACCAGCTAACGGACCCAAATTGACAGCAGCCCATCGACAAGCGCAACTCAGATTTACCAGAGAACATGTCGACTGGGCCTTAGAGCAATGGCGCTACGTTTTATTCTCCGACGAATCCTGAATGTGCATATATGGCAAAGATGGAAAAAGACGAGTCTGTAGGAAGCCTGGGGAGCGCTATGCACAGTGCTGCATTCCTGAAACGGTCGCCTACGGAGCAGGTTCTGTGATGGTATGATGAGGCATCACACTGGATGTGAAACCGATTTGCATTTCGTGACTGATGAGACTCGTAGCGGTGGTTTAGCTGCTCACTGATATATCGAGGGGTACTAAAATCCGTAAAAATATACACTAAATTCTAGGATCCGTGTTAAATGAAACCAAATAGTTTGAGTCGATTTTTTTTGCTTACCAGGGTATATTTAATAATAATAGATACGAGGCTGGTTTTAAAAGTCCGTGCAAAAATAAAAACTACTTATGTGTTTGGGGTAAACCTTTTTTATTTTTCGACATAGTCTCCTTTTAGGCTTATACACTTCGTCCAACGATGTTCTAGTTTGTTGATCCCTTCCGAATAATAGGATTTGTCCAAGTCTGCAAAATATCCATTAGTGTCTGCAATCACCTCCTCGTTTGAATAAAATCTTTGTCCCGCCAGCCGTTTCTTCAAATTAGGGAACAAATAGTAGTCCGAGGGAGCCAAGTCTGGAGAATAGGGGGGATGTGAAACGAGTTGGAATCCTATTTCCATTAATTTTGCGACCCCAACTGCTGAGGTGTGTGCTGGTGCGTTGTCATCCATCACCATATCATGGATATGATCAATGATTTCTGGAGTCGTAACCTCCACAGGCCGTCCAGAACGTTCAGCGTCACTTGTGCCCATATGGCCAGTCCGAAAATTTTGAAACCACTTATAAACTGTTCTTATCAAAGGTGCAGAGTCACCATAATGTTTATCAAGCTTCTCTTTAGTCTCCTGAGGCGTTTTGCCTTTCATAAAGTAATGTTTAATCACCACACGAAATCCTTTTTCGTCCATTTCTTGAAAATCACTCGACTTCCTTGATTCACACGAATGCCAAACACAAAGAAATAGATCAATATGGCTGAAACTTGGTGTGCGTTCATTCAAGAGATGCTACTAACTAAACATGACCTCGATACGCGCAGGTGGTGCCATCTCTCGGACTTTACACGGACTTTTCAAACCAGCCTCGTATTTATAAATTGTTTGTTAAAATTGCCAATTGGCTAAATGATCCTTGTTCGTAATAATGTTGCAAATTAAAGATTTTTGAATTGCATTTTTTTTACTAAATAAATGACACGAAATATTACTACTCAGTGTATATCACCACTACACCAAACAGTTTTTTTTTGCACTCGACGCGCGTTTCGTTAACCATATTAGCTTCATCAGGAGCAATGATTGTAATGTTATTGTGCCAAAGATTCCACATTCCTGACATAGGCACGAAATATTATTAAAAAAAAAATAAAAAGAAGCTTCTCTAAGGACGCAATTTTAAAATAACTGAAGAGTATCTTATCGGATTCAGCAACAAACGCTGCAGGTGAAAATGAATTAGAGGAAAATATATTTGTAAAAATAATATTTGAGTATTTTACGAAATAATTCATGGTTTATACCAAAAAAATATCTTATTTATTTTTTATTTAATACAAACATTAACCCAATAGGAATTAACTTAAAATTTTAGTTTAGGTTAGGATAATTTTTTGTTTTTCCTACAAGTTTATCTATGAACGAATGAGTAAACAATCTAATGGAAATAATATTATTTATACACAATTTTTTTATATAAGCAAAAGTTTACATTTTATAAAAAAGTAATCTTTTTCTACTTCCATCATTTAGAATTTATTTCAGCCCCTTTTGGCTTTAAAAGACTCTTCTATAATTTGGTTCACATTTCTGGCCCATTGCGCAAGATTCTTCTTTAAACATCTTCTTCTTGAAGTGCCATATCCAATAAGGACGTAGGCGACCCTCTTGCCTTTACTTGTAGTTCGTGCCTTTTTTTTAAGTGTTCCACAGACAAAGGGGGCTTACAGTTTAATGCCGGTTCCGAACGGCCAAAGGTATAGAGAGGGTTTTAGTAGGTATGATACTACGGGTGGTGGGCCATTGCCTTCCCGAGAGAGGTGACCGTCACGTTCTAATTTTATTTTTCTATTTATTTTATTTCCCGAGGCAACAGTCAAACTCTAGTCACCCGGCGTAGAAGGCAGACACGATAATCTCTATGACCACCTACCTTTAAACATCAACGTACATTAATTAGTAGTTATTTCAGAGAAGATGTATTTTGGGGATTTATTTACTTTAAAACTGTTTTTTTTAAAATATGAAGCAAATGTTAAGTTTTCTGTATAAAATTAGGTATAATTATTTCTCTTTAATATGTTTCAGATTACTTACTAATGCGAGTTAATTTAATCCCTAATTATAAAAAATTGGCGTATAAAAATAATGTAAGGTAGAGTGTAGTAATAGTTTTAAGACATTTTTTTTTGGTTAAATACCTTTCAGATGTTACCTAATTAGTTTTTAAAACATGGAATTTTTTATGTAGATTGTTTTTTAGTTTTCAGCAAATCAAAATCACTTATCTAAAATTGGTAATTCGCTAATATTACGGAATAGTTATATTTTTTTTATCGAATGTTTCTTCAACAACGTTACGATTACTTTACATGGCTGTGTAAACTAGTAGTTTTGGAAAATTACATAGAATTGCCAAAAAATATATTGAATTTTTGTCCCTGTGAGACTAAATGGTATGATGATGCTCCCAGGATCAGAAAATTCCGGAGGTAAAATAGCCCCGTTCGGATTTCTGGTTAGGGGCTAGTTCGGGGGCGTCCACCTCACAATTTTAAATTGATTTTTATAAGATACGAGGTTTAAACTCGAACACAAATTCAGTGCATCAACACCTGCAATCAAATAAACATTATGTACTCGCTCTCTGTGAAACGATGGTCAGTTCATCGACCAACACAGTCAACTTTCTCTATCCTGGGTACGACTTCTATTCCCAGTTTAGGCGTAACTTTGAAATCTGTTTTTTTGCCAGAAGCTATCGCCCTTGCTAATGAGTGGAGGCCCTGGAGTCCTGAAACTTTGATGTTATGTGGTTAAAAACAACGACCCAACAACTTAACAAACCACAACGTGTATCTACTGCCTCTATCGACCACTAAGTGATACTAACACAAACCGACGAACAAGGTCTGGTAAGAAATGTAAGATTTTTTTGAATGCTAAAGTGAAAAACAAAGTAGTTTTAACAACATATTTATTTCTTATTTTTATGTGCCTTAAATGTGCAGTCGACCTCTACATAAATAATCCATCAACTGGCTTAAGTATTCAAATATGATCGACAAACAAGGTCGTGAAGCTGAATCATTCTCAATCAGTTATGGCTTTACTCAGGTTATCAATTAATCAACACGGATCCCTGATCGAAACGGAGAGTTCGCCATTTTCAGCCAGACGTCACAGAAATTATCTAAAAGAATCGCTCTACATAAAAACGATTGTAAGCACAAACCAGATTCTACCGGTCTCAGTCAACATGTGAACATGATTATAAAGTCCACTATAATGAAAATCTCATTTTGGACACTGAAAGTAACATGTTCAGATGGAATTTTCTAGAAATGTGCTATATAAAGAACTGCCAGAATAGTCTTAACCACGAAAAATACGTCGAAGGTTCAAATTTCATTTACACATATCCATTGGCCCAAGAACATACTAAAAAAATAAGAACCAATGATAAATTTTCCACTTGCTTATTTTATTTTTCATCCGTTTGAACGATCTTAATTTGATATTTTATTAATAACTTTTCTCAAGACGCAAGTTCAGTTTTCGCCAGTACTAATATTTCTATAAATTAAAAAGTACTAGATTTACTTCAAAATGGCTGAAGAACTTGTCTGTTTCAAAAAAAATTATGTTGCAACTTTTAGATTATAATAATTTTAATAATTTCCAAGTATGGCTCTTTTTTATTTTAACAATTAAATAAACAAACCTGTGTTTGATTGTCTGAATTTTTATGTATTGAATAAGTTCTGCATTAATTAACGTTTAAAATCCTGTGTCAACACTTCCTTCCCCTCAACTGATATAGATCGAATTCTCGTTCGACATAGGGCCAACTGAAAATATTTAGTAAGTATCCTTTTATTCTAATAACTCTGTTCTTTAAGAAAATTAAAAATTATGATAGGGCCTCCTACTTTTCTTCTTTTTAAAGTACGGGATATTCCTTCAGGGGGTGCTTTAATTGATGAGAGTTCTTTCTGTATCTTCTAGATCCTGAAGAGGATGTACGATTTGGCATCCAAAGCTCGATATTAGAATAAAACTATAGTTACTAAGAACTTTAAGACCTTTTTGTTAGGGTTATTCATAAGTTAAACCGCTTCTTGGTTGTTACCAGTAAGCCCTTTTACTGACCTTCCTCTTCTATATATATATATATATATATATATATATATATATATATATATATATATATATATATATATATACAATAATTTTAATTTCTCATGCCAGTAAAGTCCTCCTGTAAATTATTAATGATCGTTTAGAAATGTACGTTCAACCACAAATCCCACCAGAGTAAGCTGGCTTTTCAAGAGGTCGGGGAACCAGAGATCAACTATTAAACATTTGCGAAATAATTCAAAAGGCGCGTGAATTTAACAACTGTCTTGATTTATGCTTTTTGACTATTGAAAAGCATTTGATAAGGTAAAATGGGCAGAGCTCTGGTCAGTACTTAATGAAATGGGAGTTGCTACCCATCTTATAAGTCTAATTAAAAATCTGTACACCAATACTAAGTTCCATGTTATTGTTACTGATACAAAATCTGAGGAATTTCATTCTCACTATGAACAAGGTTGCATTCTATCTCTAAAACTTTTCAATATATATGGTGAATATATCATGCGAAGGGCCTTGGATGATTGGCAAGGAAGGATATCAATTAACGGTAAAATGATTAGGAATTTAAGATTTGCAGATGACACGGTTCTTCTGGCTGGGAGCGAAGAGGAATGACTTAAGAGGTTAAAAAAAAAGCGTACAACTCTGGCTTGAAGTCAAAAAAATCATTAAATTTGTCTGCCCTATCATGAGAAAAGATCAGGAATGTTTAGAAAAACTCATCATGTT
>CM032449.1:80508828-80546328 GCA_019049505.1 Pachyrhynchus sulphureomaculatus | reverse complement strand
CAGAAGAACCACTGGATAAATAACTTCACTTTCTCATAGTTTAATAGCCCCTGGCTTGCTACGTACTACTGACGATAATCGAAATCTGTCCGCGATATAAAAAGGACTTAAGGAAAATTTAGGAGCACTGCCATAATTAACTTCAGTACTAGATAGAGATAGGAGGAAATTCTACCTGTAGACCAAAATACTCTTTTTTATAATTTGCATTAAATGGAGCTAGAAATATTTAAACAATAAGAAATCACTGACAATCTTCTAAATGCCTAAAAATTGCAATAATTTTGAAACGACTGTTCCAGTGATATAAACTGTAAATCAATAAGATTAGAAAAAAAAAAATTTTAAGCCGCCACAATACACAATTGTACGGAAAATAGAAATTTTATATAATAAAATTAAACAAATATGTATAATCTTAAAGATATAAAGTGGTAGAATAATTTTCTCCTTAATTTAATATTTAATATTAATAAGTAAAAAGTTTATAATGAACATTCCATGCATTGCACGTTACCTTATACTCGCATGTTGGCAAAACATAATAACGAAGCCCGCCGTCCAGATCCGGATCATTGCCGGTGTAATTATCAACCTGATGATACATTTCTTTAGTTATTTTTCCTTGGGATTTATAATTTTAGAATTAGTTATACCTAACTTTTTTTCTCTGTCGATTCTAAACAAAATTTTTAATTTGTAACCTTTTTTCTATTAATCTAAATAATTTAGTCTAAGTTCTCTGTTAGTAAATTTACCTGCAACCTAGCAACTAAAATTTAATTTAATTTACTTAATGAATGATGCTCCAAAGTAATACCAAATGATAAATATGTTATTATATTGTATATGGTTATATTTGGTTAACTTTAAATCAGTTTAAATTAATATTATTTAATTTACTAGTTGTTTGATAGTTTTGTCATATTTCTTTTTTAATAGGCTTCCCATTTTAATTTTTTAGAAGAATTTTTGGCAATAAAACTTTATATTGAAATATAGGAAACTAATAGCTATTTTAAGATGTCTTATGTTTATTTTAACGTTAAGTGTTATTAAGGGAATATTAATTCCATATAAGTGATATACACATATAACAAGTAAAGTGTGGCGGATGGGGTAAATACAGATAGGAGTTCAAGCATTAGTTTTTGCCGGTTATAGTTTTCACAAAATAAAGTTACTTCATCAAATAGACTTCGTTAAAAGAAAAAAACTCTAAATTTTTATAAAATTCTCTGTAGTCCTACCCGAACGTTAATAAATTATGAAAGTGAAAGAGTTTCTTCCTACTAGGGTCAAGTAGGATATTGGTGAATTGTTATGAATTTTTTTAAATTTTATAAGTCAAACATGTTTAATATATATTCCATACTGGTGTTAGTTAGTTAGAAATAATATAAGCAGGATTAAATATATATAGGATGTGAGATGCTGACGCTTCACTATGGCTAAAAATCAAAATAGAAGTGGACAACGCATTTTCAGTCCATATTAAATGACACATTAATTTAAAATTTGGTGTAATTCTAATATTGGAAAAAAGAATGAAAACCTATAATTTTTAACGGATGAAACTTCAGGAAAAATATTGTAAGAATTTCCCCTGATTTTTTGGTTGTATTAATTAATAAACTGTAAGCAATATTATTTATAGTCAGATAAATGAAGGGTTAAAGTGATAAGAGAGGAGGTTAAAAGGGTCGATTCAAATATATTGTATTGTTAATCATGTTAAGGGTTACTGGATTCGAAAAATCTGAAAAAATTATGTTTTCTTTTTATTATTTCTATTCTTAACTCTCTCTCACATCTTTCAGACAACATTGTATGCACGATTTTAGTTTTCCTGTAAAAATACACAAAACAATCTCTGTCATTAGCATAACTAACAAAAACCCACACAATCCCTTATACATACATACGTGTGCGTATATATGTTCGACCAAAAAAAGAACTACTGACGCCGAACGTGTACAAGACATTTTCAAGTTTGAGCATAGCTTATTGTCGCGCATTGTGACAGCGAAGAACTTTTAATACCAAAAGTTTTAAACTTCTAATTCTGATTTACAAAAAGTTTCTCAGGGTAACTCGTTCTACTTCATGAAGTTTTTCAACTTTTTTAAAAAAAATAATTTTTAAAACTGATAATTTTTTAAAATAATATTAGTATTGTAAAAAAAAAATGCTTTGTGAAAAAACTAATTCTATCAAACGCTAATAAAAATTAAAAGAAACTTTCAGATGACATTGCCATTTCAGGAAAAACTATCGAGTGCTTGTAGCAAAAGCTTAAAATAAAAAAATTAGAAGATGATCAACAAATTCCATTTCACCTGCATACTTTTTCATCTTCTTTTAATGAGTTAAAAAAAAAAACAAAACAGGGTCCACTTTTTCTTTAAATTTTACCATATTATGCTATCTTATTAATTAGCATTACGAAAATCATACTTATCAGTTTTAAAATAGTTTATGCAGGTTTATTTACCTCTGTTTTTGTCTTTTTATTTTCTATAACGATGAGATTTATCCAAAGACGAACTAATCGATATTAATTATGGAAAATGCACCAAAATACTATAACAGAGTCGCGACTGTACGCGGATCGTTGTACATCAAGACTTCTCCCTATGCCCTGTAAATTTATTACTTTACCTTAAATGGGAACATATAATACCGGCCTGTTACAAGAACATCGTAGTAGATATGAGGCAAGACCTGGACAACAGAAAATGATGCCAATTAAAGATAGAGTTTTAGATACTACTGAAGAAGATACCACAATGCCGACTAGACAAACTGTCGGTTAAGCAAATGTTTCCTGTAATAAAGTTTAGTCAATATTTCGTGAAGGCCTGTTATATCCATATCATCTGCAATGCGTGCCAAGTTTCATGCCTCTTGAGAACCTCGAATTTTGCTAGTAGCTTTCACAGCAGGATAATATAAACGGAAATATTGCTTGAATTATTTTAGTTGCTGACTAGGAGCAGAAATAGAAAAAGTAGTTTCCGAAATATTTAGATATGATCAGTAGAAAACCCTTAGGTTGCTCGCCAGTCACGGTTTGCATAACATTGTAAATAAATTTATTAGCTGGCTGCTTATTGGTGTTATCTGGTCGGAAGTTTGACTAAGGTTAACTAGACTTTCACACAATGAAATAGTCGGTTTACTGAAAGCCGCACCATTAAATCTTAGTATTGCCTAACTAAAAGACTGGCTTAGATTTTCTAGATTTTTTCCAGAACGACTTGTCTAGTTTACTGGAAGATATGCAAATAAATCTTAAACAAATAATGTAATTTCTCTATGATGTGTCCTCACATTCTAAACGTATGATTATTTAAACAAGTTTCGAAACAGATGGGTCGGGCGAAACGGAGCAATTAAATGTTTTTAAATCAGTCCAGATATTCGTTGTACAGTTACCCCAATCTTGGTAATAGTTACGACCTAATTATTAAATAATTCGAAAAAACTAAAAAAAGTTTATGTTTTTTTAATAAATTTAGTTAAGTTCAAATGTGTAAATAAAAAAATCCGGGGACGATGGTGAATTAAAACCTAAATTATAGAAGCTTTTACACGAATTAAACATTATTTAAACGGTTTTCTATATTCAATTAACCCATCCCCCCTGTCACCTTACCTTTTTCTCTCTCGAGCTAAGGTCATGAACCTTTAAAACGGTGAATTTTTGAACCCACTCTTTCATCTATGGTAAAACATTACAAAGAGTTTTTCATGGGCATATGAAAAATTAATTAACAAACTAAAGGCGGATATGAGCTTTTATAATTAAGAGAAACACGATTTTATAACACTGTAGACAAAATAGCCTAGAAAAGTTGTCTGTAGCAAATAGAATTGGCGGCGGACGGAATTAACAATATCAAGCAAAACAGTCAATAAAACCCGTTATATTCTGATTGCTATGAACATTTTCTCTATGCTATTTTGTTTCCAGTATTGTAAAATGATAATCTCCCTTAATTACAAACGAGAATTTCGGACATTATTCAACTTTTATATAGGCTGTATTTGGAGCAGTAACTAGTAAGTACTATAAACTGTTGAAAATAATATCTCACCTTAAAAAAACTCTGTATGTGTATGTATGTACAGTGAACGAAATAAGGTCTGGAGATATGGAAAATACTATTCTTTTTTAAATAAGTTACACCAACAATTTTAAAAGATGTAAATTAAACTTTGGGAGACAGGGTGCTGGCCAGCAGAGTGGTGCGAATTGTTCTTTGTTCCACTTCACAAAGAAGGGTCTATATCGGAGTACACAAACTATCACCTCATTGCTCTCATAAGTCATGGAAACAAAGTAACGTACATACTAAACGACCCTACCTCTCCCCACAAATAGGAGAAGAACAAACGGGATTCGTAAAAGGTAAGAGCACCCGCGATCATATTCTGAATTTACATCAACTAATTGAAAAAACTCGAGAATTTAATGTTTCAATGTATATCTGCTTTGTTGATTATAAGCGTGCTTTTGACTCGGTGAAGTGGCCTTGTCTTTTAGAGGTATTGAATGGTATGGAAGGTCCTATCCACCTTTCGTACATTATCAGTGAACTCTGTAAACACAGCATGGTGAAAGTCTAGGTGAATGACGCCCTATCAGAACCTTTTCCAGTCCACTTTGGAGTTTGTCAGGATTGTATATTGTCACCTATTCTCTTTAACATTGACGGAGAATACATCATGAGAAGAATTACGGACAACTAACAAGGGGTGATTTCAGTAAATAGAAGCTGATGACACTGCTGTGTTAGCCGAAAACGTCGAGGACCTTGGCGTATCATGCTATAATTACAGTGGGAAAGCTAAAGATTTTAACTGTGAAGTCGCTGATAAATTTACCTATCTAGGCTGTTTAAATAGAGATTGCCACTCATGCTGTAGTGAAACCAACAAAAATTTGATGCGATCGTAATATATCTGAAACAACAAAAATTCGACTCCTGCATTATCTAGTTTTTTCTATTTTACTATATGCTGCAGAAACATGGGCGCTTAAAGAAAGAGACCGCTCAGGACTCAAGGCGTTTGAGATGTTGTGTTATTACAGACTATTGCGTATACCATGGACTGCACACAGAACCAATTTTTCGATTCTGGAAGAACTAGGACTAGCTAAAAGAATAACTGACACCATACATGAAAAAAATGTTGCGATACTTTAGTCACATAGTTAGGAATAACGATATATAGCTGCTAGTCATAGAAGGAAAAGTAAACGACCGTAGACCCAGAGGCCGGTCTCCATGTCGCTAGTCCGATTAGGTTCGGGAGCTAACCGAAGTTGAAGTACATGATGCAGTTCATTTTGCTGACGATAGGAACCAGTGGAAGGACTTAGTGTCATGGCAGTCACCACCATCCCTTTGCTAAAAGGTTCGAACTGAGAAGGAAGGAAGGAAATAAAACAAGCCTAAGATACCAAAGCTTTTAATTATATTATGTAAATAATATACCATCAAAGTGAAGAAAACAAGAACCGTGGTTTAGGTAAATAAGTCAGGAAATTTGGATAAAATTATATTTTTACATATCTAATTAATAATACCTATTTCTCTTATACGTTGCGAACTTTTTGCCGGCTGTTGTATATATGTAAATCATATCCTGTGTAAAAGAGGCTTAGCTACTTTTAGCATCAAAAAGTTTTTGAGAAATTCCTAATATATTTTTCCTCTTATATATTGTAATTGTAAACTTAATATATTATATATATATATATATATATATATATATATATATATATATATATATATATATATATATATATATATATATATATATATATATATATATATATATATATATATATATATATATATATATATATATATATATATATATATATATATATATATATTATATATATATATATATATATATATATATATATATATATAGATATATATATATATATATATATATATATATATATATATATATATATATATATATATATATATAAATATATATATATATATATATATATATATATATATATATATATATATATATATATATATATATATATATATATATATATATATATATATATATATATATATATATATATATATATATATATATATATATATATATATATATATAATATATATATATATATATATATATATATATATATATATATAATATATATATATATATATATATATATATATATATATATATATATATATATATATATATATATATATATATATATATATATATATATATATATATATATATATATATATATATATGTATATATATATAAATATAAATATAAATATATACATATTCCTGTAAAACATATTACACCTTATGTTATTTTTAAGGCACAATGCACACCTTTTTAGCATATTAGAGTTGTTTATTAATTAACAATCTTTTTTTCTCTATTTATTGCAAACTTGACTGTCTGTATTTGTATGTATATATTCATATAGAATAAAATAAAGCTTGGGGCGAAAAAATCACAGTTCGTTCCTGCTGCCTCTGTGCCGTCCACCGCTTATTTATTTCTTTCGAAATTGAGAAAAACAAAAGTGACTGGTGATTTATCTCCTATAGATGTAATTTTTATTTTTGCTACCGATGCAAAAACTAGATCGAGTCAAAATGGCCCTATACGTTGCCTGTCACTTTGATAGATTGTTATTCTTGGGAGATCAATGTGTTATATATTTGAGAAAACTCAATTTATTTTACAAAAAGTTCAATGCTGTATGAAACAATGGTCGATGACAGATGGCCCCTGTTCCATATTATTATTTATAATATATGCTATATATATATAGCATACATTCACTGTTAATAACTTTAGCGAACAACTCTTTTCCATAGGTGAAATAAACATGGTTTTAATAGATTTCAGTAAACTTAAGAAGCGATCATAAAATAACTATGAACGACAAAACTATTTAAGATCACCACTTATGTTTATTATATTACTGCTGACAATTGTTTTGACACGCTGTATCTTCTTCTGGAGCAAGATGTAAATAAACTATAAAGTATGTTACAGAGTATATAAATTACCTAGTTACAAGTGCTAAATTAATTAACAATAGTTACCTTAAGACCTAAAACAAGTTCATTAAAGGAGACCCACCCCATCCAATTGATCTTTGAGTAATAAACTTCAGGATTTTTTTCTGGTTAATTTCTACCTGCTCTAAACAATTCAGTAATTTCCTTCCTTTTCTTCTTCTTTTATTAAGCCTATGGCTTGTTCTATCCAATGTCTCTTCAGTTTTCCTGTGATGTGGACGTGCAGCACTCCTACCATCTTTTAGGAGGCCTGCCCGGTGATCTGCGTGCTACGGGTTTCCCATCTCTAGCAATTTTTACTATGCGGTCGCCGGCCATTCTTGAGACGTGTTCATTCCAAACCCTTCTCCTTTGTCTGATCCACCTCACCACATCCTGAGTATCGCATCTTTTTCTTATTCCTCTGCTTGGTATTTGGTCTCTTAATGTAACCCCTGCTATTGTTCTTAAGGTGCGCATCTCTGTTGATCTGAGTTTTGCTTTCGTTCTCGACGTTTCCGACCGAGTTTTAGCCCCATAAGTCATAATGGGTAGGACACAAGTTTTATATATTCGTACTTTGGATTCTGTTCTCATGAATTTGTTTTTCCATATTATATCCTTTAGGCAGCCAGATATTCTTGCCGCTTTGTCTGTTTGGTTCTTTACCTCGCCTATGCGATCTTGGTTTGCAGTTAGCTCTATACCCAAATATTTAAAGGACATGACCTGTTCGATTATTACATCCATTATTATGTTGAAGAGGAGTGGACTTAATGAATCTCCCTGCTTGATTCCCATAGAGATTGGTACTTCTTCGGTCAATTTATTGTTGACCCGTATATGGGTTTTCGTTTCCGAGTTGAGTTCTTTAGTTATTACCGACACCCTTCCGGGAACAATCTTGTTTTCGAGAGTTTGAATGATGTCCTTGTGCCTTACTCTGTCATAGGCTTTTATCAGGTCCATGAAACACATGAATGCCGATTAACCGTATTCTATGGATGGATATGGCATCGAAAGTTAACCTGTTTTTTCGGAAGCCTTGGTGTTCCTCGCTGATATATTGGATAATGATGGATTCAATTACACGTGTGAATAGTTTCATTACTCTGTTCAGGAGTGTTATACCTCTGTAGATTTCAGGGCACTTTTGGTCGCCTTTCTTGAAGACTGGGATGGTAATACTTTTCTTTCATTCGTTTGGTACTATACCAGTGTCCAAAATTTTCTGGTAGAGGGTTGTTAGCTGTTTAGTTCGTTAATGCCCTCCATACTTCAGAAGTTCGTTTGGTATGTTGTCCAGACTTGGCGCTTTTCTATTTGTTATTTTCCTAATTATTGCTTTGTTAGCTCTTCGTCTATTTCTGTCGATGATTTTACAGTGTGTCCTTGGTTCTTCATACTTTCTTTGTATAGACCTTGAAAGTAGTTCACTCATGTGTCCTGGCTTTTCATATGTATCTGTACATTTTTTTTTATGGGTTTAGCACACGTGCTGCAGGGAAGAAGTCCCTAAAGCGCTACAGGAGCGACACGTGTGCGGAAAAAAAGCGATTCACGTTGTTCTTGAATCGCTGTAAATTGTACTCGGTGGGAAACACAGTCCTGGGCCAATTATTCCAAAGGGATGTTGTTCTCCATATAAAAGACTGCTTGAAAAGCGTTGTACGAGGAGTAACAAGCTGAACCTCATACGGATGTGAAGTATTAGCGCGACGTGTACTTCTATCATTCACCGCTCTGGGAGGAATTAAGCGGGCCACTTCCTTCGAACACTTTCTATGAAAATACTTGTAGAATAGGCTCAAGTCGCCAACCGTTCTTCGATGTTCCAGCTAATCAAGGTCGCCGGTCAGTTCCGAGTCTCCAATCAGACGAATAGCTTTCTCTGAATAGAATCCAACAAATGCAGTGAATGTTTGGGAGCGGAGCCCCAAACATGGGAGCAGTATTCCATAGTTGGTCGAATTTGAGCTTTGTAAAGAATTAACAGTTGTTGTGGAGTGTAAAGCTTTCCGGTTCGAAATAATATTCCCAACTTTTGAGAAGCTCTCCTTGCTATGCCTGCAACATGTTCATGCTAGGACAGCAACGTTAACTTTTTTAGAAAAAAACTGCCGCCTGGGTTTTTGTAGCGTTAAATTCCACTTGGTTACTGTCTCCCCAAGATAAAATTTGTTCTTCCGTGTCTTTGTTAAGTTGAATGACTTCCTGCTGTCTGCGGATATTCGTCTGAGTAGCCGATGTCCGAGCATTCAAAGTGAATGAAGAGATAAGCGTACTGTCATCTGCAAAGCTATAGATTGTATTCTCGGTCTTTTCCAGCAGATCGTTAATGTAATGCATATTCATTCACCTCTTGTTTTCTGCGTCTGAGTATTCCTCATATCTTCTTTTGGGCACCGTACATGTCCCTTTCCATGTCTCGGGTGAAGTTCGCCCAATATTCAATTTACTCTGTTTTCTTATGGTCTTGTACTTGTTGTGTTCTTGCGCAGTTCTATTGCTCAGGCATTGGAGGTAAGCCTTCCTCTTCTCCCCAGCTAGTTCTTCAATCCCTCCAACCAAGGAGCTTAAAGTTCTTGGCATTCTTATTGACCTTCCTTTTTCCCAGAGCTTCTTCTGCTGCCTCCAATATGTTGTCCTAACATTTTCTTCCATCCCATCTCGGGATCGTCTTCCACCATAATTTTTATTCCTCTCTATATTCTGTTCCAACCATCTGACATACAAATCTCTGATGCTTTCTTCCCTCATAAGTTTGATGTTTATCTTTTCTTCATATTGCTGTAGGGCTTCTTCTTCTTCTGCATTATTAGCCGTATTCTTGCTGATATTTTTAAATCTAGGAAATTAATCGATTTTTTTTCTATTTCTATTGTAAAAGTAATGTTATTATGTAGTAAGTTAATAAAACCTAGAAATAGCTTTAGTTGTCGATCTGTATTGGTAAAGCATGCCAATATATCATCTACGTAAGGGTACCAATAAAAGAAATTTTTAAATAGATGGAAATTACTGATTTGTTCTTCTAAATGGTCCATGAAAATTTCAGATAAAATTGGACTAAGGTGGTTTCCCATTATTAAACCTTATTTAAATAAATAATAAATCTTATCGTTGAATTCAAAATAATTCTGGTCTAAACACAATGTTAAGATGTCTAATATTTCTTATTTAATTATTGGGTTCACATTAGTTTTATGGACTAATCTTTGAACCTAAATTATAGCGTCTGACGGTGGTATACTAAGATTTTGTACGATAAACGATATAAATTTGGAGTGACGGATGAATTTTTGATATTAATTCGTTACTGTTTTTAATACTATATTTAGGTGTGAATTTACAATATTTTGTTAAAACTTCAATCAATTTATTTGATAAAGAAAAAGCTGGAGTTGTTATATATGAAACTACTGGCGAATTGGTGAGTTATTTTTAGGTAATTTTATATTTTGGTGTACAATTAAGCACAGTCATTTTATATCCAGTCTGTGATCTTAAAATTACTTACATACATTACAGAACACACGACACACAAAAAAATAAATATTAGCATTTGTAATTAAAAGAGGCCACCCTCGCTTAATTTACCCAGCTGGTATTGCTTTTAACACGAATAAGTGAAACTTACGGAAGCAAGTATTAGTTCCTACTGACGATGCGATGAGTCGAAAAAAAGTTATAACATCTAGCAGCCCCAACTAAGCACTTCGAGTCATGATGTGTGTAAATATCCGAAGATTTTGAATTATTGGCTTCTAATTGATTGCATAATGTGATTAGAAACAATCTACCTGTTAAGGATAAAATATGTACCACGAATATTATTTTACGAATTTGTTTTTTCATAAACATAGTTTAAAATTTTATTAAATCAGTGAAACACGTAATTTAAAAATGTGTTGCACCATCACCGGAATCAGCTAATATAACTATTACCAGGTGTACAAGTATGAAATGTGAATTTTTTTCCTGAAAAAAAACATGTTAAATTCGGGAAGAATGATAAAAGTGCTTTATTCAAAGTATGCTCCATCGCTTGTTATACATTTTTCCCATCTTTCGGGCAAATTGTGAATACCACGCCAGTAAAAATCTTCCCCTTTTGCTGCGAACTATTCATCGAGCCATTTTTTCACATCTTCGTACGAACCAAAGCGCGGCTCAGCAGGTGCGTGACCCATCGATGCAAGCAAGTGGTAATCGAAAGGAACCAAGTCTGGTGAGTAAGCCGCATGGGGTAGAACTTCCCAGCTGAGTGCTTCCAACGTGTTGCGAACTGGTTTTGCCGTATGTGGTGGAGCATTGTCATGAAGAAAAATGACTTTATGTTGCCTCTTTCCGTATTCTGGCCTTTTTTCAAGCAGCGAATGGTTTAAATCGGTCAATTGTTTTTGGTAATGTTTAGTATTAACCGTTTCCCCGGTTTTAACAGCTCATAGTAGACCACGCCCCTCTGGTCTCACCAAACACAGAGCTTCGTCTTTCGGCCAAAACGATTCGGTCTTGCGGTCGATGTGGATGGTGCACCATGATTTTTTGCGCTTGAGATTCTCAAAATAAATCCACTTTTCTACACCTGTAACTATACGATGCAAAAACTACTTCCTTTTGTACGAGCGAGCAAAAGTTACACGTGTTTTCGCGCTTTTCCATTTGCCTGTCGTTCAACTGATGCGGTACCCATCTACTGGTCTTCTGAATCTTTCCCATCTCTCGTAGCCGATTGAAAACAGTTGTTTTTGTGTTTGCGAATCATCTTCGTTCAACAATGTTTGCAATTCCACATCTTCCTCTTTTTGGGGGTTTTCCACGTTCCTTGTCTGCAAGATCGAAGTTACCACTTTTGAAACGCCGAAATCATCGTTCACACGTATCTTGCGATGGAGCATGTTCACCATAAGCTTCTCGAAGTAATCAGTATGATTCAACAGCAGTTTTCTTCAAATGAAAACAAAAAAATTAATGCTGTCAGCGAATGCTCTTTGTTCGGTATAAATTTCGACTTATTCAACACAACAACACAACACTATGCACACACTTTTCCAGTTTATCACTCGTGCGCGTCTCACACTGTTGATGACACAACAAAATGGCGCAATGTCAAATCTTTACAGCACAAACTGCATTGTCAATCATCTGTTATCTGAAATCCGCATTTCATACTTGTATACCTGGTACAATGCATGAACGAGGAGGAGAGAGAGTTTTTAAGGCGCTATGAAGAACGATAGCAGACCGGTTAGCCAATTATCAAAGTCGATAGGGTGCGAAACGTGTTGCCAAAAAATGTTTTTAGGTGAGAGATTGTAAATTAGTCCGGTGAAAAGTATTTTAAGTGTTTTATTGATATTCGCAGAAGTTTAGTGATGATTAGTTTTTATTACAGCTCCCCTAATTGGAGGAAAGTAGTGTTTTTATTTTAATTGCTAAAGGAAAGTATTGTATTCGTGAAAAAGTCACACTTCGAGATTTTTGCTTTTCTTTGGGTTTTAGGTCACAAAAAACATAGTTACTAATTTCCGTCGGTCTGTCGGTCTGTTAGCACGGTAACTCTCGAACGAAATGAGATATCAATTTCAAACTTGATACTTGATATTATCTAACAAGAGGATAAAGCCTATAATTTTTGAACAATACCGCTTCATGCCAAGAGGGTGAAAGTGTCTGGGGTTGATAAATTTTATATCGTAATGTGGTAACTTTTTCTATTTTTTTGTTGAAATAGTAAATAAATTTTTGGCCTAAATATTTATAGTAAAATATATAATGGATGAAGGGAATGGAGGAGGAGATTATAGGGGTTGATTCCTATATATCGTTTTATATGTCCTTTTCAGAAAGTCTGAAAATCCAAGAATTAGGTTTAATTTTGTATAATTTAAACAGCATTTTTAAATATTTACAGTTTTTTGGACAAATTTTAAGCATATTATTTACCGTAAAATATGTAAGGGATGATATGGTGGGGTAGGGGGGGAAAAGGTGTTTTTTCTTACATCTGGGAGGAATCTGAAAATTAAGTTATTTTTACAATACTTTCAATTTTAATTGTAATAGAGGGTGAAAAAGGACTGAACAAATATTGTGTAGTTTTAATAATGTTATAGTAATTTTTGCTAGTTTTTCGTTGCGATAATGAACAAAGGAGTTTGAAGGGTGATTTCGTATTTATTGTTGTATAAGTATTTTTCAGGGCCCAGAAATTGAAAAATTACATTATTTTTTAATATTTTTAAGGTGAATAGGGTAAAGGGGTAAAAAGGATGGAGATCACGAAATATTGTATAGTTTCAATATTATTATGAGAATTTTGCTGTTTTTGGTTGGGACATTTTAGGTAATTATTTATATTAAAAGATATAATAGGTGACAGGAATGAGGTACGGGGTTAGAAGGGTGGTTGCGTATGTATCATAATATACCTTCTATTTCAGTGTGATTTTTTATTATTTCCAATTCCAACAGACATAATATGCAAAAGGAACTGAGGTCTAGTTAAAGACTAACTTAAAATAATGTTAAGTTGATTACAGAATAATTTTTAGAAATACAAACACTTAACTTGGACGAAATTTACTTACTTCTGGTACAACGGGTAAATTATTGTTTTAACATCCCTTGCGAAAGTTGTATTCCTAAAAAATTACTCTTTTTGCTTTTCTGAAATCACCGTAAACATATTTTCCTGATTCCAATGGTGTGTCTATTTATGTTGAGAATGTGAAATCTTTGGCCCAATGACACTACTCAGTATATATCACCGCTACACCAAACACTAACATTGTTAGCGAAACGCGCGTCGAGTGCAAAAATAAAGTGTGTGATGATATATACTAAGTGATATGTCTATCTGTCTAGTGGCATCTTTGTCTGTCGATCAGCACCATAATTCTCGAACAAAATGATATAATAGTTGAAATAGAAATAAAAACCTATGGTTTTTGAGTTAAATGACTGTAGGGAAAGAAAGTGATAGAGATGGTTGGCGATATGTTTTTAATTATTTTATGGAAATTTACTTTCCCTTGACTTAAGAAACTGAAACGAGGTTGTTCTTTTAGCACTACGTGTTTATTAGGAAAGTACGGGGTAAATCACTTTACCAATTTTTTCTTGTTATGTGAATCATATATAACATTTGTAATGACTGTCGTTTGTGTTACATAATTTTCTTATTAAGAAAGTATTAATTGCTGGGAAGAAACTTTACTCCCCCGCTTTAAATCTTTGACCCTTTCGTCATTCACTGAAGCTCAAAAGCTATAAGTTGACTTCCCACTTCAAGTACGAAAATTCAAATCAATATCTTATTTCAGTCTTCAGTTATATGCAGAGACAGATAGACCAGTTGGCAGACTGATAAAAATTTATATATTTTTTTTTAAAACAATGTTAATTTTTCATAAAAATATGTCTGGTTCATTTTTAAATGGTTGTTATAATCATAACATAATCCGTTGCAATTATTTATATATATATATATATATATATATATATATATATATATATATATATATATATATATATACATATATATATATATATATATATATATATATATATATATATATATATATAAAATCTTAGTTGGGGAACTCGGCAAAAACGGCCGTGATAAGAGATCACACAATTTTCATTAAGCCAATATTTCGGTCCTAGATTGGGACCTTCTTCAGGGCAGAACTGAAAAGAAGAACAAAACATATTCACTGATCGTGTTTGGGACAAATTTAAATTAATGATGTTATCATTAAGTTGTTATAATAAATAAAATTAGTGTAGAACAAGAATAAGATATTAGTCATAATAAAGTCAAAAAAACTCACATGAGAAGTGCAAAGATTTCGTTAGCCTGAATGGCCGTAGGTAGCTTATACATAAAAAAAAGTTGGTTAATCCATAAAATATATAAAATACACACTATAACACTGTAGACAAAATTATGAAAACCAAATTTAAAACATGGATGTAATTGAGAACCTTGGATGTTAAAAACATTGTTAATTATTTCACCTGTGAACACCACACATGGCCACCGCCATATAGGAAAGATGACAAGGACGACAGGAGACAGCTGACCGACAGAGATAAGGGGTTTAGTTAAGAAAACTCAATTAACCAGAATACGGGGTCGACACCGGAAGGAACCGATCAAAATTGGGAAGTGCATGTATTGGACATTTAAGCGAGAAAGAGATAGCCAATTGAGCGACCAAAACCCGGTATGGAGCCGAGGAAGGATAAATCATAACCTAATTATAGGTAAAGGGTGAGCGAGGGAGCGAGAGAGAGAGAGAGAAAATAATGGGAGCAACAAAGAGGAAGATTGTCTAATATATTAATTATTAATTTATTAATTTCTTGTTGGAATATGATTGCAGGGAGAGATTGTTTGCAGAAACAAATGAAGATTGAAAGCAACAGGAGGTAATGAAGGGGTGACGCTAGGTACTGTCAATGAAAGGAAGACAGTAATCGCTAAGTGCATAAGATGGCCCAGATAAAGTGGAAGGGATCTGTGGAACCCAGGATCAACGAGAACCGTAATCAAAGAGAGGAAGGAGGAAAGAAAACCCTAGAAATTACACAGCTAAGAGAGAGAAGACTACCATTTCAATTCAGATGGATCATAAAACACTTGAAGACTGGGAATTATCGTGTGGAGTTGATTTATCACAAGAGAGGAGGAAACTATATATGTTACTGAGACCATCTAGGTCGGTTCTTTTATTGATATTAAGGGATTCTCCTGGATGTAACACATTTCAAGGAATTCTCTCTTGGAAAGATTGTTAGAGAAATGAAGAATTTTGGGTTCCCTGAAATTAAAAGAATGACCATTGTCAACAGAATGGGTCGCCAAAGCACATCTGTGTGGATGGCATCTAGTATCACATTTATGGAGTGCAATACGACGATTCAAGGATTGAGAAGTCTGGCCAATATAGATTGATGGACAATTGAGGCAGGAAATTGAGTAAACTAAGTCTGACATGGAAAGAACTGGCAACGGGGCCTTCGGCTTGCTGAAAACACGTCTGTTTTTGAAGAAGTAATATTTAGCAATTTTAATGTTAGGAATGACACGCAAAATATGGACCAATTTGTTTGTAAGGCCAGGAATGAACGGTAAAGAAAGCAGCGACCAATTTATTTCGACTGGGGGAGTTAGAGGGGGAGGGGAGATATGCGGTAGGTGGAGGGGAGGGAGTTTTGGAGGAATTTGGTGGATATGAGTAAGCTTGTTGACTTCGTCTTTGGTTCTTAGTAAGAGTTTTCGATTGTATCCATTATCTATGAAAAGGTTTGTAAGTGTTTCTTGTGACTGGTGTAAGAAATCAGGATGGACTATTATCTTCAGTCTTTTATATAGGCCTTTGATGACGTTGACTTTCACTTTCCAATCACTTTCCAATCATGGCCAGAGTTTGAATGGATATATCTCCCAGAAGAAGTAGTTTTCTATACCAATCAAGTTTGATAATGTTAGGGGAGTCTCTAACGACTCTTGTGTCCAGAAATGGAACAGCATTATTGGTTTCTTCTTCCATAGTGAATTATAAATGTGGGTCGAATGAATTGAAAACATGAAGAACTTCTTCTTTGCCATCAGCTGGTATGGATAGAATTAAATCGTCTACGTATTGATATAGGAATGGAAGTCGGAAGGATAATCTTTGAGTGCAGTTTTTTAAAACATACGACATAACAATTGAAGCAAGAACAGGACTGAGATTACCGCCCATAGAGCATCCAAAAATTTGAGAGTAGAAAGAGTCTTTAAATTTGAAGAAGTTTGAATGGAAAAGAAATTCTATTATTGATAAGGAGAAGGATTTGCTGATTTTGGTGTTGGGTGAGATTAATGCCCATTCAGAGTCAATTATATGGCTGGTTAACTGCCATGAAATATTCGTGAATAGACTGACTACATCAAGTGATATAATAACGTGGTTTTCTGGTAATTGGAAATTATTGACCATTGCACTAAACGCAAAAGAGTCTTTAATAGCGATGTATGTATGAAAATTGAGGAAGGACTTTTCAAGAAGATTAGCACAAAATTTACTGAGTTTTGAAGTGAGAGAACAAGTAGTGGAGACGATGGGTCTGAGCGGTACCCCTTCTTTGTGTATCTTGGGTAAACCATAAATCCTTGGTGGAATCGCCTTGTAGTTGTAAAGTTGTTTGGCTGTTATATCGTCGATCCATTTTTTGGTCTTTAACTGCTTGATAAAACTGTTACTCTTGTTTTGATGTTGAGTAGTGGGATCATGAGAGAGCTTCTTGTAAACTTGTTCATCATCAATAAGTTCTAATATCTTAGTTTCATAATGTAGTCTCTCTAAGGCTACTGTGACCGAGCCTTTGTCTGAAGGAGTAATTAAGATCTCACTATGTTGTTTGAGAAATTTGTGTGTCTTGATGAACAAAGTCTTCTCAAAAGAAGTATTACGGTTTTGTAAAACAGCGTTGGTAACTGCATTGGTGCATTTGGCCCTGAGAATATCTTGACTGGAGGCTGGTGCAAGCTTAATGAAAGATTCAATGTCAGAAAGGATTGTTTTTATAGGGATATCAGTACCTGGAATGGAATCATAAACAAATTTGGGACCCAAAGCAAGAATTTTATGAACCTCAGGAGGATGCAGTTACCAACGCTGTTTTGCAAAACCGTAATACTTCTTTTGAGAAGACTTTGTTCATCAAGACACACAAATTTCTCAAACAACATAGTGAGATCTTAATTATTCCTTCAGACAAAGGCTCGGTCACAGTAGCCTTAGAGAGACTACATTATATGAAACTAAGATGTTAGAACTTATTGATGATGAACAAGGTTACAAGAAGCTCTCTCATGATCCCACTACTTAACATCAAAACAAGAGTAACAGTTTTATCAAGCAGTTAAAGACCAAAAAATGGATCGACGATATAACAGCCAAACAACTTTACAACTACAAGGCGATTCCACCAAGGATTTATGGTTTACCCAAGATACACAAAGAAGGGGTACCGCTCAGACCCATCGTCTCCACTGCTTGCTCTCCAACTTCAAAACTCAGTAATTTTTGTGCTAATCTTCTTGAAAACTCCTTCCACAATTTTCGTACATTTGCTATTAAAGACTCTTTTGCGTTTAGTGCAATGGTCAATAATTTCCAATTACCAGAAAACCACGTTATTATATCACTTGATGTAGTCAGTCTTTTCACGAATATTTCATGGCAGTTAACCAGCCAAATAATTGACTCTGAATGGGCATTAATCTCACCCAACACCAAAATCAGCAAATCCTTCTTCTTATCAATAATAGAATTTCTTTTCCATTCAACCTTGTTCAAATTTAAAGACTCTTTCTACTCTCAAATTTTTGGATGCCCTATGGGCAGTAATCTCAGTCCTGTTCTTGCTTCAACTGTTATGTCGTATGTTTTAAAAAACTGCACTCAAAGATTATCCTTCCGACTTCCATTCCTATATCAATACGTAGACGATTTAATTCTATCCATACCAGCTGATCGCAAAGAAGAAGTTCTTCATGTTTTCAATTCATTCGACCCACATTTACAATTCACTATGGAAGAAGAAACCAACAATGCTGTTCCATTTCTGGACACAAGAGTCGTTAGAGACTCCCATAACATCATCAAACTTGATTGGTATAGAAAACCTACTTCTTCTGGGAGATATATCCATACAAACTCTGGCCATGATTGGAAGGTGAAAGTCAACGTCATCAAAGGCCTATATAGAAGACTGAAGACAATAGTCCATCCTGATTTCTTACACCAGTCACAAGAAACACTTACAAACCTTTTCATAGATAATGGATACAATCGAAAACTCTTACTAAGAACCAAAGACGAAGTCAACAAGCTTACTCGTATCCACCAAATTCCTCCAGAACCCCCTCCCCTCCACCTACCGCATATCTCCCCTCCCCCTCTAACTCCCCCAGTCGAAATAAATTGGTCGCTGCTTTCTTTACCGTTCGTTCCTGGCCTTACAAACAATTTGGTCCATATTTTGCGTGTCATTCCTAACATTAAAATTGCTAAATATTACTTCTTCAAAAACAGACGTGTTTTCAGCAAGCTGAACGCCCCGTTGCCAGTTCTTTCCATGTCAGACTTAGTTTACTCAATTTCCTGCCTCAATTGTCCATCAATCTATATTGGCCAGACTTCTCAATCCTTAAATCGTCGTATTGCACTCCATAAAAGTGATACTAGATGCCATCCACACAGATGTGCTTTGGCGACCCATTCTGTTGACAATGGTCATTCTTTTAATTTCAGGGAAAACAAAATTCTTCATTTCTCTAACAATCTTTCCAAGAGAGAATTCCTTGAAATGTGTTACATCCAGGAGAATCACCTTAATATCAATAAAAGAACCGACCTAGATGGTCTCAGTAACATATACAGTTTCCTCCTCTCTTGTGATAAATCAACTCCACACGATAATTCCCTGTCTTCAAGTGTTTTATGATCCATCTGAATTGAAATGGTAGTCTTCTCTCTCTTAGCTGTGTAACTTCCAGGGTTTTCTTTCCTCCTTCCTCTCTTTGTTTACGGTTCTCGTTGATCCTGGGTTCCACAGATCCCTTCCACTTTATCTGAGCCATCTTGTGCACTTATCGATTACTGTCTTCCTTTCATTGACAGTACCTAGCGTCACCCCTTCATTACCTCCTGTTGCTTTCAATCTTCATTTGTTTCTGCAAACAATCTCTTCCTCCAATCATATTCCAACAAGAAATTAATAAATTAATAATTAATATATTAGACAATCTTCCTCTTTGTTGCTCCCATTATTTTCTCTCTTTCTCGCTCCCTCGCTCACCCTTTACCTATAATTAGGTTATGATTTATCCTTCCTCGGCTCCATACCGGTTTTTGGTCGCTCAATTGGCTATCTCTTTCTCGCTTAAAGGTCCAATACATGCACTTCCCAATTTTGATCGGTTCCTTCGGGGTGTCGACCCGTATTCTGGTTAATTGAGTTTTCTTAACTAAACCCCTTATCTCTGTCGGTCAGCTGTCTCCTGTCGTCCTTGTCATCTTTCCTATATGGCGGTGGCCATGTGTGGTGTTCACAGGTGAAATAATTAACAATGTTTTCAACATCCAAGGTTCTCAATTACATCCATGTTTTAAATTTGGTTTTTATAATTTTGTCTACAGTGGTATAGTGTGTATTTTATATATTTTATGGATTAACCAAATTTTTTTATGTATAAGGTACCTACGGCCATTCAAGCTAACGAAATCTTTGCACTTCTCATGTGAGTTTTTTGACTTTATTATGACTAATATCTTATTCTTGTTCCACACTAATTTTATTTATTATAACAACTTAATGATAACATCATTAATTTAAATTTGTCCCAAACACGATCAGTGAATATGTTTTGTTCTTCTTTTCAGTTCTGCCCTGAAGAAGGTCCCAATCTAGGACCGAAATATTGGCTTAATGAAAATTGTGTGATCTCTTATCACGCTCCTTTTTGCCGAGTTCCCCAACTAAGATTTTATTTTTAAGAATTTTGGTAGATACGGCAATCTTTGCTTTCTTTCTTTATTCTATATATTATATATATATATATATATATATATATATATATATATATATATATATTCAATCCGTTCGTATAACAATGAATTTGCACGACGTTTCAGCAGCAAGGTCACAGTATCGAGTAGCAGCAGCAGCAGGAGCACTTGAAAATGCCAAATGAGGTTTTGGCAAAACGTCGTGCAAATTTTTTGTTAAACGAACGGATTGAAGTCCGGAATTTTATTGGATTATATATATATATATATATATATATATATATATATATATATATATATATATATATATGTATATATATGTATATATATATATATATATATATATATATATATACATGTATATATATATATATATATATATATATATATATATATATATATATATATATATATATATATATGTATATATATATACATGTACATATACAGATACAATGGAGTCCACTTATAATGACGGCTAAGGGACAACTATATTCCGTCGTACTAACCGGACAAAGTTATAAGTGACATCAAATTAAACAGATATTTATTCAAACATGTGTTGTGTACACATGTGTTAGGTACACCCGCAACTCTAATCAAAACAAAAAAAATATATAAAAATACGTTTATAGCAAATCTAAAGTTACATATAGAAAGGTTCTTAGACTTCATATGTAGTGCACATTTATCGGCACGTCCGTAATTTTGATTTGTTTCTGGTTTACTTTCAACTTAAAGTGGAAATAGCCTATTAAATTATAAAGACTAAATATTGTAGTTTTTTTATATAGTCATCCTCGTAATTAGAATATACGAAGGCTTTTAGAATTTCTGCAGCTCTTAAGGCCTCGATGACGCTAGGAGTCGATTGTATCTCTCGATCTTAGTATCGGTGTCGTCGCCACTTTCGTTGTCCTTCGGCGATAATATTCTGCACAAAATCGGAGGGATCCTCACATATGACAACATTATTATCGACATCCAAATTTTGCTCAAGCTCCTGGCTTGTTGTTAGCAGCTGCCCAAACGAAAAACGGTATGTCGTCGAAGTCTACAGAAGAGTTGTTGGAATTTTGATTGATTCCTGCTGTAAATCCGATATGTCTAAAATAAGTCTTTATTATACTTTGTATAAGTTTAATCATCAATCATCCGGGTGGTGTCGAGTAAAGTAATCTTAGTAACATTATTACTGTCATTCGTATTTGCTTCAAGGTTTTCGCTGTAAACTCACGATCCCAGAAATGTTCTCATTTCGTGAAAATATTAGATGTCGTCCAAGCTTTCCGATTATTCTCGTAATGTACTAGTAATGACTGCACACCTCTGAAACATCTCGTGTGTTGCGATTTACCGATCACCAATATTTTTTTTATAGTGCCACTCATGTTCGCTGCAACCATAAAAGTTATCTTCTCCTTCCCCCAGCACACGTTTTCTCCTTTAAATTTTAAAATTTTATCTGGCGTTAGTCTATAAATTAACCCTGTCTCACCAGCGTTAAAAATCTGATCATTTGTAAATCTTGCACCAATCACTGACGTCATTTTGTTTCACTGATAATGATTCTTTACTTATCTTACCGGCGACAATATTGTATCTAGTTTTGAATCGGTGGATCTAATTTGGTGTACATGTCGAATTCGGAACATTAAACTGCGAAGTAAAGAAATGGGCTTTTCCTATAAAATAGGACCATTTACAAGTATTCCCCGATTTCGTTACACTTTAAACCACTGTAACAGTGCTCGTTTCCCTTTTTGCTGAGTAGATTTCTTAATCCGTTTAAAATTCAAAACATCAGCATTAAATAAGTTTTCAATCATGCTTTTGTTCTTCTTTCTTGTCGAGATGTTGGAACAAGCTACAACTCCTTCTCGAGTGTTAAATTTAATTCATCTGCTTTCAAACGTAGAATTACTGCACTCTTTTCTTCAATAGAGAAACATTTTTTCGACTTTTATTGGTTCCCATCTTTGTGCGTTTAAATTGTCAAGTTTATCACAAAAAAATGAACGATCCAGCCGCGAGCAGCGGAAGTACCACTCAGAATTCGGGTAAAAGAAATTATGTTTGTAAACAAATTTCGGAACGCGTCGTTATAAGCGGACAAATTAGAGCGTAAGTACGTCGCTTTAAGCGGTTGGTCGCTTTATCCGGAGTAGTGATAAGCGAATTTATCGTGCCGTAATACTATTTTATAAGAAACAAATCTTTACACTTAAGTCCTATAAGCGGTTGGTCATTTTATCCAAGGTCATAATAAGTGGACTCCACTATATATATATATATATATATATATATATATATATATATATATATATATATATATATATATATATGTATATATATATATATATATATATATATATATATATATATATATATATATATATGTATGTATATATATATATATATATATATATATATATATATATATATATATATATATGTATATATATATATATATATATATATATATATATATATATATATATATATGTTTATATACGGAGTTTTCAATAGTCAGTTTCACTTTTAATGGTCTACTTAAAACGCCATTTCTTAAAAATATGTAACCAACTTCAGTTAATATATACTCTAGGCGAGTTTAGAATTCTTGAAAATTGCGAAACGATTTTTCTTGAGAAATAAAATTGATTGGGCCTGACACCTCATCTCTTCGATTTAGGTACAATATACTGCAATTTTTATATATTCCAAAATCATTTCATATACAGCCTCAAGATTCTCTCAAGTAGAAACAGAAACGGGTCTTTCAGCAAGATGTTTATCACTGATGTCGGTTCTTGCTGTTTTGAAAACCACAACCCAATATTTGATAGTGGCATAAGGACATTTTTCTTTCAATGTATTAAATATGTCATCATAAATATCTTTAGCTGACATATCTTTCAAAATCACGGATTGATATTTGATTTTACCAAATTCACTACTCTTCATAGCAACTCAATTTGTTTTTGAGAATTTGAAGTGGTCTAGGCTAATTAGTTATTAATACTCGTAGTATCACTGTAAATCCTCAGTCAGGTTCTTCCTACGATAAACTTGTACATTTGGCACTACAAATCTGTTAAATGCGAAGAAAAGAAGGATTATTTTCGAAGTTTTCTTTGCATAAGCATTTTTATTTGACTGTAGCAATGTGCTCGGAAGGTTTCTGATGTCATTATTGCTGGCGAACAAGCTTAGTTCTTCTAACTCTAACTCTGGGTATTTCCGTATCAATACCGCATATGAGAATAAAAGAATTAAAATCTAATGATGTACGCTATAATTTCCGCAAAGCGAACTATTTGTCTTTATATCATATGTTACATGCCACAGATTGGACATTTCTTGAATCTTATGATAATGTTAATCTAGCCCTCAACGGTTTTTATGAGAAAATATATGACATATTTAATAAGTGCATACCTAGTAAAAACTAATAATAAATCAAAAAATTATCCTACTTGGTTTAACATAGAAATAATAAATAAACTCAAGTATAAAGCAAAATTGAGAAAAAAATATAAAAGGACTAATGATTTACTGGTATTGTTAGAATTTAAAAAAATACGGACTCAACTGAAAAAGGATATAAGAAGTGCTCAATGTGCGTACTTGATAACGGTACAGAACAATATTGGAATAAGCCCTCGTTTATTTTGGTCCTTTATAAATAACAAAAAAAGGGTCATTGCACATACCAAATAGAATGTTTTTCAATATAGAGGAGTTTAATGGAGGGGATGAAATATCTAATGCATTTGCTAATTACTTTGAAAGCGTCTACTCTAATGATTTAGGTAGCAGTAATGATAGTGTTGAAAGTGTCAATCATCACTGTTTTTTAATTGACAAAATTGATATAGTTAATGTTGTGGAGACATTGAGGGAGTTGAAGGACGATAGAGCAACAGGCCCAGACGGCATTCCCCCATATGTATTTAAGGGCTTTGAGGATATATTATGTTATCCGCTACTGTTTTTGTTTAATTTGAGTCTTAAAACAAAAATGTTTCCCCACCTGTGGAAAAGAACAAGAATATGTCCAGTTTTAAAAAGGGCGACAAAAACGATATAAAGAGCTATAGACCAATTGCAATACTCTCAACGGCAGCTAAAGTTTTTGAAAAGATTATTTATAACAATATATCAAAACTCGGTTCGTCACAGTATAAGTACGAGTACTTATCAGCACGGCTTTATGGAGGGTAGATCTGTCATTAGTAATTTATTAGCGGTAACGCAGGCAACGTCAGATGTCTTAAATCGGCGGGACTTTGAAAAGGCATTCGATAAGGTCTCATTTGCGATATTTTTGAATAAGCTGGAGAAGGATTTTGGATTCCACGTGAATTTAATTGAGTTTTTAAAATCTTACCTTTATAATCATGAACATGTAGTAAAGATAAAGGGGTATGAGTCCAAACCTTTTACACCTACATCCGGGATTCCGCAGGGGTCCAACCTAGGACCCTCTATATCAACGGCATCACTGGTGTAGTTAAAAATGCATCCTGCCTGTTATTTGCTGACGACTTAAAACTTTATTATGAAATCAGATCGCCTGCTGACTGCCGGATTTTGCAGAATGATATAGACAACGTTGCAAAATGGGCAACTGACAATAAGATTTACTTTAGTGTAAGTAAGTGTACTGTTGTTTCTTATACTAGAAAACTGAAGCCGATAAAATGTACATATAGTATTGAGAATGTCCCACTTTTGTATGAGGATAAGATAAAGGACTTAGGGGTGATTTTTGATTCCAAATTGACATTTAACTATCACGTAAGTTATACAGCAAGTAAAGCGAACAAAATGTATGGCTTAATTGTCAGAAGCACAAAAGATTTTAGAAGTACAAATTGCATAAAACAGCTATACATATCCTATGTTAGAAGTATATTAGAATATGCTAGTATAGTATGGTCACCCTTTTATAATTGTCACAAGCGAACACTTCAATTGATACAGAATAAAATGATGCGTTACATGCATTATAAACAAACCGGTTCATATAACTCTATGATCTCTTCCACACTGTTGCACGAACGCTATGGGATGGCAACCTTAGAGAAACGTAGAAAACAATATTGCATGTTCTACTTGTACAAAGTAGCGAATGGTCTCATTGATGACCCGGCATTTCTGTCCAACTTATATTTTAATGTGCCAACGTATACCACAAGAAATCATAGCACTTTCTATATATCAGATGTAGCCCATAATAACTATCACCTGAGATTTCCATTGTATAATGCTTGCATGCTATACAATGGAATCCAGAATAGTGTAGATATATTTAATGATAAGTGCAGTCCTTTCAAAACTAAATTGCGTGCGTTGTTTTAAGTGTATGTAGATTATTATGTAATATTATTTAAATTAAGTTAATTTAAGTTCTAGTACTTTGTAATTGGAAAGATCTCTGTGATCAATCTGTAAAGTGCAGTAAATAAATAAATAAATAAATAAATAAATAAGCGTTAATTCATTTGAAGATGCAAGAAAACAGTTGCTTCTAAGCGTCTTGCCTACCAATAGTGGTATAGGAACCCTAATATTATAAATCAAGGAGGCATATAATCAGAAACTTAAAATCAAACTTTTTTTCGGCTGTTCAAGATCTTTGTGATCTGATGCTAAGGCACTAAATCAACTATATCACGGTCTGACTACTTGTGCAACAAGATCTGTTAAAAAGGTCTCTTGTTAATAGAAGTCTTTGCTTCGCATTCTATAGTCAATTCTTAGGAAAAAACAATATATAGTAAAATATGGTCGATACTATTTTCAGATAGCACACATAAAATGTTTTTTAATGAAGCTAGGTAAGAAAAGCACTTTTGAGGCTAACGAAGTACTTGCCATTATACTAAAAAAAATGTGCCAGCAAACTAATACCAGTTTTTGTAGTCTTTAAACTAATTTTACAGGGTACGAATATTTTCTTCTTGCTGGAAATATCGCGTTCAATCGATTCCTACGAAGAAAAAATAAACACATTACTCTTGGTAATATCCGAGATTATTGAAAAGGCTTTCAATCAGCTTCTTTTAAAGTGGTTGGAAGAATGTGATCTTTTCAGCAATCGCCAATATGGCTTCTATAAGTAAAGATCAATAGGACATCTCCGAACCTATCTCACATATTCATCGAATAAAGCTCAGTGGTGGCTTGTGATAGAATCAAAATCCATACTTGATATACCGGATTGTCTGTGAAGCTAAGGTCTTATGATATATCTATAAAGTTTTATTTAGAGCTGTCGAGAACAGCATTAAATGGCAATATTGTTGAATGAAATTATGAAAAACTTACGCAATATTCCAAATATCCTAATATTAGAATATTGCTTAAAGGGTTCCAACACTATTTATACCTTACTTCTGTATTTGTTCATGTTACTAAGCTAGTTTATTTGTCAATCAGAGTTTTTTTAGGTTTAATAATAATACATCTACTCACCGTCATTATCACACAATAGGATTTTATCTTGGCGAGAACGACAATTATTTTAAATTTCTAATTTTTGACTTTACCTACCTTTAAATGATCATTGCCAATACCATAGCGAATTGTCAAAAAATATTAGACTGAAAACAACCTAAAAAAAATGAGTACAAGCACAGATCCGAAATCCGCTTAAGACGAGTTTTTGTACCGGAGCCGCCATCTGTGACGAGTTCAACGCACTAGCGCAGGTTAAAACTGACAAAGATGAACCCAGAAAAACTAGAAATACCGAGACGACACTTCTTGGTTTCGGCTTTTTAGTTTTTGATCAACGGGATCAGCAGAAATATAAACAGGGCCTGTAAATGGTTTACTTGTTAATAAATATTTGAATGTATATATATACACATATATATATATATATATATATATATATATATATATATATATATATATATATATATATATATATATATATATATATATATATATATATATATATATATATATATATATATATATATATATATATACATATGTTACAATAAAGGGTTTCACGGATGATGGAATGTAATACATTAAAATTCCGGGTTTCAATCCTTTCGTCTAACAATGAGTCTGCACGAGAATTCGCCAAAATCTCATTTGGCATTTTCAAGTGCTCTTGCTGCTGCTGCTACTCGATACTGTGATCTGGCTGCTGCTGCCGCTCGAAGCTAACTCAATATCGAGTAGCAGCAGCAGCAAGAGCACTTGAAAATGCCAAATGGGATTTTAGCGAAACGTTGTGCAAAGTCATTGTCATGTTATAACGTCTCTTTTTCGGTTCTATTTTATATAGCCTCACGTTGGAGCGCTATTTTGTATAGCATCAACTTTCTTTATTTTTAATAAATATCTTATTTATTAAATAGAAGCCATTATGTATATCTTAATTTTGCGAATGGATTGATGGGATATTAATACTGATAGAGGACATAATTAAGATATAAGTATATTGCAAGGGAACGCGCTAGCGGCAAACTTTTTTCCGACTTCATTCACTAATATTGTCACTGCTCATTCCTTATGCTACCTATCGTAATAAAATATAGCCTATAACCTGGCCAGAGAACATATGTTGTTTTAAAAAAAAAAGTCCGTAAATCGGTTAAGTGGTTCTCCAGTGATAAGCGCACTAACGGACAGACATACAGACAGAGAGACGTTGCATTTTATATATATTATAGATAACATATAAACTAGAAAACCAAAAAAACCTAACATCTCTTTTCTAGAAAAGTTTTTTTGATTTGAACAGCACATACACAGGATGGGTAAGAAATGTAAGAAAATAAAAATATATCTAAAATTGACAGTTTCGAGTGAGTAGCATTACCAAAATATGAAAAAAAAAACCGAATTAACAATTTTTTATGATATATATATATATATATATATATATATATATATATATATATATATATATATAGTTTATAATAAACATATAATACATATGAGTTACTATCACTCTATAAAAAAATGGTATTAGATTTTTTTTACTTACTTTTTATTGAGTTGACTTAAAAATAAAAATTTACAATATTTTTTTTATTTCAGAAGCTCATAACTGAACAGGTTTTTCATTTATTGGAAATTTTTTTGTGTCAAAATCGAGGAAAAAATAGAGTAACTATTTATCATATATTTCTTCTATTAATAATTTATAATTTATTTTGTGGTAAATTTTTACAACTTATAAAAATAAATATATTTGCTGAAACTTTTTCTTACTTCTATACACCAACAAAATACCCATGAAAACAATGAACATTCTTTTCCATGTACGATTTTATTATAGTATCGAATGGTCTCTTTAGAATTTTGCAACAAAATACTCAAATATAGTTCGTTCTAGATGTGATTAATCGCGTGCAACTTATCTTATGAAAAAATTGAGTTAATGTCCAGACTAAAAGTCAATTTTCCTAAATTATTTTTGCTTAAAAGTTTTATTAAATACAAAATCTACTATGGAATTTTTTCAATTATACAAATATCGATAAGTTATGTTCTACCTTTTGTCCCAATTTCTCCCATTTTTAGTATGACTTCGCAGTGAAAATATGCAAACGTCAGAACAGCTCCTAAAAGCTTATAATCCTACAATAAAACTTTTTCTTTCAGGTTATGACTCCCATATTTAGGATAGTTAACGTAGAAATAATAGAAATACTTATATGTGAAAATTCGTAGAAGAAGTCTTGATAGCACTTTGTAGTCACGGTAATGCTAAGTACAAATTACTGTTATATTTTAATTCATACTTTATTATAATTATATAATAAAAGACTGTTTTTAGTAAATTTCAACTCCATCAGTGGAAATTGACTAAAAACAGTCTTTTATTATATATTTATAACGAATTTCGATCAAGTAGAAGCTAAGACCATCGGGAATCTATTTTAATGGATTCTTTTATTCGTGTATCATGTAGGGTATAATAATTATTTCCTATAAAAAATTAATCAGTAAGAATTTTTTGAGTCATAATTTTCAGAATTTTCTGCATGAGAGAACTGTTGGCCAAATGGTCAAATCTAATGCTTGTCATTTAGATGTAAAAGATCTTTACTTAGAAGCTATAATTTAAAATTGGTGATTGGTGATTGGTGTAAACGTGGATCGCGAGTGCATTACCTTTAATAATTTATCTCGTATATAAAAAAAAAACAAAATGTTCATGGACACCAGTTATCAGTAAAGATCGGAAAAAAACTTTCTTGAAAACCCATTTGTTTTGTGAAGTCATTGATTATTTTATACCTCCGTAAGAAAAATTTTTATTTTAAAATCAATCAACGTATGGAACACTAATTGCGCAAGTCCCACTTGCAATAGGCTTTTTTATATATATTAGTATCACTACTCCCACTAACATGAATTGGTCGTTTTGGGCCGATAATTTTATCATTATATAACTAATATCTATATAAAATCCTTTAAACGTAAGCTTTAAAAATTTGGTGATCTTAGGGATATGCCACCACCAGTGGCGTACCTAGGATGGGGCAAGTAGGACATGTTCCCTCGACGCCATTCAAGGGGGGGGGGGCGAAAAATTCGCAAATTATTAAACTTAAAAATCAAAATAAACCAACAATATAATTCATATTCAAATAATCCCGCAATTCTCGCGCCTGGTGAGCTTTCGCGAACACTCGAGAGGAATGAGTGGTGCGACGAGGCAACCGCACCAGGTAGGTAGATGCTCTAACTCGCTCGGCTATCGATTGCAATATCTATCGCAAATTGCGAGCGGGTCAAAAAAGGTTATGTGACCAAGCTTTGCTCAGTGTAGAGCGAGAAGAAACCGAAGAAAAAGATTTCGAAAATGTTATAAATCTGTTTGAGTCGCAGAAGGCAAGGAAGGTGCAATTTTAAGTTTAAGACTATTAAAGTACACACACACACACAGTTTTCGTTCTAAACAGAAAATAAAAATGTTTTGTAAGATTTATGACGTTTTTTATTTAGTGTATCTGTTTATTTTATATTTAGATAATTTACGAAGGGGCGCAACTTCGATGCTCCCCTAGGCGCCATTTCCGATTGGCATGCCCCTGGCCACCATCTCCCGAACTATTTCATAAAGTGAGAGCATAAAATATTACTCATTTTATATAAAATTTTCTATTTAACAACGCAACGTTAAGGATAATAAAACGGATTTATTTAAAATCAGTTCCTATTGTCAATTCTTTAGGCCTAAATACCTGCCTATCTTAATGTTAAAAGAAGGGGGCATAATTAGCAATCTTTTTAGTTCTGTCAAGCACGCTCACTTAAGGAACAAGGCGTGTTTTTATAAAAAGAAAGGAAAGATAAATATCTAAGGAAAAAACTTTTTCCTCTCAACGATAAGTATTCTTTTACTACTTTAACATGAATGTGTTGTTGAAACGAGACACATCGTTAATCTTTGTTCCATCGTGTAAGTTTTGTTAGTACTTGTCAAGAATAGTAAGACTGAAATTTAATTGTAATAAACTTGCTCACCTATTCGAAAATAAAACTCATAATTTTATTATTACGCTTATTTATATTAATTACTATTACAGTTTTACAGAATTTTTAATAGTTACGAGTATATACACTTTGGAAATAATGTGTTATACTAATTTTAGCCATGTATCGTCTGTTTCGAACATCAATTTCTGCCAAGTTATTACTGGTATCTACAAGGTTCATATACTGTAAAGAAATCTGTGAAATACTGGGAGCATAAAAATAAACTTTAATTATTTTCAGAATTTTAAGATTACAATAAAAGAAAGTTTCTTTACGGAATATTTTGTTACAAATTTTAAAGAATATTTTCTCAGTTAAAGATTTTTTTCGTCAATATAAATCTAAAAATAGGATTCAATCATCATTTAACTGTAGTTATAGTTTTCAAAAAAAAATAATGTAAAAACTACATATTTTTGTCTTCAATTTTGGAAATAGATTTCTTAATATGATGGTTATAATAATAATAATAATAAAAATATTCTTCTTGACTTGCATATCCGATACGGACGTAGGCGACCCTCTCGCCTTTGCCTGTGGTTAGTGCCTTTTTAAGTATTTCCACAGATAAAGGAGACCTACAGTTTAATGCCTGGTTCAAACGGCCAAAGTGAAAGGGCTTTACTAAGCATAATATTACACGGATGTCTTGCCATAACCTTCCCAATCGTCACGTAAATTTTATTTTATTTTATTTCATTATTTATCTTTTTTTATTATTATACACCGAGCCAACATACGAACTCAGTTCGCTAGCGTAGACACCTCAATCACTACGCTATTGTCGCCTCGATAATAATAATAATAGTCCCTAAGGGGCTAGGGGAATCCCAGGATTCTCCTAGTACCGGCATTGACGAGCCCGAGGTACCTAAGTCATGTTGTGCTGCCTTGTGTTGTCCAGATTATTTGTAACAAAAACGCAATCTTAAGGTATTTACCGAGCCAAGAAGATGAATGACTCAGCGTTTATAATTCGCGAACGGTTCCCCCGCTGGGCGCCCTCCGGGAGTAAGTAGCCTTGCTGTGGCATCCAGGCTGTGCGGCAGTCGACCTTCTCTTTCCTAAGATACTCGTGGGAACACTATGTCGAATAATAATAATAATAATAATGGCAGGGTGTTGCGGAGGCGGACCCCTGTCGAACAAGCAGCTACAGTCCCACCGCAACAACAACAACCACAGGCGAACCAAACAACCGCCACAGCCAAAACTATCCCCGATAGTTTTACCAGATCCGACATTGTAGGTGATGGAAATTGCCTTTTCCGGACAGTTAGCTTACACTTATATGGCCACCAAAACCATCATGAAAAACTCCGAGAGGTTGCTCTAAGATACACACAACAAAACTATTATAATTATATAGAGATACTGGCCCCCTCGGAAACCCAAATACCAACTTTCATATCTTCTCAAAACAACGAAGAACAAGAGATACAAAATTAACTTTTAGGGACAGACAATAATAAGCACAGGAAAAACACACCGAAATTATTAACCTTCTACTAACAGGCAACCCAATGTCGGGACACTTTCAGCTTCTAACACCACAGAACCCTAAAAATGCCCTAAACATTAGTAAACCAATGAAAGAAGCATCGGGGGAGAGCGACGTAACAGTCGAGGACGTCGCGGGAAATAGCAGCTCGACTAAAACAATAAAGTCCGGGCAAAAAAAAAAATGGACCTGCCAAAAGTGTTGTGCCGGCGAGTAAGCCGACACCCACCAAGGCGGGAAAATCAAAGCAACGCATGAGTTGCACCACAGAAATCAACGAACACGTCATGCGTTGCTATAATAAAATTATAAAACCTGACAAAGAAATCACCAAGAAAAAAATTACACGCCGCCTGGACCCACCAAAATTAATCCCAAACACAACCGATACAGATGCGAGATAAACAGAACCACTAAAGCCAAACCAAGCTACGTATGTTTTGCAAGGATAACGTGCAACTACCAAGGCTGGCAAACCAAGACAGCGATTAAAGTGGATAAATGAAATGAACAGAACAGTGATGTGCTGTTACTACACCGCCACCAAACTCGAAACAATAACATCGGGCTACAGACTGGAATTGTACTGACTTTTCTTGGCCCAATATCTACATCTGCAATTACTTGTTACAGAACAGAGACTAATTGACCAAAAAAGAGTGATTACCAAGAACAATCGCCTCACACCCTTCGAATTGCAAACCATCAAAGATACAGTCGCTGCTGAACTGAACACAGACCAACCAAATAATAAAAATAATAGAGAAGATACCGAACCAACCTCACACATACAACCACCTAGACGAACACAAAAATACACCCCACAAGACCCACCACCCAGCAGGAGCGTAACTCAAAATAATATTACAAGGAAAAGAGCAAGTACCGCACAACACCATATCACAGACAACATCAATCACCCACCACCCTCAACGATATCTACACAACATTACCCCGAATCACCTCTCATACAAATCCTCAAAGCAGAAATGGAGTCACATCTAGCTCGATGGTCAGACACCGATCTCACAACAAGAAATCCCATCCCTCGTTTAATCTTCAAAACGGAGCACGCAACCAATCCTCAAGACAATAAACAAGCCCGTAATAATCCAGTACATAAAAGAGTTAAGACATTCACACAATAATATACGCAGCAGCAATCACCACCCTAAAAACAAAATAATCAAAAACTCTCGCAACGACAAAGAAATCTCAACAGCACAAAACCAAAATTCAAATGGCAAGTAAGAATAGAAAAAAAATCAACACCATCAGAAGAGATCTAGGACTCCTTACCCAGTTTATAAACGGGAACAAGTCCAAACGTATCACAGGGTGTAGACAAGATTAAATCGAAATCTCCCAATTGAACAATGCCGGAAATCCTTGATACTTTGAAACAAAAACTATCCGTATATGCCGCAAGACCCCGTAGATACAAAGAATCAAACGAAAGTAAACACACCAACAACCTCTTCCGAAGAAGCGAAAAAAAAAAAAAACAGTTCTGCCGAAAAACTATGTACAACGAACAGACAGTAGTGACTGAACCACCGAACGAACAAGAACTCACAGATTATTGGAAAAAATATTTAGTCAGAACCCAAACTACACAATAATAACACTTCCTGGATGAAAGCCGAAGAAGACAAACATAAACCACATTAACTACACAAGAAATTACAGAAACAATCAAACACACACACAACTGGAAATACCCTGGGACAGATAATATACAAAACTTCTGGTACAAAACAGTTTACCACCACACACGAAACTCGCACACCAAATCAACAAAGCCATTCTACAACCACAGACAGTCCCCACTTTTCTTACTTCCCTAAAGCTCAGACACCACAAACCCATCAAACTACCGACCTATTACCTGTCTTCCAACCCTATACAAGACCATCACAGCCACAATTTCCAAGAAAATAGAACACCTAATAGACAACAATATTCTCACAGAAGAGCAGAAGGGGTGCAGGAAAAAATAGCCGAGGATGCAAAAAGCAGCTGATCATAGATAGCGTGATCATGGAGACAAACCAGAAAAGAACACAGAAACATCGGTTACATAGACTATAAAAAAAGCCTTCGACTCCATACCCCACAGCTGGTTAATCAGAGCCCGAGAAATCTACAAAATTAACCCAAAACTTCAGGCAATTTCTAGCGCAAATTATAAAAATATGAAAAACCGAAATCCACCTAAAAACACCCAAACGCATCCAAACAGGAAAGCTGTACCTCAGACGGGGTATTCGAGTATTTCAGGGAGACTCGCTCAGCGCTCTATGGTTTTGCCTATGTCTCAATCCACTCTCAAATACACTAAACACAACAGACCATGGCTTCTGCATCAGACCCCAGAAAATGAACTAACATAAAATAAGCCACTTCCTATATATGGATGACATAAAACTTTACGCTACCACAGAAACACAGCTGAAAAACTCCTCAAAATTACAGAGACATTCACCTTAGATATTAATATGGAATTTGGTATAACTAAATGTAAAGTATTCCACATCAACAAAGACCAATGGAAAGGCCACCATGAGACAGAAACCATCAACAATGAAACACTCGATAACATGCTCGACAAAGAAACATACAAATATTTAGGCTTCCATCAAAGCACCAAACTCAACCACACTTACATCAGAACAGAGCTCAGAACCGAATTCAAAAACAGATTCACTAAATTTATACAAACAAAACTCAACTCCAAAAATCTCACAAAAGACATCAACACGTTCTCTATACTTAAACTCACATATTTATTTGGTACCATCAAATGGTCACACACAGACATAGAAAACATTCAAATCCTTATACATTCTCAATTCACCAAATACAGGAAATTACACCCCAACGCATGCAAAGAAAGACTTACCATCGAGAGGAACGCAGGAAGAAGAGGAATCATAGATATAAGATCACTAAACACAAAACAAATACATACATACTTAGGAAATTCTTTCACACCACGAACATATCGAAATACATAGAAAAAGTCTCCAAATACACAGACCTTACAACAGAAATAAAAAGGCTATGGAAACAAGAAAAAGTCATCATTGTCCTCCTCATCGTATGAGCTACAGGCCTTACACCAACAACATTCACACCACACTTACTACAATTAGGACTCAACACAAGCATACACAGAAACATTCAGAAGTCAGTAATTTTTGAAAACATGTAACATTGTCAGGTCATTCCTTAATACACAATGGTAATAGCGTTTGTGCTGACTTGGCTGGGGCCCGTCAGCCAAACATGGAACCACATTGATCAAATGTGAGAAAGAAGAACCAAAATAAAAATAAGTAGTAGTGATATGGTGACTCATTAAGTCCACTTTTATTCTGTATTTCGCCGCTTCCTCTCTCAGTTGCTCTACGCCAATCTCATGGGTATAACTGTGGTCCACCAGGAGATCGCAGGCATAAGCTTACTGATCTATTTTAGATGGATGACCTCTTGTTGCTGCTTCAGAACGGGACTTAAGACAATCACATAGAGTAGTTGAATAATACATGGAGGATATTGGTATGGAATTTGAAGTGGATAAATGTGCCGTTGTTAAACTCGACAGAGGACGCTATCATGAAGATTCAAAGAACATGCAGTTATCTGATGGAAACGTATAACTATCTAGGCATCTCACAGTACCTTATGCAAGATCCAGCAACAATTAAAACAGAATTTCGTAGCAAGTACAGGAAACTACTAAAAAAGATCTGGTCGTCAGAATTCACCGGACGTAACAAAGATGCTGTTACCAATATGCTGGCCATATCGGTACTCCTCTATTCCTTTAGGGTAGTGAAGTGGACAAAAGAAAAACTGCGAGATTTGGATGTTATCACTCGGAAAATCATGCACATGAATAGAAGTCTTCATTCTCGATCCTCTGTTCATCAAATATACCCTTCACGCCATCAAGGTGGAGGAGGACTTTTGAGCTTAGAGCGTCTGCATAATAGAATCTTTGTGTGACTAGTGCGTAAGGTTGCAAAGAGTTGCGATTCTCTCCTGGAATTGGTCTGCGACTACGAACTGAGAGGAGTGGGAGCCTTACTGTTTAGGGCTGCGAAAGTTGCAGCGGAAAACTTGGTCTGGCAGTAAACTAAAACGACGTCATCGAACAACAAAATGATGAGGTTAATATTCTAGATTTAGAACCACCTCGACTTAAGATAATCATTAAAACATCAGAACAAGAACAATTTTATAGGAGGAGATTGTCACGTCGGATTTTTTCTTCTTTTTCAGATGAATAATAATAATAATAATAATTATCTACAACAGATTGCTTAGCACGATTGAACCGGTCCTTCATGACATCAGGGAGCAGCGTGAAGGGAGGAAAGGATCTGAAGGTTGCAAGGAGAGCCTTCTGATTGATAGATGTACCACTCAGGACTCCGTGCAATACAAAAGAAATCGGTCCATGGCATGGATTGACTACAAGAAAGCGTTCGACATAACATCCCACGAACTTATCTTTCACCTGTGAGGAAGGCTAAAAGTGGCGCTTCCTTTGATCAGCTGCATAGAATGTCTAATTTTGCCGTAACATCAGGTACTCAAAAGGTAGAAACTGAACCTGTGACTTTTAGAAGAGGAGTCTTTCAAGGTGACTCATTAAGCCCTCTTTTATTCTATATTTTGCTGCTTCCTCTCTCAGTTGCCCTACTCCAAACCCGTGAGTATAACTGTGGTCCACCAGAAGATCGCAGGAATAAGGTCACTCATCTATTTTATATGGATTGGAAAAACGTGCCGTTATTAAGCTCGACCGAAGACGCTATC
>CM032449.1:80466328-80503828 GCA_019049505.1 Pachyrhynchus sulphureomaculatus | reverse complement strand
CTACATCGAGTGTTCTATCAATCAGTGACAGAGAGGCGCATAAACCGCGCAAAATTTGGCATTACAAATCTGCTAAATGGGAAGATCTCACGGAATATTTTTCTAACTTTCGCTTGGTTGGACGTTTGTTTTCGATCCGACGACCCATCTATCTGCACCGGGGAGGTTTCCGATGTTATCTTAGCTGGTATGGAAACTTACATTCCATTTTCGAAGAAATGTCCTTCTAGCGGCAAGCCTTGGTTTGACCGAAAATGCAAAGAAGCTGTTGCTTCTAAACATCTTGCTTACCGACAATGGCGTGAAAATCCTTACACCATAAATCGTAACACCTTTGTTCGTGCTCGGAATAGATGCAAAGAAATTATCGACGAAACCAAGGAGGCACACAATCAGCGAATTAGAAACAAACTTCTCGCTTGTCCCAACAATTCCAGGTCCTTTTGGTCAGTCGCTAAGGCAGTTGGTCAAAATTGCACCAAATCCACCATACCACCTGTTGAGAAAGCAAACTTGTAGGCCAAACTGTTTGCTTTACATTCTACTGCCGATTTCCAAGGAAAAACACTACCTACTGTTCCCATAGTGCAGTCAAGGATGCCCGATGTTGTCTTCAAACAGCGTATCATAAAACATATTTTAATGAAGCTAGACACCAAAAAAGCTTCTGGCGCTGACGGAATACTTGCCATAGTTCTTAAAAACTGTGCGAGGGAACTAACACCAGTTTTCTGTAGACTTTTCAACCTATCGTACAGAAAGGGAATATTTCCTTCCTGCTGGAAATTTGCCACAGTTCAGCCGATACCTAAAAAAGGCAAGAAGACCTTGCCAAACAACTACCGACCAGTCGTACTGCTTTCATTAATATCGAAAGTCATGGAAAAGGCTGTCAATCAGCATCTTCTAAAATACCTTCAAGGATTCAACATTATTAGCGATCATCAATATGGCTTTCGTAAACATAGATCAACAGGACATCTTCTGACTTATGTAACACATGTTTCGAACAACGCAATTGAACACTTCGGAGAATCTCGAGCGGTTGCTCTTGACATGTCCAACGCATTCGACCGTGTTTGGCACGATGGACTTTTGCCTAAGCTACGCTCTTATGGTATGTCTGAAAAGTTCTGTTTGTGGCTCTTATGTTTCCTCAGAGAGCGTTCTTTACGAGTCACAGTCGACGGATTTCTTTCTAACACCTTTACTGTTAACGCCGGTGTGCCCCAAGGCTCCATACTGTGTCCTACTTTCTTTCTCATTTACATTAACGATCTGCTGGAAAAAACCGGGAATCCAATCTACAGCTTTGCAGTTGACAGTACGCTTATCTCTTCATTCACTTTGAGCGCTCGGACATCAGCCGCTCAGGCGAATATCCGCAGACAGCAGGAAGTCATTCAACTCAACAAAGACCTGGAAGAAATTCTATCTTGGGGGTGACAGTAAACCAAGTGGAATTTAACGCTACAAAAACCCAGGCGGCAGTTTTTTCTAAAAAAGTTAACGTTGCTGAGCCCGACATAGTTATGTCGGGGCACTCCATTCCCCTAGCATCGTCACTCAATTTGTTGGGCGTTAATTTGGGAGCAAATATGTCCAGGCATGAACATGTTGCAGGCATAGCAAGAAGAGCTTCTCAAAAGTTGGGAATATTATTTCGAACCAGAAAGCTTTACACTTCACAACAATTGTTAATTCTCTACAAAGCTCAAATTCGACCAACTATGGAATACTGCTCCCATGTTTGGGGCTCCGCTCCTAAACATACACTGCATTTGTTGGATTCTGTTCAGAGAAGGGCTGTTCGTCTGATTGGAGACCCAGAACTGACTGGCGGCCTTGATTCGCTGGAACATCGAAGAACGGTTGGCGACTTGAGTCTATTCTACAAGTATTTTCATGGAGAGTGTTCGAAGGATGTAGCCCGCTTAATTCCTCCCAGAGCGGTGCATGTTAGAAGTACACGTCGTGCGGTTACTTCACATTCGTATGAGGTTCAGCTTGTTACTCCTCGTACAACGCTTTTCAAGCAGTCTTTTATATGGAGAACATCATCCCTTTGGAATGGCTTACCAGGTCTGTGTTTCCCACCGAATACAATTTACAGCGATTCAAGAACAACGTGAACCGCTTTTTCCGCACACGTGTCGCTCCTGTAGCGCTTTAGGGACTTCCCTGCAGCACGTGTGCTAGACCCATTATATATATATATATATATATATATATATATATATATATATATATATATATATATTTATATACATATATACAGTCCCTGGCCAAATTATTAGACGCACTGCAAGATTTCATGTAAAATATTAATTACCGAGTGATATTGTATCGTTTTATTATTTTAAATTGATTTGTTTTTTATTTTTATATTATCCAATCAATTACCTATTTATTTGACATAAATAAAACAGCATTAATTTAGAAAAGCATAAGTTTATTAGGTTTTAAAGAAAAGTAAAATTAATGTTAGTAAAAGTCAATATTTAGTTGACCCACCTTTAGCCGCTATCAAAGCTTTAATTCTGCGCGGCATGCTATCAATGCACGATTGTACTGTCTCCTGCATTTGAGGATGATGATTCCACACATGAATAATCTTTTCTAGGAGCTGGGTTTTGTTGGTAATCACATCTTTAGCCACTTCTCTTTTCATCAGCTCCCACACATTTTCAATGGGGATGAACCCAATCCAACAGAGGGATATTTTTTTTTCTACCAAAAAAAGCTTTAACAGACCGAGCAGTGTGGCAGGGAGCTCCATCTTGCATGAAAGTGAATGGTTCCCCATTTGGAAACCATTCTCTGAGCTGCGGAATCAACCGATTTTGTAATACTTCTTTGTACTAATCTTGCCTCATTATTCCTTTGACGATGTACAGACGTCCAGTGCCCTTGCCGCTGATGACTGACCAAATCATCACTTTGGTGGGATGTTTAACCGTCGGAACGACATAATCAGGATGAAACTTTTCTCCATGACGACGACGCACATACTGAGCTTTATTCTGCAAAATTTCGAATGTGCTTTCGTCACTGAAGCAGACCTGTCAAAAATAGGAAAAAATATATAAACTTCCATGTTTATTTGCTTTATTTAACTGAAAATGATAATAATGTATCAATTATTGATTAAATTGCTGTATCTTACCGATCTCCAGAAGTCCACATCTTTGTCTTGCCATTGTTTGGCCCACTTCAGGCGCTTTGCTTTCATTGCAGCTGTTAACTTGGGCTTCCTGGCGGGGCGACAGGCCTTAAAATCTAATTCTTTCAATTTTCTTCGAACAGTGCGCTCAGAAGCATTTACGCTAGCATCCTGGAGTTGTGATTTTTATTACCTTTGTGGTAGCAAATCTGTTTTCTACACAAATTTTCTTCAAACATCTCTCTGACCGTGGAGTGAAAATTGGTTTTCTACCGCATCTTTTCTTTCTTTTCGGGCTTAATTCCTTCCTGACTCAATTTTCTTTTTTATGCGTCGTACACTAGCTTCAGAAACCTCCAATCTTCGTGATATTTCTCGGTTTGTAAATGTTTTCGCAATCACAAGGGCCTTCACTTCAGCTTTTTTACGTGGTGAAAGATCGCCTTTTCTACCCATAATGAAAATAGTCCAATTACTTTTTTAAAACACTCCATACAAAATAAACTAATAACTGAGTAGTATAAAACTGTTAAACAAACAATCACAGTCCATAAAGCCACAGAAACACGTCCGTACCTGACTCGATTCCAATCGCGACTGATACAGGTTTGTACTTATTTACGTTCATGTATCACTTTGTCAACACAGTGTTGCTATATGTTAAAAATAAATACAAATATGTAGTCTACAACAATTCTTTTAAATAAAAATCAATAATATTGTAGTTTAAATATACCATTATTGCATAAAAACTCTTAAGAAACATAAAATTACTAAAAAAAAATACAGTGCGTTTAATAATTTGGCCAGGGACTGTATATATATATATATATATATATATATATATATATATATATATATATATATATATATGTATATATATATACTATATATATATATATATATATATATATATATATATATATATATATATATATATATATACGAAATGGCGCTCAGGGCGAATATGAAAAAAGCGCCTTTTATATATTACGTATTTTTACGTACGTAAAATTTTATTTTATATTTTTATCATTTTTTTATCATACTTATAAATTCAATTAAATGCAATTAAATCCAATTTCAGTTCAAATTCAATTCTCCATTTCTAAACTTTTGCAAAACTTCTACAATTGGTATATTATTATTATTATAAAGCATATTTTATTTTGAAATATAACGTCAAATTATTTCAATTTTATTACATAAAATTCAGTTTGCGCGCTTTAGCCTGAGCGAATTGCTCGATCATTCTTGAAAAATCCAGCTGACTAGCGATTTCGTTTTCAATGCGAAAGAACTAATTTTTTTCTTGAGACATTGAATCTCAAATACTTCTTAACAAGCTTCAATTTGGAAGATCCTTAATCTCCATTCGAAACAGTCATTGGCAAAGTCATCAAAATTCACAGAGAAACCGAAAAATGTAGCGCCCCTAAAAATGTGGCGCCCAATGCGACCGCCCCGCTCGCCCTGCTCTAACGCATATATATGTATATATATATATATATATATATATATATATATATATATATATATATATATATATATATATATATACAGTCAATCCAAAAACTCTCCATACATCACCTGCATTCTATACTATTTTTCTGTTATGTTTAACTAATTAATTGGAACTCTGAGAAAACATGTTTATATTAATATTTGATAATTAACCAACGAGGATTAGTATTAAAAACAACTACGGAACATTTTATTTTGAAGTTACATCACTGTTATAAAAATGTAAACAAAATTAATATCAAAAAAGTCTCCATACACTTAAGAACTGCATTGAAAATAACACGTTATAATTAGCCTCATTTTATCAAGCTATCTGTTGCTCACTAAACTGAAAACAAATTAACAATTTTCGGCCATACTTGATAATCTGTCACTTGTTGCTAGTAATTTTGCAGTGGGTTTTCAAAATAGTATTAAAAATGAGCGAGAGAAATTGTGAAATTGCATTTCAAGTTCGAAAGATCATAATTGGTTTTGTGGAAAGATCGAAGATCGTACAGAAATATAGGAAAAATTGTTAAAAAGTCGCATGCTATTGTTCAGTACATTGTAAACCAGTATAAATCAACGGTTTCTATAAAATTCGATCACGCTCCGGTCGTCCCAAGAAACTGACTCAACGTGAAGAGACCAGTATTGTTAGACAATATGTATACATAGATCCCAAGAAAAGTACACCAAAATTAAAAGAAGAAGTACGGGAACTATTCTCGAAACATGTTTGTTCACAAACAGTGAGAAATTGTTTACACAGGGCAGGCGATAAAGGGTGTGCAGCCAGGAAAAAGCCGTTAATTTCGGAAGCTAATCGCAAAAACCGGTTAGGTTTTGCTAGGGAATACGCTACTAAACCTCCTGAATTTTGAGAATCCGTAATCTTTAGTGATAAAAACTAAAATTAACCTTTTTGAATCAGATGGCAGAACTAAAGTTTGGAGAAAGAAGAATACCGCATTCGATATTTAAAACATTTGTTCCATGGTGAGACAGGGGGGTGGTAATGTTCTGTTTTTGGGATGCATGTCCGCTGGAAGAGTTGAAAATTTACATTTTATTAATGGTACTATGGATCAGCATGTTTATCTGAAAATTTTGAAAGACAATTTAAGAAAAAATGTCAAAAAATTAGCACTCGAAAAAAGACACATTTTCCAACAGGACAATGATCCGAAACATACTACAAACTTGGTGCGAGAAAAGATGATCCACAGTGTGCGACACACTTCCGCAATCACCCGATGTTAACCCCATCGAGCATTTATGGGAAGAACCTAAACGGCGCGTTCGCAAACATAATGTTTCAAATAGAGAAGAATTAAAAAACAGAATATTGAACGAATGAGAGAACATGGCAGCAGAAGTTACTAGAAAGCTGGTTGCAAGCATGACAAAAAGGTTACAGATTATCAGGGCCAACTTCGGTCCCACTAAATATTAGTGTAAACAAAGTTGTTTTTTTCCGTTAAACTCCGTCAAACTATTACACAAGTATGCAAGAAAAGAAAAATTGAGAGCTGTTTTGGTTTTTTTTTTTGCGTAATTCTTATGTTTTTGGGTGTACTGAATCCGAAAATGACTTTCATTTTGTCATAGAACGTCACGTTTTCTGACAATGTAGGTATCTATGTTAAACAAGTTATCATCTTAAAATAAAAGATAAAAGACTAAAAATTTTTTTTTTAATTTATAATTGCGTAAAAAAACTTATTTTTTTATCTAAAATACATTCATTAGTAAGCACTAAACACATTTCTTTTTCCCAGTGAGACTCCTTTTGGTACATTTTCGCTTGTAGGAAGCATCTGGAAGGTCTCTCTGAAGCGTCCAACAGTAGTCTGCCATCACTGAGACGCTCCATCTTCCCTGGTATCTTTTTTCCATCTGCTTAATATCTTGGTGAAATCGTTCACCTTGCTCTTCACTCAGATCTCCTAAATTTTCTGGAAAGTAGTCGAGGTGGGAATGAAGAAAATGTACTTTTAAACTCATTAGGCAACCTAAAGCTTGAAATGCTTTTAACATTCTTTTGACGATTTGTTTGTAGTTAGGGTCTTTGTTATTGCCTAAAAATTTCTCTATGACCTCTTTAAAGGCAATCCACCCTTCTCTTTGAGGATCCGTCATGGTTGTGATGGATTGTGGATCAGCCATAAGCCGTCTAATATCTGGTCCAAGCAAAACACCTTCCTTCAACTTTGCCTCCGAGAGGCCTGGAAACTTTGATATTAAGTATTTGAAGCAATTTCCATCTCTTGGAAGTGACTTTACAAATTGCTTCATTAATCCCAGCTTTATGTGAAGCGGTGGTAGAAGAACTTTATGAGGAGGCACCAAAGTTTCATGCAGGACGTTCTTTTCGTCAACTTTAAGCTCCCTCGGAGGCCAACACTTTTTGGTCCAGTGATTTGCTCGGTCTCTACTATCCCATAGACACAAAAAGCAAGGGAATTTGGTAAACCCAGATTGTTGTCCGAGCAACATGCCCAAGATTTTTAAATCACCGCACACTTGCCAACCGTGGTCTTTATATTTTAATTTGCAAAGAACCAATTCCAAGTTCTTGTAGGTTTTCTTGAGGTGTACGGAATGACCGACAGGAATGGAAGCATAGAAACCGCCATTGTGAAGCAGAACTGCTTTAAGGCTTCTTTTTGAAGAATCTATGAAAATACGCCACTGTGCTGGGTCGTATGAGATCTTAAATATATCCATCAAACCTTCAATATTGGTACAATAAACCAACTCGTCCTCTTGGGCAACGTAGGAAGTGAACTGCTTCTCACGATATCTAAACCAGGAGGAAGACACTCCCGGCAAAAGTAAGTTCCTGCTTTTGAGCCTTGATCCAAGCAACTCAGCAGCGTTTTTTGGGAAGATTTAAGTCTCTTACCAAATCATTTAGCTCGCCCTGGCAAAACAATTTCGGACTGCTGTCATCTTCAAATTGAAAACTTGACTTGTCATCGGGTTCAGGTACAGCACCATCTTCGTCAGAACTTGGAATCTCTTCCAAGATAGCAGGGGCATTGGGCACTGGTATTTTCGGTCCCATGAGGGATGGGACGAATAGCTGATTGCAGATTGGGATATGAAATGGACTGCTTCCATTTTGAATTATACCCTTTCACATTACACGAACAAAAGTAACAATCATCACTATGGTTCTTTTGCTCGCGCCATACCATAGGAATCGCATATCGGAAAGCTTTTTTCTTGCCCTTAAACCAATTTCGAAGGTCTTCAACACATCGTTTGCAGACTTTATGAGGTGCCCAAACTTTATCCTGATCTTCAAGTTTTAAGCCAAAATACGTGAAGTATACTTTTTTTACAAAGTCCGTAATATTAAGTTGTTGCTTTAATACCATATATTCGCCACAAATATAACAGAAACTGTCAGACGAATTCACACACTTCCGCACAGATGACATTGCACTATATTGAACCAAGATCTATAAAACAATGACGAATTAACACGTAATTGTACCGCGCCACTTCCTACACTATCGGAGCGCGCACGTTCTGGTTACAACGTTTATGTTTGTTAATTTAGCTCACACAGGGCGTTCTTTATTTAGAAAGTAATGATAGTTATGGCCTGTATACATTTAAAAACAGTAATCAAAATAAAATTGTACCTATTTATTTATGACTTCAAGTTAGCCCAAAAAAACCCCTTTTATAATAAAATTTTGCGTTTTGCAAAATAACCTGGAATTTTTTGAGTATTTTTTAGTTTTCAGAACACCTAAATACATAGAAATCAGTTGAAAACATCCAGACAGCATTTTTGTTGCAGACCTGTGTTATTGGTAATTATTAAGTGTATGGAGACTCTTTTGACATTAATTTTGTTTACGTTTTTTATAACAATAATAACTTCTAAATAAAATGTTTCGTATTTGTTTTTAATACTAATCCTCGTTGATTAAGTTTCAAATATTAATTTAAATCTGTTTTTCTCATAGTTCCAATTAATTAGTTCACGTTAAAACACAACAATATTATAGAAAGCAGGTGGCGTATGGCGACTTTTTGGACTGACTGTATATATATATATATATATATATATATATATATATATATATATATATATATATATATATATATATATATACATAAATATATATATATATATATATATATATATATATATATATATATATATATATATATATATATATATATATAGCAAGACAAGAGCTTTTTCTTTTGACTTATATCAAGTTTTACTTCCAAGTATAGCCAGTTATAAATAAATAATTTTTTGAGGAGCATTGAGCTAGGGATATTTTTGTATCTTTTAAATTAATAAATCATGGTTTTATTTTAACAACAATTTTATTGACTAGGTGATAAGGTACCAATATTATTTAATTTAACCTTCGTGAGACTTAGCGTTTTCTATTTTTACGCTAGCCAGGATCAGTTATTGCATACTAAGCAGGTGATTTCCAAATAAAATTTTTAAAAAATCATCAACACTGTATTATTTAACTTGGATCCGCTCTCTCTGGCGCAAGAGCAACTCGATCTCAAAAGTAAGTTTCAGCGGAAAGAAGCCTCAACAATATGTGTGCCATGAGGGAAAAAGGATTTTTTTTTACATACAGATATAAAATTTGAACGAAACATAATTCTTTATAGTTACTGTGACTATGTAGCTTTGGGGTTATCTAATTAATAATTCAATTTATTTTACGTACTAATAAAAATATTTTATGGTATCTATTATACCATGCATTGGCGTCCAATTGAGTTTGCAAGCTTTCTTCGTAACCACCTTTGAACATGTCTTCTAGGGTCAACGTGAACAGATTTGGGGATATTGAGTCATCTTGTCTAACTCCTCTTTTCATTTTAGTTGTGATGTGACATTTTTATATATGTACTCAAGAAGAGTTGTGTATCTTTCGTCAACCCTGCTATTCCTTAAGGCGTTAAGGACTACTCATATCTCTACCGAATCAAATGCTTTTTCATAGTCAACCAAATTTTGACCTGTCGACTAATCGTCTGCCTAGTTGTTCATTCTATCGGGCAAGTCATATAAAACCCTTTAACGTTGATTGTGCGACCCTGGAATGCCCAGATAAGGCCCAAAATGCTGCATTCAAAAATGGATTGTCATTTAAGGACTTGAATTAAGTACCATAACATTTGTTGACACTAAAAAAGGTAGTTTTTCAAGTTCAAAAACTCGAAAAACGATCGTGTTTGGCTGGAAAAAGCGGATCCAGCTTCGTCCTCTGGTATTGGCGGCATTTGCCTTTTGCAGGTTCCCTCTTATTTTATCAAGAACAAACTAAATTTCCATTTTTGGATCGACGCTTTTTGGTCTCTAAAGCTGGGTTCAGTCTCGGCGGCGTCTATCCTTTGGGGCGCTCGACTTTTTTAGTGTCAACAAATGTTATGGTAGTTGATTCAAGTGGTTTTTTTTTTTAATAAACGACAGTTACTTGTTTTTTGAAAGATTAGTTTATAGATGGGAAGTTGAATATTTGACATAATTATATACTTTTAATGATCCACTTATTAAAACTACATTTCTCATTACCCCGCTATACCTTCATTTCGTGAATTTTACCTCTTCTTCTTCTTTAGCCGTTCGCCGTCCACTTCTGGACGGATGCCTCTTCCATGCTTTTTAATGTCGCTCTATTCTGAGAAACCTGGCTCTAGTTGGCTCCAGTGCACGCCAGCAGATGGTCCTGTCACCTCAGCTGTGCCTTCCCCCACTTCTCGCGCTAGCTCTTGGTCTCCAAGTTTGAACTCTACTGGTCCATCTCTCCCTAGGACTTCTTGTTACGTGTCCGGCCAACGCCATTTCAGAGTTGCTATCCGGTGCACTATATCGATGATTTTTGTTCGGTCATAGTCATTTCTTACCCGATCCAGCAAGCTGAAGCCCAGCATTGTTCTGTCCATGGCCCTCTGAGTCAAGCGGAGTCTCTCGGCACTACGCTCGGTAAGAGTGACAGTCTCGAGTCTGTACGTAGCGACTGGCATGTTACAAGCTTCATATACTTTTTTCTTTAAATAAATCGGTAGTTTCTTGTTTTTGAACATGTAACTGAGTTTTCCAAAGGCTGCCCAGCTCAATACGAGTCTTCTCTTGAGTTCAGCTGCCCAACTTAATAGTATGGCCAAGATATACATATTCTGAAACTTTTTCTATAATTTTTCCGTCGACTATTATTTGTGTATGGTCAGCACCGATCATTTTAGTAATTCATAGTGAGACTTGCGCCTTTAGACACTTTATTTAGCTCATTCGACATTTCACAAGTTGTTCGGGGGTCATCGCTGGTCAGGACAAGGTCATCCGCAAAACGCAAATGCTGGAGATGTGCGCCGTCAATGCTAATACCTTTGCTTTCTCAGTCAAGTTACTTGAGGGCATATTTGAGTGTTGACGTGAACAATTTCGGAGATATTGTATCACCCTTCTTTCTTACTTCCCTATCCACTGGTACTGTGTCGGTTATCCGATCGTCGTTAAATTTAGCATATAAGGTAGCTCCCTTGTACAAGTTTTTTTATAAGTGTGGAATACCTAGAGCAGGGGTCGGCAACCTATGGCACGCATGCCATCTCTGGCACGCCAAGCAATTTTGAATAGCACACGTACCTATTAAAAGTTTACACATTAATTATGTAATCTGTGACATGTTTCGAAATTAAGTAAATAATCGAAGACAGTATTACTTTAACGATACAAACAAAAACGATATATTATATAGGTCACTAGATATTATTACCAAAAACTACAAAATATATATTTTTTAATTTATAATTTTACTGAATGCATTGGTTTGGCTTTAATTTCGGCAAGTATTAAAGACGGCAAGCCTCAAAATATAAGCCTAGGCAAAAACACAAATAAACTTCCTCAATTCAGTTCAAAAGAGCCGCTATACGGCGGTTTTTTGTTTGACTTGACTTCAATCGTTCCGACGCGCGCCTCAACTCTTTTTATATTGCCGAATTTAGTTTTTGTTAGATTTAACTTCTAGGCGGCCCTTTGATTGCAATGGGCGCGTGGTAGATAATAATTTTTCTAAGAAATTTAATAAACGTAATTATTGGAATTTTCTGGAAACATTATTTTTCTATATATAGCAAGCGGCTTCACGTTTGGATCATTTAGTATAGAAGTAACATCCGTTCCAGTCAATAGTCGTCGAAAAGTTTAAAAATTAAAATTACCTTGCGTTATGGCCGCGAAGAAACAGAAGGTAGACGTTCGATCATTTCAAACTTCATGCACATCAGATTACGGTTTTGTACAGCAAAACGATCGGGCTATTTGTGTCCTATGTCGGGAAAGCGTAGTTTTCCGGACATCTAGTGTTCAACGACATTTCCAGATAAAACATGAATCGTCATTTAAAGATAACGCTGACAAAAGGGAGGCAATACAAAGAGCAAGTAAACAATACAAGAAACAGTTAACATTCTTTAGCAAAGTTTTCCAAGGAAAAAATCAGGTAACAGTTTCAAAATTGCACAATCATTGGCACAAAAGGGTAGGCCGTTCACTGACGGAGAATTTATGAAGCAAACGTCTTTGAGTACTGGCGAGATTTTATTCGACGACTTGCCCAATAAGGATACAATATTGGCCAGGATTAGGGATATACCGGCATCAGCGCGGACCATCGAGAGACGAATTACCGAAATGACACAAAATGTCCAAAAACAGCAGAGAGACGCTATCAAACGGAGTTTTGTATTTAGTGTAGCATTGGATGAAAGTGTCGATATTAATGATATTGCCCGTCTGGCAATCGTTGCGCGATACTTCGATGATGGCAGTGTGTATGAAGAGCTGATTTGTCTGCTCCCATTACAGGGAACTACAAGAGGAGAGGATATATTGTCAGAATTTGTTAAACATTTTGAAAAGCGGAACATTGATTTAAATAAAAAATTTTGCGTAACGACATATGGCACTTCTGCTATGATTGGGAGACATAAAGGATTTGTTTCCCTTCTTATTGAACGCATAATTCACCAAGAGAGTTTGTGCGCTAAAATCTCCGCTGGAAGTTTAAAATCCGTGATGGATAGGGTGGTTAAAATAGTTAACTACATTTGTCGGTCGTTCTTCACTGATCCATAGACAATTTAAGGCGTTTCTGCAGAAATTAGAAAGTGCATATTCAGATATACCATTGCACAATAATGTGCGCTCAGCGGTGGTAAAGTGCTCTCTAGATTTGTGCAATGTCTGGGCGAAATTAAATCGTTCTTGTTGGAAAAAAATCAAGTGGATGCTTATCCTGAACTAGAAGATAAGAACTGGATCTGTATATTAATGTTTCTTACTGATATTGCAAACCATCTCAGTGAACTCAACTTAAAGTTACAAGCTTCAGGCAAAACAGTTCTGGATTTATACGAATCCTGGAAATCACTCAAATTAAAAATAGATTTATTTATCAGCGATATTACTAAAAAGACATATAAATATTTTCTAAATTTAAAAACTTATATATCCAGTATCGACGATGGTGCACTACTAGACGAAATTCTTAAATATATAACTAATTTAAAAGGGGAGTTTATCGAGAGGGGTCAGGATTTTGATAAACATGGTCCTATGTACGCTTTTTTTAATCAAACCAGATTTAATGGATTTTTCCAGCAGGTGCTTTGACATATCTCTTTTCTCATGGATGGACATTAATGATTTTGATCTTCAATACATTGAATTTAAAAGCTCCGAGTTATGGAACACGAAATTTATAGAATTAAGAAGGGTTTTAGAAAGTGACTGCCAGAACCATTCAAACGAGATACTCAGTTGTTGGATGAGTTTACCAGAGAAATTTATTTGTCTTAAGAAAGTAGCGTTTGCCATGCTTACAGCTTTCGGATCATCCTATATCTGTGAACAACTTTTTTCCCATATGAGAGTGATTTTAAACCCGTACCGAAGCAGGCTGACAACAGACAACTCGGAAGCATATGTGACACTGAAAATAACCAGACATGAACCGGATATATGAAAACTCTCTAAAGAACTTTAAGCACAGGGTTCACACTAGGTCCTATGACTAGTATAATAAAATTATTTGTTAAATGTTAAAATTTTTTTGTAATTAAACCTTCTAAAAGCAATATTTTAAGTTAATTTAAGTTAATTTTTGTTAATTTTAGTTGTAGTAAGTACCTAATGTCGGCACGCAAAATGTTTTATGGATGAAAACTGGCACCCCTTAGTTAAAAGGTTGCCGACACCTGACCTAGAGTTTATGCGGGTAACTATGCAGTTTGTATACAATAAACAAATTGGGATATTTAACAAATTTTAGAACTCAGAAAACACTGCTTATACATTTTATAAACTAAGACGGTTACTTTCTGCTTTTAAATTGAGAATGGAAGGATAAAATTTGTTGACAAAAAAATTAATTCCCATTGAATCTCTTAACTCCAGTTGTCTCTGTGTTGAAATCAAACGGCTAGATTACCACGTGGACAATTTTAAAATTTCACATAATCCGCCAGTATTTTCCTTCGCTTAAAAAAGATTCTTTTAACGGAAGATTTCAGAACAATGGTCACTAGAAAAACATCTAAAGATCTTTTCTGTCAGTTACTTCCTTCCTAGAATATCCCAAATCCTGGTTAGTCCCACCCCAAGGATAGAACCGAAATCTAAATAACGATACGTTAAATGTAACTTCAGAGCCAATGTTTACATTTTACAAATTAACTCGAAATTGAATTATGCTACTGAATGCCCTGTTAAAGCCAAAGATCTATTGTCATCGTCAGTACCGATAAATTGTAACATAACCACAAGATAAACTAAACTAACTGTGAACAGCATCAATTTTTGGAAAATTGGTATACTACTCTTAGGCACATATCTTAGTCGTTTTTCTGATTTTCTTATAAGTAATTAACTATGTAATGATATAATATTCAATTATATTAATAATGTATTAATTATATGTTAAAAAATTAGGAGATATATAGCTATAAAGATTTAGGTAACTCCTGTATGGCAGAATAGTCCAATCCAAAATTCAAAGAAAAAAAAACCAAATATGTCCTAGTATAATATAATTCCTACATAAAAATAAGAACAACTTAAAGTCAAACCTTTTATTGAAAAAAGTAACAAAAATATAACCCGTAACGCTAAAAATTACAATACTAGTCCCGTTAATACCTAACTTAACCTTCTGGATGTCTCTTTACAAGGAAAGAAATTCAATAAATTCTCAGTTTTTGTATTCAAATTATTTTAGAATAAAAAAAAAATTCTTTCTTTGCCATTTTTGTTTGCATAACACAATAAAACCAAAATTCTAAAATGTCTAAAAGAAAAGTAAATTTTTTTTAGCCTGGTTAGAAATAGAATTGTTTTATTATAAAAAATTGAAGTAAGAACATGTTTTTCTATCTGAAAATAAAAAAAATAAATCGATTCAGTTTATAAAAATTGCTCAATATTATCGAGATAACTAGATTTCTTGATTTCTTACAAGGATGACGATTTAATAAACCTCAAACCGGTTTTGCTGTGATTTTGCTACAAAAGTATAAATCGTGCACTGAATTTTCTGAAAGTTAGAAAAAATTAGAACTAGAAAAATAATTTGTTTTCTTTTTCCAATTCCTAAAATTGATTGATCACACTGTTACAAGTATACAGTAATTTACTTCACACACTGCAACCTATTTCAGACAGTTACCGAAAACATATTATTTACCGGGAAAATATATCGATGTGAGGAAATGCAGATGATATCCGCTCAAGCCTTCGTATATTTTAATTAAAATGTGATCACACATCTAGCCTGTCTTGAAAACTGGCTGACTGGACTGACTACTAACGAATCGAGCAAATCTATAAGGTTGTCAAACTTTCAATTTGGGTTTTTGATTAAAAAATAATTATCGATTTTTTTTTACTTTATTTTAAAACTTTTTCATAATAATATTGATAATCGATGCGAAAAACTTTTAAAAATTTTTGCAATTAATAATAAATAAATTAAAATTTATAAAATTAAAAAAAAAAATAACGTGATTACGAAAGCGCCACTATTGGCTGCCATGTTTGTGATCACTATGTTAAAGTGTTTTCACGTAAATACGGTCAACATCTTCTACCTGTGTATATACTGTCAAAATTATTGAAGTTTAGTGCAAAAAAAAAAATTTTGTTGGTTACTAATTCAAATAATTTATTCTAATTTCATTCAGTAATGTGTGACAATTTACTCTGTCCATTTGGTCCAGTGTATAACCTAGCTAGATATATAAATTTTGAAACACTAAATAAAAACAAAAATCATTCGATAACATTATTCTGATATGAATGAATAATAAATACATTATTATATTAAAATACTTACATTGAAGTGATATTCACAACAAAAAAGATTTAATGCAGCTTTAGGATTCATACGTGGTGCTACTTGATTTCCACGTTTAACATCTTGTGGCACATTTAAAAACATTTTTTCAGAAGTATTTTTTGTAGTGTTTGTACAAAATGGTACGAAACAGGCATGATAGCTTTTCAGATTAGACTTTTTCAATAAATTTATCAATACACTAATGATAAATTACAAGAATAAATTGATTGAAAACTAAAACACTCGTATCAGCCGTCCGTGATGTTAAGGAAAAATAAATATTGTGATGTCACACGCGCTCGGGTTTTTTCGGCACGTCATCGGTAATAAGTTTAAAAAATTATTTTTAGTTTGATGTAACTTTTTAATTATAATGAAAAGAAAAAAGTTTTGTTATAAACTTATATATGATCTTTACATTTATGACAAAAAATTTTTTTTAAAAAAATCCCAATAGGTACCAGCTGGATATTTTCTAAATTTGTACTTTAATGAATAAAATGCAACCGGCTATTAAGATTAAATAAGTGGCAACACAGATACGCATCCAAGACAGGTTGTACTGCAAGACAACATGCGACCATTTAGTTCTTTAGTTTAGTAGCAGTGTTGTGCGGAAGTAGACTAAAGTAACTTTGTTCATAAGACAGGGTTGCAATTTGCCCCAAAGTTTTCTACTTGTCCTTACCGCAGTCATTGTAATTTTAAATGTATATATATATATATATATATATATATATATATATATATATATATATATATATATATATATATATATATATACGAGTATATATATATATATATATATATATATATATATATATATATATATATATATATATATATATATATATATATATATATATATATATATATATATATATATATATATGGTTGCATTTTATTCACTAAAGTACAAATTTAGAAAATATTCAGCTGTTACTTATAAATATAATGTTATTTACTGTTTTTCTGTTAGCTAAAATGATACGCTGAGAAAGCCAGCGAACCAAGATCATATATAAGTTTTATAACAAAACTACTTTTATTTATTTATTTATTTTTTGTTATAAATAAAAAGTTGTATCAAATTGAAAATAACTTTTTAAATTTATTACCGATGATGCACGAACTAGAAGGCGTGTGACGTCACAGTATTTATTTTTCCTCAACATCACGAACAGCTGATACGAGTGTTTTAGTTTCCAATCAATTTATTTTTGTTATTATCACCAGTGTATTAATAAATTTTTTGAAGATGTCTAATCTCTAAAGCTATCGAGCCTGTTTCGTACCATCTTATACGATGTGAAAACACTTTAACATAGTGACGTCACAAATATGGCAGCCAATCGTAGCGCTTTTGTATTCAAGAGGTTTCCTTTTTAAATTTTATAAGTTTTAATTATTTTATAATTAACTGTAAAAAATTTTTAAAAAAATTTTCGCATCGATTATCAATATCATTTATGATAAAGTTTTAAAATAAAGTAAAAAAAAACAATTAGTTACATTTTGAAAGCTTGACAACCCTATATATTTGACCGATTCGTTAGCAGTCAGTCCAGTCAGCTAGTTTTCAAGATAGGCTAGATGTGTGATCACATGTTAATTAAAATATACGAAGGCTTGAGCGGATATCATTCACATTTCCTCACACCGATATATTTTCCCGGTAAATAATATGTTTTCAGTCAGTGACTGAAATAGGTTGCAGTGTGTAAAGTAAATTACTTTATACTTATAACAGTGTGATCAATCAAATTTTTTTTTCTAGTTCTAATTTTTTCTAACTTTCAGAAAATTCAGTGCACGATTCTACATATGCTCTTGTAGCAAAATCACAGCAAAATCGGTTTGAGATTTATTAAATCCTCATCCTTGTTGTAAGAAATCTAGTTATTATTATAATATTGAGCAATTTTTATAAATTGATAAGAGTTTTTTTTTTTAATTTCCAGATACACATGTTCTTACTTCAATTTTTTATAAAAAACCACTCGATTTCTAACCAGGCTAAAAAAAAATTACAGTTTTCTTTTAGACTTTTTAGAATTTTGATGTTATTGTTTTATGCAAACAAAAATTGCAAAGAAAGTTTTTTTTTATTCTAAAATACTTTGAAGACAAAAATTAAGTATTTATTGAATTTCTTTGCTTGTAACGAGACATCCAGAAATCTAAGTTAGGTATTAACGGGACTAGCAGTGAAATTTTAGCGTTACAGGTGATATTTTTGTTACCTTTTTCAACAGAAGGTATGACTTTAAGTTATTCTTATTCTTATGTAGGAATTACATGATACTAGGTCATATCTGGATTTTTTTTCTAATTTTGAATTGAGCTGTTTTGCCATACAGCTTGCGGTGTTGCTTAAATCTTTATATCTATATATCTCCTAATTTTATACATATAAATAATACATACAGAAAATCAGAAAAGCAACTAAGATATGTGACTAAGAGTAGCACGACACACCAATTTTCCAAAAATTGATGCTGTTCACAGTTAGTTTAGTTTATCTTGTGGTTATGTTACAATTTGTCGGTACTGACGATGACAAAAGATCTTTGGCTTTAACAGGGCATTCAGTAGCATAAATCAATTTCGAATTAATTTGTAAAATGTAAACATTAGCGATGACTTTATATTAAAAATGTCTCGTTATTCAAACAGATTTCAGTTCTGTCATTGGGGTGGAAGTAACCAGATTTCGAGATATTTTAAGAAGAAAGTAATTAACAGAAAAGATCTTTAGATGTTTTTCTAGTGACCATTGTTCCAAGTCTTCCGTTAAAAGAATCTTTTTTAAGCGAAGGAAAATACTGATTTTGAAACGGCGGGTTATGTGAAATTTTAAAATTGCCCACATAGTAATCTGGCAGTTTCATTTCAACACAAGGACAACCGGAGTTGAGAGATTCAACGGGAATTAATTTCTTTATCAATAAGTAGTTGAATTTTATATTCCATTCTCAATTTAAAAGCAGAAACTAATCGTCTTAGTTTATAAAATTTAGAAGCAGAGTTTTCTTTTAGTTCTAAAGATAGCTAAAATTTGTTAAATATCCCAAATTGTTTATTATGTACAAACTGCATAGTTACCCAGCAATTCATTTTCTTCTTATTTCACATATGCCTAATCCTTAGTATATTTAAAGCAGTTATCAAAATTAGGCTGCCTTAATTTAAAAAATATTTTTTTATCAAACATGTTCCCTACAGGTGTAAGTGATACTCTTACATAATCGGAAAAGATAAATCAATTTAAACGAAATGTCAATTCTTCAAATGTTTAAAGAATGTTTATTCCACAATTGTGACATAAGCAAAATCCGTACGTGTCCGCGATAATTCATTTTTGGTATATGCGATTCTAGCTATTCAGCAAAAAATCGGTAGAGGGAACCTTTGCTTGCGAGACATTTTAGTAAAAGTATCAGTCGAAATTAAATTTGCGCCTCGGTTCGAGGCAGTCTTTCTTTGATCCCAACCAAAGGGGCCTAAATTGACACACTCCGAGGCCGCTAAATATTTTAAAAAGTAGGCGTCGTTTGTGGAGAAGTGTTTAAAATCATTTTAAGGAGACGATAAATATCGACGACTTGCCAAAACATGGCTCGGTAGGTAAAGTCACTCCGAAAGTTGAAAAACGAATTGTCTTTTTTTTCAAGGAGCAGCAAAATTAGGAAAATCGGATTTGACGACATCTTCGTGCTCTTGATGTCAAATTCCGAAGCACATTGAAGAAATCTTTACTGGGCAAAAAAGCACGTCGCGAAGCGGCTCGCTTGGGTTCACGATAAGATACTAGAGTGGCCCTGACAATTGCCGGACGCCAACATTATTGAAAATATTTTTTTTGTCGAATCGAAAGTTGTGTATGTATAATAAAAATTATTATAATAGAGTTTTTCTTTTTGTACAGTATTGTTATAAAAGCCATTCCAGCCCGATATGACCGAAAATTACGTAAAAAGTACATTTTTTTTTTACGAATACGAATGTTGATAACTTGAATTATACTACAGTAACGGCCGAACCATTAATGGCATGGTGTTCAGGGACCTCGAAAGTATATTATCTTTTAAAGAAAATCATTCCCGACTTCATATAAAGCCCGTCCTAATCGATAAAATACGTCAAAAATGTTTTTTTTTAATTTCATTAGATACGAGGCTGGTTTGAAAAGTCCGTGCAAAAATAAAAACTACTTATGTGTTTGGGGTAAACCTTTTTTATTTTTCGACATAGTCTCCTTTTAGGCTTATACACTTCGTCCAACGATGTTCTAGTTTGTTGATCCCTTCCGAATAATAGGATTTGTCCAAGTCTGCAAAATATCCATTAGTGTCTGCAATCACCTCCTCGTTTTGAATAAAATCTTTGTCTCGCCAGCCATTTCTTCAAATTGGGGAACAAATAGTAGTCCGAGGGAGCCAAGTCTGGAGAATAGGGGGGATGTGAAACGAGTTGGAATCCTATTTCCATTAATTTTGCGACCACAACTGCTGAGGTGTGTGATGGTGCGTTATCGTGATGGAAAAGGACTTTCTTGTGGGCCAATCGCGGGCGTTTTTCTTGCAGCTCGGTTTTCAAACGGTCCAATAACGATGAATAATATTCACCTGTAATAGTTTTACCCTTTTCCAGATAGTCGATGAGGATTATCCCTTGCGAATCCCAAAAGACAGTCGCCATAACCTTTCCGGCCGAAGGAACGGTCTTCGCCTTTTTTGGTGCAGATTCCCCCTTGGTAACCCATTGTTTAGATTGTTGTTTGGTCTCAGGAGTATAGTAATGTATCCATGTTTCATCCACAGTGACGAAACGACGCTTAAAGTCCTCCGGATTCTTCTGGAACAGCTGCAAACCATCCTTGCAACACTTCACACGATTCCGTTTTTGGTCAAGCTTGAGCAATCGCGGCACCCATCTTGCGGATAGCTTTCTCATGTCCAAATGTTTATGCAAAATATTATGTAACCGTTCAGTCGTGATGCCCACAGCACCAGCAATCTCACGCACCTTAACTCTTCTGTCATCCATCACCACCTCATGGATTTGATCAATGATTTCTGGAGTCGTAACCTCCACAGGCCATCCAGAACGTTCAGCGTCACTTGTGCCCATATGGCCAGTCCAAAAATTTTGAAACCACTTATAAACTGTTCTAATCGAAGGTGCAGAGTCACCATAATGTTTATCAAGCTTCTCTTTAGTCTCCTGAGGCGTTTTGCCTTTCATAAAGTAATGTTTAATCACCACACGAAATTCTTTTTCGTCCATTTCTTGAAAATCACTCGACTTCCTTGATTCACACGAATGCCAAACACAAAGAAATACACCAATATGGCTGAAACTTGGTGTGCGTTCATTCAAGAGATGCTACTAACTAAACATGACCTCGATACGCGCCGGTGGTGCCATCTCTCGGACTTTGCACGGACTTTTCAAACAAGCCTCGTATTTTTGTCGATTACTCGAGTTATACTATAGTAAGAGCCAAATACTTATATATATATATATATATATATATATATATATATATATATATATATATATATAGATATATATGCGAAAAAATCATTTTATTCATGTGTTACATAAACTACTATCTTAGTTGCGAGTGAGAATATAAACCAAAATACTAATTTAACTACTTACCCAATGAATTATCTTTAATATGCATAATTCATATCATTAGGTCGATTTTATATATATATATATATATATATATATATATATATATATATATATATATATATATGTATATATATATATATATATATATATATATATATATATATATATACGAGGCATGTTTTTTAAGTAAGTACCGTTTTGGAATTAAAAAAAGACGTGCAAAGATATCGCTATAATTTTATTTTTACATGAAAGCCTGTACCTTAATCTACTTTTCTACATAATTTCCGTGAATATTGAGGCACTTGTCATAACGTGGCACCAGTTTTTGAATACCCTCCTCATAAAATTCTGCCGCCTGACTTGTTAACCACTGTATCACAAATGTTTTGACTTCGTTATCGTCTTGAAGACGCTGACCACCCAGGTGCTTCTTCAAGTGCAGGAACAAATGGTAGTCGCTGGGCGCCAGATCAGGGCTGTATGGAGGATGATCTAGAGTTTCCCATTTAAAAGATTTGATGAGATCTTTGGTCCGATTAGCCACATGTGGACGGGCATTGTCATGCAGCAAAACGATACCCTTACTCAACTTGCCACGTCTTTTGTTCTGGATTGCACGACACAGATTGTTCAATGTCTCACAATAAGACGCTGCATTGATTGTCTCATTACGAGGCAGAAACTCCACTAGCAATACTCCTTTTCTGTCCCAAAAAACTGTGCACATGATTTTGCGGGCAGAAATTGTTTGCTTAAACTTCACTTTTTTGGGTGATGATGAATGTCGCCATTCCATGGATTGTTGTTTCGATTCTGGTGTGACGTAGGCCACCTATGTTTCGTCACCAGTAACAATTTGGTCTAAAAAATGTTCACCTTCATTGTGGTACCGCTCAAGGAAAGTCAATGCACTGCCTAAACGTTGGGTTTTGTGCAAATCCGTCAACATTTTTGGAACCCAACGTGAACACAATTTCCGGTAATTCAAGTTCTCGGTCACAATGCGATACAAAACACTACGAGAATATTGAGGAAAGCAGTCGCACAATGATGAAATTGTAAAGCGTCTGTTTTCTCTCACCTTTTCGTCCACTTTCTGCACCAAATCTCATTAACGACCGAAGGACGCCCACTCCGTTCTTCATCATGCACATTTGTGCGGCCATCTTTAAATGCTCTCACCCATTTCCTTACCATTCCATCACTTATAATGTTTTGTCCGTAAACTTCACAGATCTCACGATGAATATCGATCGGTTTTACGCCTTTAGCACTAAGCGACTCGAGTTCGTACCTCGGATCGGGAAAATAATTAAAAAATAAAATAAAATAAAATTCACAACTTGTGACGGTCTCCTCACTCGAGAAGGCAATGGCAAACCACCCGTAGTATCATGCCTAGTAAAGCCGTCTCATTTTGGCCGTTCGGAACCGGTATTAAACCGTAGGTCCCCTTTATCTCTGGAAATAATTAAAAAGTCACCAAACACAGGCAAAGGCGAGAGGGTCGTCTACGTCCTTATCGAATATGGCACTTTAAGAAGAGAAAGAGCAGTCGGGGTTGGCAGATCCATATCCTTCGAGTCTCGTTCTGTCACATTCTGACAAGAAATATTTTTGGAACCTAAATTTGAACCAACTGCAGTAACAATAGGTAAAAATACAAAAATAATTAATACATCAGTTACTAATTCATATTAAAATTTCACCAATTTAATCCACTAAGAATATTAAAACTATAAGGCGGTCGGAAACAAATTCAGAAGTCTGTAATGTGTCTATAAGTGCGTTGTAGTCATATGTCAGCGAAATACTTCTTATAAATTGTTGACTTTTACAGCAATGAATACCTCACTCATTACGGAGCGATATCAAAATTGCCATTAGCCGATTATATTCATAATTATTAGATACTTAAATTACTAACAGATACCAAAAAAAAAAATTAAATGTATTAAGAAAATTTTTTATTATCAGAGCTTAGTAGCTATTGAGTAGTAAGACTACTAAAGTAGCCGTTTTTGCTTCAATTTAGGCAAGAAGGAGGGAGGCGAGAGGCCCTATGAGCCTTTGAAAATAGTTTCTAGTACTAATTATTATAGTTTGTTATTGTTTTCTTGTTTCCCATTAAAGGAACTCTTTGAGGTCTTACCTACCTCTAGAACATTACTACGCTACTGCTTTGTGTATAGTTCGTAGCTTATTTAATTATTTCTTTTAATCACACAGCTTTTAGGTTTAGCTTCTCCTTTCTTCTTATCGTATTCGTCAAACTATTTTAGACAGTAACTATGTGTTCAAAAAGCTACACAACTACTCAGCACACGAAAGTGAGTAATTTATCTACTAGTCCAGGAAAATTAGACATAAATTTCTCCAGAGTTGGAAAAAATTAGATACAGGCTGAAAATTTAGAGACAGCTTAGTTTCAGTGGTATAAATGTTGTGTGAAAGTTCCCCATCGATCCGAGTGTCGAGAGATTAATTACACGGGGTCAAAGGTCGCGAAATACGGTTTTTCGCGAATATCTCGAGAATGATAAACTTTTCGACAATAAGGGTTTAATAATAAATTGTAGCTGAGTCAATTATCTACAAAAAGGTTCAGAGGTACTTTCGTGAGATAAAGTGCTCTAAAGGATCGCGAGTATTGCGGTACTCATTGTACGTACTCTCTTCCGCATCACCTAAGAGGTTGAGTACCAGATACTTTTTTTTTAACTACGTGTATCTCCAGTAGGCCTAATCCACGGTGATTGATGTTGATATTTGGTTTGATGGTCCTGAACGCTCATCTTCTAAATTCTACTTCACAGTCCTTAAACATTATTCTAATAAGGACGATGGATCTACATCGTCTTCCAAATCTGACTCTTCAGTCTCTAAAATTTGTTCTAGAACAAATAATGGATCCACATCTTCGTTAATTTCCTCTTCATTATCGTTTTTAGAAGCAGTATTTAAGCATGCTTGACCATGACCGTGGCTACAAATTATCGAGCAATTTAATCCTGCTTTACGACATCTACATTCAGAACCACATCCGAGACTACAATTATAAAACATCGTTTTTAGTAGTATATCAGGGGCGGGCTGGAGTAGGGTTGTTATTGGTTCTAAAATATTATTGTTCAATGTCCATTTCTAGTGTTCAGGATAAATTTTAAGATTCCCAAGCCATGTTTGAATTTGATAATTAACCTGATAAAAGTGTTGTTGAGCAGCAGCAGATGTTGAAGGAAGAGAAACTAGTTATACAAGTTTATTGAGTCACGTAGATTTAGTAAAAAGTGAATATCTTAGCAAATCTATTAAATCTAGTGTCTTTGATGCTCCATAAATTACTAGAAGAAGGCGTAGACCACGATTAAAAATATCATTATGGGCTGTGCTTGCGAATATAGTATTTACGGCACTCACGATGAACAGTAACATTTTTTTTCTTTTTAAAAAGTCAGTGTTTCCATCACCTCTTTCAACACTTGACTCAATTAACGTTTTCATTCCACGTTCAACCGTCAAATATTCACCACCTGACAGCGATTTATTGCAAATGAAACAATAAATCTTCCATTTCTATATGATACTCACAATAATGACACTCTATAAAATTCCAAATACGTCCGTATACTACCAACAGTCGTTCAAACACGTAAATTTTGCCAATGACAGACTCGTTACCATAGAGAACGAACGACAGCTGCATGTCAAGGTCACATTCCTTACAGGAAAGGGCCTAAATTTCTAACGGGATACTTATGATATCTCCGTGGTATTCAACCTCTTAGATGATACGGAAGAGAGTATATACAATGAGTAGTACAATACACGCGCTTCATCTCACGAATAATCACTCTTACAGAAAAGTAGCTCTGAACATTTTTTGTAGACAATTAACTCAGCTACAATTTATTACTAAATTTTTATTGTCGAGAAATTCGCGAGAAGAAACCGCATTTCGCGACCTTTGATCCCGCGTAATTAATCACGCGACACTCGAATCGATGGAGAACTTTCACACAACATTTATAACACTGAAACTAAGCTGCCTCTAAATTTTCAGCCTGTATCTAATTTTTTCCATATTGAATGTCTAATTTTCCTGGACTATACTTGTTAAGTAGTTTACAGCTTATAGCTAGTTATTTTTTCTCAGTAGTCCAGATTTGATTTTTATTATTAAATTATGAATAATTACATTTTTCTCCAAGCTGCCTTATCCTCTACATCCGAAATAAATATTAAATTAAGTTAATATTGCTCAAATAGGTCTGAGCAAAAAATGAAGTTAATTAATTATTTAAAAGATCCGGGTTACTGTAGGTTTTAGAGGGCTTGGTAATTACGCGTATCGCAGACTGTGTCCGGATAACCCGGGGTTTACTTCCGAAATGGGATGGGCTAATTTTAAGAGATGAATTAAGTTTAGATAGTTAAATCTCCTGAGATTTTATCATCGTGAAAGCTTGAGCTAGATTTATTCTTACGCGTGTAGTACATATATTACTAAAAATAAATAGTTACTATTTTTTACAGGTAACTGCTAAAAATGTTCTTTTCTAGTTAGAAATCTAACAACAAAGAAAAGTTAAAATCAAAAATGATACGTGCACGTTAGATTACATAAAACTACGCAAAATATACATATACATGGGCGCTGCAAAAAGTATGCAACACGTAGGCTGAAAAGTTTTTGGTCTAGCTACTTAAAACACATTTTTTTAGTAAAATTCGACTTTATTCATCATCATAGTCTCCTTCAAGAGCGATACAATCAGTCCAACGCTTTTCTAACATTTCATACCTTTCTTGTAGAAGGATTTGTCTTTACCTTCAAAATAGGCTTGAGTTTCGGCGATAACATCTTCATTGGAGCCAAATCTCTTTCTCTTTGAAGTCTGCGAATCTATATGTCGCTGGGGGCTAAATCTGAAGAATATAGTGGATGAGAAAGCAATTCGAACTTTAATTCATGCAATTTTGCCATCGTAACCATTGACTTGTGACATGATGCATTGTCTTGTTCATTTGGAGCCATGTCTTTGCGATTTCTACCTTCAAACGCACCAGTAAGTTTATATAATAATTGCTATTAATGGTCTTCTCCTTCTCAGCACTCATAGTCGATGAAAATTATTCTATGCGCGTCCCAAAATACAGAGGCCAAAACCTTCCCAGCCGACTGTTATGTCTTTGGTCGCTTCGGGCGACTTTCACCGGCTGCTGTCCACTCAGCTGACTGCCGATTTGATTCCGATGTGTAGTGTGTGATCCATGTTTCATCCATTATCACATATAGCATGAAAAAATCCTTTTTATTGCGCTTGAAACACGTTGTTGTTTTTGGTCCACTGTGAGCAAACGCGGTACCCATTTCGAACAGAGCTTTCTTATGCCCAAATGTTCATGCAAAATATGACCAACACGTTCTTTTGATACCTTTAGGGTGTCAGCTATCTCACGCAATTTCACTTTACGGTCATCCAAAACAATTTTGTGGATTTTTTTATGTTTTCCGGTGTAACCATCTCATTCCAGAGCGGTGAGCATCATTTGTGTCTGTACGACCGCGTTTAAATTCAGCATACCAGTAAATGATAAGTGATTTTCCAGGGGTAGAGTCCAGTAGAGGACCGGGGGGGGAATATCAGATTAATACTCGTATCATCTAAAATAATTCAGATATCAAGATGTATTTAACCAATAGTTCATATTTTGTGTATACCACACAAAACAGTGAACGTAGTGAAAGTAAATGTGACAAACTTCTAAATTCTAAAATATATTGTTTAAAGAAATCATCGACACACCTTGTAACTGTTGGAATTGACTTGAATGATTTTTTAATAAAAGTTGTTATTGGTGGAAGAAACGAATTTAGAGTGAGATGAGGAAAAAGTGGAAGAAGTTGCAGAGATATCAAGGTTGTTCTTGTTAATTGCTCTTATTCATTTAATGATGATACAACCTCTCCTAAATTTGACAATATAACAAACATATTTTTGAAAAATAGGGAGAAATAAGAGAAATCATCGACTACAGAATTGAAATTTTTAACAGACAAAAGCTTTCAAAATATTTTAAGGTGTTTTAATTAAATAATTATTCAGGAAATGTTAATTTCACAAACTTATAACGTTTTAAATCCAAGGCAAAATCCAAATAGTGAAAATGTTTGTACCATGCTGGAGTTGTTGACATGTTATCCCAACGAGTTGGGAAATAAATTAACAAGAAATGGAACAAAAAAGAAATTTTATGAAGATATTGTTGATTTAATATTAAGAATTATTTTAAATAAATACCAGGTGTACAAGTATGAAATGCGGATTTTTTTCTAAAAAAAAACATGTTAAATTCGGAAGAATGATAAAAAGTGCTTTATTCAAAGTATGCTCCATCGCTTGTTATACATTTTTACCATCTTTCGGGTAATTTGTGAATCGAGCCATTTTTCACATCTTCGTACGAACCAAAGCGCTGCTCAGCAAATGCGTGACCCATCGATGCAAACAAGTGGTAATCGGAAGGAGCGAAGTCTGGTGGAGTATGCCGGATGGGGTAGAACTTCCCAGCTGAGTGCTTCCAACGTGTCGCGAACTGGTTTTGCCGTATGTGATGGAGCATTGTCATGAGAAAAATGACTTTTGTGTTGCCTCTTTCGGTATTCTGGCCTTTTTTCAAGCAGCGAACGATTCAAATCGTCAATTGTTGTTAGTATTAACCGTTTCACAAGGTTTTAACAGTTCATAATAGACCACGCCCCTCTGGTCCCACCAAACACAGAGCATCGTCTTTCTGCGAAAGCGATTCGGTCTTACGGTCGATGTGGATGGTGCGCCTTGGTCTACCCATGATTTTTTTTTTTTGCGCTTGGGACTCTCAAAATAAATCCACTTTTCATCCCCTGTAACTATACGGTGCAAAAATGACTTCCCTTTTTCCGAGCGAGCAAAATGTCACACGTGTTTTTGCGCCTTTCCATTTGCCTGTCGTTCTACTCATCTACCGGCTTCTGAATCTCTCCCATCTCTCGTAGCCGATTGGAAACAGCTTGTTGACTAATGCCCAATTGCTCGCCGAGTTGTTTTTGTGTTTGTGAATCATCATCGTCCAACAATGTTTGCAATGCCACATCTTCATATATTTTTTGACGGTTTTCCACGTTCCTTGTCTGCAACATCGAGATCACTACTTTTGAAACGCCGAAACCATCGTTCACACATATCTTGCGATGGAGAATGTTCACCATAAGCTTCTCGAAGTAATCGGTATGATTCAACAGCAGTTTTCTTCAAATGAAAAAAAAAATAATGCTGTCCGCGAATGCTCTTTTTCGATATAAATTTCGACATATTGAACACAACAACACAAAACACTATGCACACACTTTTCCAATTTATCACTCGTGCGCGTCTACCACTTGTTGATGACACAAATGGCGCAGTGTCAAATCTTTATAGCACAAACTGCATTGGTGCACCATCTGTTGTCTGAAATCAGCATTTCATACTTGTACACCTGGTATATGCAATGTATAATGATAAGTTTAATGTTAAGAATTATTACTAATAAAAATATAGAATGATAGGCTAAATGTTAGAAATTATTAATAAATATATAATTCAATTTTAATATTGGTTTTATTTGTTATAAAATAAATTGGAGTACATCTTTTTTTAAGAATCCATGAATTATGACTTTTATCAAATTCTAAACAACTTAACGAAAACTTTAATTTTTTTTCTTAAAATTCCTTCCATTAGATGTACATAGGGATGTTTTACTTTCTATAATTATTTATCGGAAAAAAAATCACTAGCAATATTTTTATTTATTGAATATTTTAAAATTTAAGTAGTTTGGTTTATTAACTGCACCTTCTTATTTAAAAAATTTTAGTAGAACAATTTAAACTGTAACCTTTATGGAATGCTTTTAGTCATTACGTAATTCCAATAAAATCTTTAATTTTAAAACTTGTTATGTTTTGTGTTAATAGCTTTCCTGAATCCATATGAACTTAGCAATTTTTTTTTCATTTTTGTTGTTAGCTTAATAAGTTTGTATCCCATAGTTCTGTGTGTTCAGTAACTATTTTTCTATAAAAGTTGGTAATATATCATATCACTTATAATTTCCTTGACTTCTGAAATATTCGCATATAATATTTTTCAAAGTTCGGCTAACCCGCTTTTAAATTAGAACAACTTTGTTGGCTTTATAGCCCTCATCTAGAAATTTTTCATAGTTAACGTTACATCCTTTCCACTTCTGCTTTAAAGCTGCTGTGTCCAATCATATTTTGTAAATGTATTTATTACTACTAAAATATATCTATTTGATTTAGTAAACCTAGCATAGGGTTGCATTTCAACTAAATGAGTTTGCCATAAATCATTTTACCCTTTCGCAATTGTTCTTGTTCGCTGCTAATTTTTTCTAGCGAATTTATGTAATTCTCAACAACAGTTTTCTTTATATTTTTATTTATGTTGCCATCTGAAGAGTTTCAATTGACTTATTGCCGTTGTTTTGAATTTCTTGTACTTTACTTTTAAGTTTTCCAACTTTTACGTTAAATTCTGTCTCTAAATAAACTTTTCCTAAAGTATTTGCATCACTTATTCCCTTTACTCTCGTACAACTTTCATTGTATCATTAAATTTTTGTCTATATACCTCAGTCGCCCTTTGAACCATCTCCTGCAAAGATTTTAATTCCTTAAGTGACTGATCTTTCACATTGTTTATTTCCAAAATATTCTTTATAATTTTTGGCCCTAACTCTTCATAAAGAAATTTTAAAGTGTTTATGTCCTCACTGTTATTTTCAATTTCTCCTGCATTTATGTCAATTTTATTTGTTATTTCTTTTTTAGTCTCACTTTTATTCGTTTCCAATAGAGCATCATTTTCTTTGAATAATTTGTCATCAATACTCGCTTTAAAATCATTTTCACAACTTCCTAACTGGGTGAAAATCATATCGATTTTTTCAGTATTTGTTGCAATTTTACTAACTAAATTTGTTTGTTTTTCCACTGTAGATCTTACTTCTTCATTTCATCGTTTGCGGTATTTTATCTTCTGCATTTATTACAATTATTTATATAACATTGGCTTCTTTTAGTTCTTCTATATTAGAAATTATTGCATTGTTATGGCCAGTGTAGATGCCACCAAAAATTCTATCGACTAGTTTCTCAAGATCATTTCAGTGCACAGAGTCTGTATTCTGTTTATTATTTTTTAAAGTTAAACCAACCCTACTCTTTGTAGTTGAAGATGTTTTATTAGCACTGGTCTGATTAATTGACATAACAACTCGAAACAAATTCTGAACGGGATTAATAGTTTTGGTATTTACGATACCTTTCTTTCAATATTATTATCATATACTTGTATAACACATTCCATAAACTTAATCGTTCGGATGGTGATTCTTACGATAAGCGTTAGTTCTTTTTAAAATCTCCATATAATTATCAAAATTGCTTTTGTTCATAGCCAACAGGTCCATTTTTTTTTAAACAACTCATATAAACCTGCTGTACCTGGATACCTTATACCATCAACTTTTACTTCTTTGCTAAACAGGTTTTTGTGTTAGTCCTAAGTAGAATCTTTCCATTTCATAATCGTGAACTATTTCATCATTATGATCAAATGTACGTGCTGTATCTCTTACACCATCATCAAGGAGGTTTATCGAATTGTTCCAACCACTTATAAGCTTCGGTATTAACTAGTGTGTTTAGTGTTTGTTTCATCTGCCCTTAAATTTCAGAAAGATTGTAAAGTGTTAACCTGATAATTCTGAAGAAGTTGTAGTTTTCCGCTAAAACATTTGTTAAATCATTGTTAAGAAATGATGGTATTTCATATGGAAGATTTGAAGTTTCCTCACCCTCCCTTGTTTTCTTGTGGAGTTGATATATCAGCAAAAATATCTTTCCCTGATAATGGTACGTCAGCAAACAAGTTTTTTCGTGGGTACCAAAGATTCATAAAAAAATTTAATTGGTGTATAACTGCTCTTCTTTTAGGTAAGCTGGCTCAGTTTCTCCAAATGTTGAAAGTAGTTCTTGTAAAAGTTGTGTAATTGGTCTATAGGTTTCTTCCAGCTTAGATTCTGCCTCAAATTCTACATTTTTAAACGATATTTTTGTTTAACAGCTTTCCTCGATTTGACAAGTTCTCTTGTCAATCGTTCGTCCATAATTAATATTTGTCACTTAATTTTATAAGTAAATATATGTATCAAAGCCTTTTCGTTACTGCTTCTACTTTGTATTAGAATTTTTGTTTATCACCAAATATGCAAATCAACGCTAAAATGATCATCATAAATATGTTTTAAATTTGCAGTTGTTTTGGAATATTTTGTATGTAATAGTAGTTATGTTTGATATAAATAAAATCATTCTTATACCTTCCAAAACAAAAAATAATCATTTGATATGTTCTGATTACAACAGACTATATCGTCAAATATTATTATATAGTTTGGTTTTATTTCTTGTGGTGAAATCATATTTTCTTCATTATCTCAAAAGAAACCATTTTTTTTATTGATTTAAAAAGTGTTCATATATATGTTGGTCTAAAGATTTTGAATAAATATATAAATTTTTAAACCGCAAGCCAATAGGTAATAACAATATTCTCCACATGCCGATTTTGCTATTTCCAATAAATAATTTTCCATGTCTTCTATATGTGTTTACTGAAGTGTCATGATCTTTAATTGTTAAAGGTTGTTTATCGATTCTTATAATGTATATATACAGTTGGCTTCTATAATAACACTAATCCTAATAACATTAATGATTTGATGTGTATTTACAAAACAGCAAAAAGAGTCTGTGGTTTTCTAAATACTTTAAAAAATAAATTACCGAATAAAATACGTGGGTCAGGTTTTGTGGACCTGGGTCAAAATTAGAACGAAGATTTATAAGAGATGAATAAAGGAATAGACAACAATGCCTACTCACAATCAAATGATATGAAATGCAGGCACATTGCTGATAAGTTTATTATCTAAAAACGCTTTTTATCTAGATTGAAAGCTAACGCTGCTACCTTTGGAGAAAAACAGCTGTTATGGGAATAAGTGCTGCAATGAAAGTTAAAAGAAAATTAGGTATGGGGCTTAGAAAAAGAAGGAAAACTACAAAATCGTGTAGGAAATGGAATATCATTATCTCACGCTATCACACAAGCTAGAAAGGGAATCAAAGAAAAACAATTTAGAAGTTTAAAAGATAGTATTGGAACTGCATTAGAGTCAATAAGAAATAGTAGTAAAGTAGTAAATTCTAAAGCAAGAGTAATACCAATTCTCAAGTCTGGAGGGCTCCTAGCACTGATACCTTTATTTGCTGGTTTGTTGGCTTTTGCCTCTCTTGTAGGAAGACTGCGGGCAATGAAAAAGCTGCCAATGATGCAAAATCAGCAGAAAAATAACTAGAAGCTAAAAGACAATGAAAAGAAAGTGGTCTTTATCTAAAATAAATATAATTTGGATTTGGTATATATATAAAATCATATTCAAAAAACTGTTAAAGAATATTCCTCAAAAACCATTTACGAATTTTAACCTTATTAAATATGTCAGGTTTTTCCGAATTCCCCAATTTCAAGGTGTATTTATAAAGGACAAATTATTTAAATGAATTCAGAAACATAAAAGCGGTATTGTTAATCTAGATAACTATAATCGTGATTGACTTGACAACATATATATAAAAAAAAACATAAAAATATACTATAATTTGATAGTTATGGGAATTTGCGAACTCCATATGAAAATAAACAAATATTTGTATAAAAATAAAAATAAAAACATGGTAAATTATAATTATCTACTCTCAACGTTTTAATAAAAGAAATTGAGGTCAACTATGTCTAAATTTTCTTTATAATAATATCTTGTAACTAACCTTTTTTCGCCCTTCACAAAAATATTAATGTATTATATTATGTAGTTTTGTTATTAGTGGTAATTCTGCCACTTTAACAACAAAAGCTAATCCTAATATTTTGACAAAAATACTGATTCTGTCATTGGATTGATAAATTTTGAGATCTTTAACTCAATTCCAAATATTTATGAGAACAACAATTTAATGCTTTATAATGAAAATGCTATAAACGTTATATCGCCAGATAGCGCTACGAATTGGAAGACATAATCAAATATTCTCAAAATCATTACCCTAAAGATGGAATTAATTTTACCTCTTTTGCCAATAATATCTTACGTACACATTTTAAATTATTAGGTTCGATAACCTTTTAGGATGGAGCGCTTGGTAAAACTGTTAGAGTTAACACAAACAAATCGAGAATTTCTCCTAACTTCGGGTTTTTAAACTTAAAAATAACAACGAAATATTTAAACGTTAAAGAAAATGTTCTTTTAGATGAACCATTTTGAAGCTGAGAAGTACTTTCTTTCTGTCCCTTTAATCCTACAAAACTAGGACCCAATGATGAAATAAGAATTGCTCTGCAACAAACAGAAAAATATCCTCTACCTTGCAAAAGTGAGATTTATTAAGAATCACAAGTAATTAGAGGAAACAATACTCCATTATAAAATACCGTATGAATCAACAATGCACCAACATTCTTATGTGAATTGAAATGAATCATGTTATGTTTTAAATGCTGCTACTGTAAATTCTGTTTCAGGTATCGGAAAAACTTCTACAGTTAGGGGCTACATATTTTATAGTCAAAATGAAAGTGCAAAGTTAGGAAATGTAGGATGGTATCCAAAAGCAAAATCAGGAGAAAATATTATGACTGACTATAAAACAAATGTATTCTGAATTTTATAAAGATTACAACAAAATAATTTTAAATTTCCGACAAGTACTAATGCTCATAAAAAGTAGTAATTTGTAGTATCCACTGTTGAAGATGAAAAACTTAAAAAAAAATTACAATAACCAAACTTTGTTAGAGAGGAAAGTTAGGAGTTGGTAGAATATCCAAAATTATTAGACACAAAAGACACATTTGACCTGTAAAAACTTCTACAAAAGTTGAGACTCCGCGCCATGTATTAATTGCTTTCGGAAACAATAGACGTACTAATGGCCGATATGAGTAAATTTGATCACTGTGAACTAAGAAATATAATTTATATTTAGATATTGAAAGATGTCCCTACAATTATATCCAACTTGATTTTAAAAATAATAAATTTGCTACACTATATGAACTATTTTCGGATTTCCATCAAATATATTATATTATAATTTGCCAATAGAACCCATACTTAATTCAAGAGAATTTATGTCTAATGCACCTATTGTCTATATTAACTGCTCACATCAACGAGATTTATTACGGTCCAGTAAGACCTCACCGTGAAGAGTGAATTTGAAACAAAGGGAAAAATTCTAGCTAAAACAACAGCATATTAATAATTAATAATCCACAATAAAATATTTAGCTACAATCCTTTGACGAAAATAGAAAAAACACCTTCAAATTTCATCCCCACCCTTGAATTTTAATGTATTTAATTATATAAATTTTTTAAAAAAAAAAGCAATTCTGATTATGTCTTTGACTTAAAAAGCTAATTAAATTTTGTAAAAGAATGGTAAACAAATTAGTGTTTCATCAAAAGTTTAAAGTGTTTTATTAATAAATTAGAACAACTTAAAAAAATAAGAGAAGAATACTTCAGAAAAAATTTATGTTTTCAAGAAATTTTCTAATTTAAAAATTAATTAACATCATTATTAATACGAGGCTGGTTATCGATATACAATAATTTATGGATGGGAAAATAAATTTATTTCTAAAGAATTAGCTGCTTACCATGGAGAAGAAATAAGTCAGTGTGTATTTAAGCAACCTTTTGCTTTAATTTTGCTTTCTCTCAAATTACATAAGCAAGCAATTTGGCGAATGAAATATCACCACTACATTCACTGGAATTTAGGATATACACCTATTCACTGTTTTGTATATATTATCAAACAGCTTACCCAGGACATACTATTTGTCTATGTTAAAAGAAATGAAAAAGTAGAGTACATCAAAAAGTATTCATTTAAACCTGTAATTTAGCTAGATGATCAACCGACATTAAAAGATATTGAAGACTTAGTGTAGTGATTCGTTATTCGCAGCTTTAAAAGTTGACTAACTGCTATTCAGATGTTGTCCAGTTATATTTTAAATTATAGAATTAGAAATAAAATTATCCTCAATACTTAAGTTTATCTAAAATTGTGTCTGCTAAACCATATATAATAATTACCGTTCAACTTTTTTTTTTGTATGTGATATTATTGCATAATTATTTTTAAGTTTTAAAACATGGTCAATATATCTATAGAGAAATATAAAAAGTGGAAACGTAGCGGCTTTCACGGCTTTATAGAGAGCAAGGGGAGGTTCGGGGTTGTGAACAGTTGGCTTTAGAAGATTACAAAAGGGTCCAACTTCAGAAAAAGAAATCTTGGGTGTGTCTTTCCTTGGCCCCAGGAGTCACCCATTTCAATATATTAAACTCTTTCCATAAAACCTTATATATGTATATATATATATATATATATATATATATATATATATATATATATATATATATACACATATATACATATATATATATATATATATATATATATATATATATATATATATATATATATACATACATATATATATATATATATATATATATATATATATATATATATATATATATATATATATATATATATATATACATATTTCTCTATAGATGTATTGACCATGTTTTTCAAAAAAAAAAAAATGTAACCTAACTTTGCACTTTCATTTTGACTATAAAATACGAGTATGTAGCCCCTAACTGTAGAAGTTTTTCCGATACCTGAAACAGAATTGATAATAGCAGCATTTAAAACATAATGTGATTCATTTCAATTCACATAAGAATGCTGGTGCATTGTTGATTAATACGGTATTTTATAATGGAGTATTGTTTCCTCTAATTACTTGTAATTCTTAATAAATCTCACTTTTGCAAGGTAGAGGTTATTTCCCTGTTTGTTGCAGAGCAATTCTTATTTCATCATTGGGTCCTAGTTTTGTAGGATTAAAGGGACAGAAAGAAAGTACTTACCAGCTTAAAAATGATTCATCTGAAAGAACATTTTCTTTAACGTTCAAATATTCCGTTGTTTATTTAAGTTTAAAACCCGAAGTTAGGAGAAATTCTCGATTTGTTGGTGTTAACTCTAATAGTTTATCAAGCGCTCCATCCTAAAAGGTTATCGAAACTAATAATTTAAAATGTGTACGTAAGATATTATTTGCAAAGGAGGTAAAATTAATTCCATCTCTAGGGTAATAATTTTGAGAATATTTGTTTATATCGTCCAATTCGTAGCTATCAGGCGATATAACGATGTTATTTTGGCCGAAGAAATGCCCTTCCAACGGCAAGCCTTGGTTTGACCGAAAATGCAAAGAAGCTGTTGCTTCTAAACATCTTGCATAGCGACAATGACGTGAAAATCCTAACACCATAAAATCGTAACACAACATAACAGAAGCAAAGAAATTATCGACGAAACCAAGGAGATACACAATCAACGGATTAGAAACAAACTTCTCGCTTGTCCCAACAATTCCAGGTCCTTTTGGTCGGTCGCTAAGGCAGTTAGTCAAAATTTCACCAAATCAACCATACCACTACTCACCCGGCAGATAATTCTATTGCAACGACAGCCCTGTTGAGAAAGCGAACTTGTAGGCTGAACTCTTT
>CM032449.1:80453828-80461328 GCA_019049505.1 Pachyrhynchus sulphureomaculatus | reverse complement strand
TTGGAAAACTATTATTTTACCCAGAATAAAGGTGTTCAAGGCAAGAACAGAAAATGTTAATAGGATAACTCGGAATTTCGTCAGTTCTTCTAGAGCAGCGTGTTTTGTGAGTGGTCGACTCTACTGGGGTCGATGTTGTGAGTAATTCCAGTAGTCTTCATAGGCCGGTCGGCTACTGGACGTCTGGTGTTTTCTTTTTTTTTTTCCAATAGTCGGCCATCATAAAATTATGGATTTCTAGGTGTTCCATGTTGATTTCAGATATTTGATCGGCGAGGAAATCTGAAAAAAGCCCACCATAAACTAATTTGAGATTTTATGTATGGGAAATTTATTGCTTTATGGTCGCTGACCATAATGAATGGGTTTTTCAGTTTTTTCCGCTAATCTCAAGTGCGCGACCTGCAGCCCACTTGGGCATCCCTTGTGCATTTTTTACCTGAAAAAAAGGGGATCATAAAAAATAGGAAGAAGATAGGGAAAACCGTTTCTGCCGATGCTTCTTATTTAACCGTCTGCGATTGACGTTCAGTAATTTTAACAATTCAATTGACATGGTAGATTAGCGGACAACTTTTTGATGTTGAATGTTTTTGAAAATTGTTTACTAAATACCTATTGTGTTTATTTGATATGCAGCAATACATAATAAACAACATATGTAAAGATATATTTTTGAAATAAAAGTCAATTATCGAACATGGTACATTTTGAACATCAAAAATTAAAGTGTTTTCTTAAGTATGAAAAAAAAAATAAACATAACATAATCTTTAAGATTTTTGGTTTTAAATTAAATTAACATTTATTACTTAACAAATATTTTACATTTGAGCGATATCTTATTATAAGATCAACAGTTACAAAGCCTCAAAATATTACAAAGGGGTTTGGAACATTGCAACCAAATTGGGTTTTTAAGCAATCACAGCACATGTAATTTGTTTGTAGCTTTAGTTTAGTAGGGACAAATATGGCACAGTTTTCTTCCACTTGTTGCCACAGAGCGGGTTTTCCTGGACAGTGGCAGATCTTTTCCCAAAACTCGGCTGACGGTCAGGCGCAATTCTCTTTGCAACCTTTCGTTGTATGCGCGTGTTGAGGAAAGAAGAGGCAATTAAAATTACGAAGCAGGAGAAGAAGAAGAAAATACAATTAAAATTGAAAAAAGCTGCAGCAGGCTCTACAGTAAGGAAAACGGATGTCAAAAAAAGGCTCTGAGAAGGAAATGTAGTTTTATATTTTTGATTCTAAGTATTTTTAATATCGTTATTGTACTAACTAGATTTAAACTCAAAATGCTTTAATTCACGGCTATGATTATTGTAATATAAAATACAAAAATCACTTATGAAAAATGCAAAAGGTGAAAATTAACTTTTTTTTTTAATGGCATGGTAAAAAGTTTATTCGATAACAAAATTCCTGTTGGGAAGAGTAATAATTCTGTTCTTATTGTCGGGAAAAATCGAAAAAACACCCCACTGCCTCATTTAAGCTGTAGATTTCAATTAGTCAGCAAGTGGTCGACTACCGGAGCGTAGACATGTCAACTACTGGGATACAGTGATCCACACCTGGTGCTGTTACGTCCATACATTATTTGTTTATTTATTCGACAGAAAAAGAATTATATAGTTTTTCAAAATGCACTCATGTAAAGGGAAGGGTTGAAATTTGATATATTGTTTACCTAAAAGGTCCAAATAGTAGTATCACGGATTTCCATTAAAGCTACGATTAACGTAACCTCAATGCGTTATTCGGTCAACTACTGGTGCCACCTAACCCTACAATATCAAAAGATCCTTCACGTAAACCAAAAAAAACACACGGCTATTTTGTATTATTTTTGGCCACATTCACTAAAAAATATATTAAAATGAAATAGACTGCGCTATGGCTGTTTAGGTACAACAAAAAGTACTGTATCGAACCTAACGTCTATTTTATTTCCGGCGCTAAATGACCGTTGCAGTTCGACGTCGCCTTAACCCCTTTATATCCTCCTCCTAACTATATATTTATCGTATTTAAACCGATCGCCTAAAGCTCTAAAGCTACCTATAAACCGATCCATCAATACCAAAAACCTCCAATTTTACTATAATATATTACCACGCCAGATGTAAATACATAATATATGTAAGTCCAGATACTGACAATAGGAAAATTAATTATTATTAAAATATCTTAATATTGTATGTATTTGTAAAATCGTTTCATAATTGTTTTAAGTACCGATGTTATGGATAAAAAAGCTTTTGGAAAGTTTTTGTAAATAGTTTCAACTTTTTCTAGCTTATTCAAAAGTTAGATTATAAATGTTAAAATAGCAATTATAAATGGTCAAAAATATAATTTAATAAGAGTATGCAGGAGATTGTCTAAGACGATTAGAAAGAGAAGCTACTTCATTTTAAACTACTTTATGAAAAATGCTAAAGGTGGTGTAGGGTATTTATCAGCAAACGGCCATTTTACCTTATTGGAAAAGTCATTTACAGACGCTAGCTCTAGTTTTAAATCTTTTAAATTAATAATATTTTTTCGAAACTATATTAATTACAGTACCACTAGAGCTCTTAAGTATAATTCTTCAAATTTCGATTAGCAGAAAGGCGAGTAACTCTTTGGACTACGAAAGATAGATTTTAAGTTAGGAGAGAAGAAGCAAATAATTTTTGAAAACTCAGTATTACGAGAACAGGTTGACTAATGGGAACACATATTTCGCCATATTTATCTCGAGATTTGATTGTACTTGCTCCCCTCAAAAATAACTCCCCCATTGTTCAAGAGAGTCTTATCTGCTTCTGAGAGTTAAAAAAAATTAAAATAGGCCTATTAGACCCTACATCGCTGGAATTATACTGAAACTTGGTTAGTAATATTAGAAAAAACAATTTGCTATCGAGTTATCCGAGGTGGTGCCTTTTCCAATGGCTCCCATATATACGGTAAGGTAATACATAAACAATGAAACAATTTTTTCCTGTATATTTTAAATTTCATATGAGCTCGAAGGTAAAGTTTTTAGCAAACTTTTGGTTAATTCCCTCTATAGAAATTAGAAAAAAACTAATTTGAATGCTTATTTTTTTTCATCGAAAACCTTGTTATTTTTATTATTACAAGAAGTAAAGTTTGACCGAGGCAAACCCTGTGGCTCTGACTTACAAACAGATTACTTCACCGTATGGTTTAGTTTACCTGTCAAATCACACATCACATTGATTTTTTTGGTTAAGCATAATCTGAGAAAATCAAGGATAGCTGCCAGACTGATATTAATTTTAAAAAAATTATTGTAGCAACGTGCCTGTTTAATTTTTTCCAAATTCCGATGAGAAAGTCTACAATTTTTTTTAGCGTATATTAGGGACAATAGACCGTGCAGCTCATACCGGAATTCATATATATTTAAAACTTTTTTTCCTCCTCCACTCACTACTGTCCTCAACAGGTGTCGATAACTTAATCACAAAAATATTTTTATTTTCTTGGTCATAAACTGCTATATCAGTTTTATTGATTTATATAAGCTTGGAATGAACAATGTGAGATCCCAGTAATATGGACATCTGTCATTTTCCCTCAACTCAATGTAACTCAAATTGTAACCATAGGAACAACATGGAGCAAGGCACTCTCTAAGTAAATGGATAAATGGTTTGACTGTTTCTATTATATATTTGACAGTAGCAGTGACTAGTTTGTGACACCGACGAGGTATTTTCAATAGTTAGACTTATTAATTGATTAAATCGCTACCTACCGTCCTCCCGGCCACGGCGCGAATACTGTCCAATCCAACTCACATTCCTCGGAAAGAATCACCCAGCACATCACAATCCATGGACGCTCTCATTGGCCAGTCGATCGACACGCATTAGTTGCGGTATAATTTTAATTTTTTTGAATTTGGTTGCATTTCTAATTACACCCAAAAACGCTGAATTAGAACGGTAATAATTTAAATAGAAACATATAATTTTGAAAAAAAATTTTGAATTGAAATTCTGGAGAAAAAAAAAAAAATATATGTTTTATTTTATAGTCTACAACGAAAATAGTTTTTCTTTTTGCGCAGCGCGATTTCTTAAAAAAAGACTTAAATTCCTATAGTAGGTTGCCATTCTTATACGGCTATATATTATATAGTAAAAAACCTGAAAATTTGTTTTCATTTGTAATTTCAACCCGGCGAAAATGAAAATATTGGTTTAATATTCTGAAAACTTGTCATATTTTCTACCTGACTTCCCAAGGACCATTAACTCCTCAATTTTTTCATACCAAATTTTTCTTATAAATTACGTGTGTATTTCGTGAGATTCAGCTAGGATTAAGTCTATCAGGTTGTAGATTTCTATGGCAAACTGGTCAAAGCAATATTTTTTTAGATCATATGTTTAAAATCGGCAAATTAATCCTAATTTGAAACTAATATAAAAATACCCATATAAACTAAGTAACAATAAGTAAAATACATAACATCAAACACCACAACGTTTCAATATACTAAAATATTACACAAATATTAAATAAAATCGCAAAAGTTTGTAATCACTGACTAAAAAATTTTTAATTTAAAATTTATTATTAGAAGACTAAGCAAAAGAAAGCCAGTAATAGTATTTTATAGGTTACGATTAATTTGTAGTGCAGACGATTCGGATTTTTGCATTATTGTGGATGCTATCAATTAAGAGCTGTTGTTTGTAATATAAATATGTAATTATTAAAAAAAAAATACAATACAAGTAAAACAAAGAAGAGAACTCAGTGCAGTATGTATTGCATACAGTTATAACGTGTAACTGACTGCTCTCCAACCTGGCAAACTAAACTACACAAACTGCAGAAAAATGTCCTTTTTTTATAATGATTTCTAAGGATTCCTTGAGTTTTCTTATAAACAAATTGAAAACCCATTTGGCGGTTTCTCCAGTAAGTCGGGAATCTTAATACAAAAAATGTAAGGTTTTCCCAAAATGGCTTAATTGTTGAAAAGTTTTTCCGGGGGAAAAACTACACATCATTGAAGCTAAGATATTACACCATTGAACTGTCTATTGAATTGCTAACTGGATGAGTCTGCGCCTCTAATTCATTTTTGAAAGTCATTCAGAATCAAATGTTCTATGTAACATATGTCGTATCATCGACGAAGAGAGTAAAACTAATACTTTGATAAGTTCTCATCGATTCTACATAACAAATAGTGTAAAGACCAGTAATTGGAGGCTTGTTGTACTCTTGCTTTAGTGTAAGAGTTTTTAAACAGTATCCACTCAAATCCTGATCGGAATATTGATTTCACGCTCGCAATTGAGCCTGAATTTATTGACAGTTACGTAGTTTTTTAGGTCGTATCGCTCAAACAGTTATGTCTTACTCGAAATAGAATTTTATCGCCTTGTTGGTCTTAGATATAAAATGAACAAAAATTATTTTTTCTATGTAAATACTGGTCGGATCGATGTAAAAATCGCACGTTTATATAAGTTAGTTATTATATAAGTATCCTGAAGTAAAATATTTTAGGAAACTATTTTAAATATTGTCCTGTCCTCTGGGTCATAAATAGATGAAGGAAAATATAGGATCCAATACAATAACCAAGACCTGCCAAATATGCCCCCTTAGATAAACCACGTTGTTAAAAAAGTCCCTGTAATAAAGATTTAACTAAATTATTTTTAAAATATTTATCAGGTTACAACCGAGTGTTTAAAAATCGGATTATTTTCCCCACCATTTTCTTATTGTTTACAAGGGAAAAAAATTCATTTTTTGTACATCGTGTAACAAGGAACTGAATTTGGTACGACAAATTATAAAAAAATTTCTGGCAAGGTACAGTCAAAAATCCTGCCCAAATCTTTGTGTAAAGTTTTAATCTTATAATTTTAATTTTATTTCAAAAGTCGATTTGAGGTATTGCAACGAACAGTACGCCCGTCATGCAAACTCATCGCTAAATTCAACCGTATATAAAGTTTCATTCGTCTATAATGAGGCCGGTGATCAGGAAATACGAAAAAACTGTACCCGGCATCAAAGAGTGAAATAATTTAATTCGAATTTATACAACAAATAAGTAGGCTTATGTGAGTTTTTAATTATTTGCATTGTACTAGCGATATGGACACAAACTTAATTTAGCTTGAAACTTAGTAGTACTAACAACTATATTTGCTGCTTTTTTATTTATGTTTCCACAAATGAACAGTTAATTTTTAATCAGTTGATACTTATACTTCATGTACTATAAAATTCAAAACACCATATAAGATAAATACATACCTTTGACATAACGTTTGTGAAATTGTTGTGATTTATATTTAATATATGAATGATCGGATTCACTAAATGGGTCTAAAAGCTAGACTCGATATCCTTGGAATATAGAAGCTCTGGTTATACAAGTGACTTTTAATTTGACAATGTAATGTTTGATATTGTAAATGTCGCCAACTAAACGCTTTTATATATAAAAATAATATAAAAACTGAAACTAATATCCCTAGATATATACATGAAAGGTGAGACTATCAATAGGGCCTATCAAGTGAGGACAAATGGTGAATGGAAACAAAAACCTGTACAATTTGGCACACAAGAGTTATGGACCTAATCAGTGACGAACTCGTGGATAGGTAATCTGACTATATGACAACCTCGTATAATTTCGAAAAAAAAAGTCGATTCAAATCTATGGATGAAGGTAGAGACAAAAGCAACGGGTCTGGTCTATTACACAGACGGATCAGAAACTTTGAACGGAGATGGCACTGGCATATACTCAGAAAAGTAAAGTGAACTTTATTATTCCCCTAGGGATAAATGCCATAATATTCCAGGTAGAAATTCACGCAATACAAGCATGTGTTCACGAAAATAATACACACGATAACGAAACCAAGAGATATATATTCTTTCATACAGTCAAGCTGCTTTAAAGGTTTTAGATGTCTATCAGGCCAATTCCAAGATCACGACGACAGATTTGTACTACTGTGAGTTCCAAGACATTTGGGGATAAAAGGTAATGAAAAGCAGACAAATTAGCAATATTCGGGGCTACAAAATCATACAGAAGTCGAGAATCAGCAACATCTAGATCGTTGACTTTTAACATCTGACTAGGAATAAAAATTTTAAACAAATGTTTAAGATCACCACTTATGTTTATTATTGCTGACAATTGTTTCGACACACTGTGTCTTCTTCTGGAGCACGATGCATCGTGCTCCAGAAGAAGACACAATGTGTCGAAACAATTGTCAGCAATAATAAATATAAGTGGTGATCTTAAACATTTGTTTAAAATTTTTATTCCTAGTTATTATGGATCTCCATCAAGTAACGGCTAAGTCAGTGCAGTATTATAACATCTGGCCACATGCAAGCAATATAATTGACGGTCACTCAAAGAAACTAACAACTGACGTGCTTCGTTTGACAAAGGGCTCCTACCAAATTAGTGGTGGG
>CM032449.1:80446597-80453728 GCA_019049505.1 Pachyrhynchus sulphureomaculatus | reverse complement strand
TCCTGAAACGGTCGCCTACGGAGCAGGTTCTGTGATGGTATGATGAGGCATCACACTGGATGTGAAACCGATTTGCATTTCGTGACTGATGAGACTCGTAGCGGTGGTTTAGCTGCTCACTGATATATCGAGGGGTACTAAAATCCGTAAAAATATACACTAAATTCTAGGATCCGTGTTAAATGAAACCAAATAGTTTGAGTCGATTTTTTTGCTTACCAGGGTATATTTAATAATAATAGATACGAGGCTGGTTTTAAAAGTCCGTGCAAAAATAAAAACTACTTATGTGTTTGGGGTAAACCTTTTTTATTTTTCGACATAGTCTCCTTTTAGGCTTATACACTTCGTCCAACGATGTTCTAGTTTGTTGATCCCTTCCGAATAATAGGATTTGTCCAAGTCTGCAAAATATCCATTAGTGTCTGCAATCACCTCCTCGTTTGAATAAAATCTTTGTCCCGCCAGCCGTTTCTTCAAATTAGGGAACAAAATAGTAGTCCGAGGGAGCCAAGTCTGGAGAATAGGGGGATGTGAAACGAGTTGGAATCCTATTTCCATTAATTTTGCGACCCCAACTGCTGAGGTGTGTGCTGGTGCGTTGTCATTCATCACCATATCATGGATATGATCAATGATTTCTGGAGTCGTAACCTCCACAGGCCGTCCAGAAACGTTCAGCGTCACTTGTGCCCATATGGCCAGTCCGAAAATTTTGAAACCACTTATAAACTGTTCTTATCAAAGGTGCAGAGTCACCATAATGTTTATCAAGCTTCTCTTTAGTCTCCTGAGGCGTTTTGCCTTTCATAAAGTAATGTTTAATCACCACACGAAATCCTTTTTCGTCCATTTCTTGAAAATCACTCGACTTCCTTGATTTACACGAATGCCAAACACAAAGAAATAGATCAATATGGCTGAAACTTGGGTGTGCGTTCATTCAAGAGATGCTACTAACTAAACATGACCTCGATACGCGCAGGTGGTGCCATCTCTCGGACTTTACACGGACTTTTCAAACCAGCCTCGTATTTATAAATTGTTTGTTAAAATTGCCAATTGGCTAAATGATCCTTGTTCGTAATAATGTTGCAAATTAAAGATTTTTGAATTGCATTTTTTTTACTAAATAAATGACACGAAATATTACTACTCAGTGTATATCACCACTACACCAAACAGTTTTTTTTTTGCACTCGACGCGCGTTTCGTTAACCATATTAGCTTCATCAGGAGCAATGATTGTAATGTTATTGTGCCGAAGATTCCACATTCCTGACATAGGCACGAAATATTATTAAAAAAAAATAAAAAGAAGCTTCTCTAAGGACGCAATTTTAAAATAACTGAAGAGTATCTTATCGGATTCAGCAACAAACGCTGCAGGTGAAAATGAATTAGAGGAAAATATATTTGTAAAAATAATATTTGAGTATTTTACGAAATAATTCATGGTTTATACCAAAAAAATATCTTATTTATTTTTTATTTAATACAAACATTAACCCAATAGGAATTAACTTAAAATTTTAGTTTAGGTTAGGATAATTTTTTGTTTTTTCCTACAAGTTTATCTATGAACGAATGAGTAAACAATTTAATGGAAATAATATTATTTATACACAATTTTTTTATATAAGCAAAAAGTTTACATTTTATAAAAAAGTAATCTTTTTCTACTTCCATCATTTAGAATTTATTTCAGCCCCTTTTGGCTTTAAAAGATTCTTCTATAATTTGGTTCACATTTCTGGCCCATTGCGCAAGATTCTTCTTTAAACATCTTCTTCTTCAAGTGCCATATCCAATAAGGACGTAGGCGACCCTCTTGCCTTTACTTGTAAAGGGTGATTCATTTAGAGGTACTTTTTTTTTAAATAAAAAAAAATTAATAAAAACAATTTTATTTTATAATCTTTATTATCATATAAAAGAATCATTCTTTACAATTATTTCTTAAAGATAATTTCTTTCAAATGTTGTCCGCGACTACGGTTAACAACGTCCATTCTGAAGTTCCAATTTTCAATGATGCGTGTAAGTATTTCGAGTGGTATTTGGCCAATGACTCGAGTAATATTGGCCTCCAATGCCTCAATTGTAGCTGGCTTATCCATGTAGACTTTGGACTTTACATAGCCCCAAAGGAAAAAGTCAAGAGGTGTGATGTCACATGATCTAGCCGGCCAATTCACTGGTCCAAAGCGTGAAATGATCTGTTCGCTGAATTGCTCTCGCAGTAAAGCCGTGGTTTTCACGGGCTGTATGGCAAGTGACGCCATCTTGTTGGAACCAAATTTCGTCGAGACCACGGGCTTCAATTTCTGGCATCAAATAGTCTGTTATCATGGCGCGATAACGGTCACCATTCACAGTAACATTCCGGCCGGCCTCTATTTTGAAGAAATATGGACCGATTATTCCACCGACCCATAAACCACACCAAACATTTGTTTTTTTCTGGATTTAATGGCAGCTCTTGAACCTCTTCAGGTTGTTCATCACCCCAAATACGGGCATTTTGTTTATTCACGAACCCATTAAGCCAAAAATGGGCCTCATCGGTGAACAAAATTTTTCTCGAAAACAGTGGATCTTCTGCAAGCTTGTCAAGAGCCCAACGACTAAAACGGAAACGATTCGGAAGGTCAGTCGGTTTCAGTTGTTGCACTAGTTGAATTTTGTATGCTTTTAAAGAAAGATCCTTACGTAAAATACGCCAGGTTGTTGAATATGACAGGCCAAGCTGTTGAGAACGGCGACGAATCGACACTTCACGGTCTTCGCGTACACTCTCCGCTACCGCCCCTATATTTTCTTCACTCCGTGCTGGATGTGGTCTATTCGGTCGAGCATTATCCAATAATGAAAATTGGGTCTCAAACTTATTGATGGTAGAGCGAATTGTGCGTTCGGTAGGGCCGATTATGTGGACCATAAGTTGCTCTAAGCGCCCGATACACATTCCTCGTAGAACGCCCATTTTCGTAATAAAGTTGAACAATTTGTAGACGCTGTGCCGGGCTAAGTCTTTCCATTATGAATTGTCAAACACTACTGAACAGGAATGCCACTTCAGTTGACACGACGCATGCGCAATCTGCAATTAAATCCCCATCACAAAAAGTACCTCTAAATGAATCACCCTTTAGTTCGTGCCTTTTTTTTTAAGTGTTCCATAGAGAAAGGGGGCTTACAGTTTAATGCCGGTTCCGAACGGCCAAAGGTATAGAGAGGGTTTTAGTAGGTATGATACTACGGGTGGTGGGCCATTGCCTTCCCGAGAGAGGTGACCGTCACGTTCTAATTTTATTTTTCTATTTATTTTATTTCCCGAGGCAACAGTCAAACTCTAGTCACCCGGCGTAGAAGGCAGACACGATAATCTCTATGACCACCTACCTTTAAACATCAACGTACATTAATTAGTAGTTATTTCAGAGAAGATGTATTTTGGGGATTTATTTACTTTAAAACTGTTTTTTTTAAAATATGAAGCAAATGTTAAGTTTTCTGTATAAAATTAGGTATAATTATTTCTCTTTAATATGTTTCAGATTACTTACTAATGCGAGTTAATTAATCCCTAATTATAAAAAATTGGCGTATAAAAATAATGTAAGGTAGAGTGTAGTAATAGTTTTAAGACATTTTTTTTTGGTTAAATACCTTTCAGATGTTACCTAATTAGTTTTTAAAACATGGAATTTTTTATGTAGATTGTTTTTTAGTTTTCAGCAAATCAAAATCACTTATCTAAAATTGGTAATTCGCTAATATTACGGAATAGTTACATTTTTTTTATCGAATGTTTCTTCAACAACGTTACGATTACTTTACATGGCTGTGTAAACTAGTAGTTTTGGAAAATTACATAGAATTGCAAAAAAATATATTGAATTTTTGTCCCTGTGAGACTAAATGGGATGATGATGCTCCCAGGATCAGAAAATTCCGGAGGTAAAATAGCCCCCGTTCGGATTTTCTGGTTAGGGGCTAGTTCGGGGGCGTCCACCTCACAATTTTAAAATTGATTTTTATAAGATACGAGGTTTAAACTCGAACACAAATTCAGTGCATCAACACCTGCAATCAAATAAACATCATGTACTCGCTCTCTGTGAAACTATGGTCAGTTCATCGACCAACACAGTCAACTTTCTCTATCCTGGGTACGACTTCTATTCCCAGTTTAGGCGTAACTTTGAAATCTGTTTTTTTTTGCCAGAAGCTATCGCCCTTGCTAATGAGTGGAGGCCCTGGGAGTCCTGAAACTTTGATGTTATGTGGTTAAAAACAACGACCCAACAACTTAACAAACCACAACGTGTATCTACTGCCTCTATCGACCACTAAGTGATACTAACACAAACCGACGAACAAGGTCTGGTAAGAAATGTAAGATTTTTTTTGAATGCTAAAGTGAAAAACAAAGTAGTTTTAACAACATATTTATTTCTTATTTTTATGTGCCTTAAATGTGCAGTCGACCTCTATATAAATAATCCATCAACTGGCTTAAGTATTCAAATATGATCGACAAACAAGGTCGTGAAGCTGAATCATTCTCAATCAGTTATGGCTTTACTCAGGTTATCAATTAATCAACACGGATCCCTGATCGAAACGGAGAGTTCGCCATTTTCAGCCAGACGTCACAGAAATTATCTAAAAGAATCGCTCTACATAAAAACGATTGTAAGCACAAACCAGATTCTACCGGTCTCAGTCAACATGTGAACATGATCATAAAGTCCACTATAATGAAAATCTCATTTTGGACACTGAAAGTAACATGTTCAGATGGAATTTTCTAGAAATGTGCTATATAAAGGACTGCCAGAATAGTCTTAACCACGAAAAATACGTCGAAGGTTCAAATTCCATTTACACATATCCATTGGCCCAAGAACATACTAAAAAAATAAGAACCAATGATAAATTTTCCACTTGCTTATTTTATTTTTCATCCGTTTGAACGATCTTAATTTGATATTTTATTAATAACTTTTCTCAAGACGCAAGTTCAGTTTTCGCCAGTACTAATATTTCTATAAATTAAAAAGTACTAGATTTACTTCAAAATGGCTGAAGAAATTGTCTGTTTCAAAAAAAATTATGTTGCAACTTTTAGATTATAATAATTTTAATAATTTCCAAGTATGGCTCTTTTTTATTTTAACAATTAAATAAACAAACCTGTGTTTGATTGTCTGAATTTTTATGTATTGAATAAGTTCTGCATTAATTAACGTTTTAAAATCCTGTGTCAACACTTCCTTCCCCTCAACTGATATAGATCGAAATTCTCGTTCGACATAGGGCCAACTGAAAATATTTAGTAAGTATCCTTTTATTCTAATAACTCTGTTCTTTAAGAAAATTAAAAATTATGATAGGGCCTCCTACTTTTCTTCTTTTTAAAGTACGGGATATTCCTTCAGGGGGTGCTTTAATTGATGAGAGTTCTTTCTGTATCTTCTAGATCCTGAAGAGGATGTACGATTTGGCATCCAAAGCTCGATATTAGAATAAAACTATAGTTACTAAGAACTTTAAGACCTTTTTGTTAGGGTTATTCATAAGTTAAACCGCTTCTTGGTTGTTACCAGTAAGCCCTTTTACTGACCTTCCTCTTCTATGTATATATATATATATATATATATATATATATATATACAATAATTTTAATTTCTCATGCCAGTAAAGTCCTCCTGTAAATTATTAATGATCGTTTAGAAATGTACGTTCAACCACAAATCCCACCAGAGCAAGCTGGCTTTTCAAGAGGTCGGGGAACCAGAGATCAACTATTAAACATTTGCGAAATAATTAAAAAGGCGCGTGAATTTAACAACTGTCTTGATTTATGCTTTTTTGACTATTGAAAAGCATTTGATAAGGTAAAATGGGCAGAGCTCTGGTCAGTACTTAATGAAATGGGAGTTGCTACCCATCTTATAAGTCTAATTAAAAATCTGTACACCAATACTAAGTTCCATGTTATTGTTACTGATACAAAATCTGAGGAATTTCATTCTCACTATGAACAAGGTTGCATTCTATCTCTAAAACTTTTCAATATATATGGTGAATATATCATGCGAAGGGCCTTGGATGATTGGCAAGGAAGGATATCAATTAACGGTAAAATGATTAGGAATTTAAGATTTGCAGATGACACGGTTCTTCTGGCTGGGAGCGAAGAGGAATGACTTAAGAGGTTAAAAAAAAAGCGTACAACTCTGGCTTGAAGTCAAAAAAATCATTAAATTTGTCTGCCCTATCATGAGAAAAGATCAGGAATGTTTAGAAAAACTCATCATGTTAAGAAAATTATTAGCCCCAGTATAAAATATGCCTTGTTTCGCTCCATTTCGGAGCTGGGCAACTAGTCAAAATAATAATGAGATTGCTTGGTATCTTGCAACATAATCACGACAATAGCAAAGATTTAAAACCCAAAAAAATGTACAAACCTTATCGACTTCTTATCCCTGTCCTCTAAAATGATATCACTTTGAAACTATAAGCACTTCTTCTACTCTAATTATTATCTTCGAAACAGGTAGACCAACGGTTCGAAGGAAATTAGAGAATTGTTTTTTGTGATCTAGGGATTGCGAAGCGTGAAGAAATACAAAAGTATTTTAGCATGATTATTTTACGATACTTCCCTTAAGAAGTAAGTAATAAATGAACAGGAAAAACTTTAAAAATTTCAAAACTGAAAGTTGTTTTCCTACTTTAAATTCAGAGCACAAAGAAATAGCGAATCTAGTGTTTTAAATTCATTCATTTATTTATTATAAACTTTCAGCAGCAAGAAAAAACTGGAAAAATACCAGATGAATCGGTCTATCAAACAAATAAACTAGAGGCGTGGGTTTTTTGCTTTTCCGATCTTGAATCATTTTTTCTATACTTCTATTATTCGTTAAGGCTTCATAAAACAAGTTCTTTCTCCTTAAAATTTATTTGATATTATTTTGAAAATATACTAGATAATATCTTACAAGTATCTGATATTTACCAAAAGCTATTCACATCTAATATATTTAAATAACTATAAAAAAATACGGCAAAAATTTCACTGCGTCCTATTACAATTAAAACTAACTATTTTCA